>CM053586.1:112905527-112922576 GCA_028646515.1 Pseudochirops corinnae | reverse complement strand
TTTCTCAATCATCATTTCTATAGCCAGAGAAACAAGAGTAAAATTTTAAATAAGCAAAAATCAACCACTGCAACAGGATCAGTGTGGTAAAATGGCTGATGTAAACATTTCATGAAATGTTAATATTAATATTAACATCAAATAAGGATTTGATGTACATTTTTAAGATACAATGAAAAAAATTATAAATTCAGTCACTAATAATAAAGAAAATATAGTAAAATTTTGTAGTTTATATTTTTCGTAATGTAATAAAACAAACAAAATATTGACTGAGTCTTACACTATAGGAAAGCTTAGCATAAAGAGTCTCAGAATAATGATGTGTGGTGATCAAAAGTTTCAATAATTTAGGATGAGTAGGCAAGGACCTTTCTGATGCAACTCCCTAACTACTCTTGTTCCTTTCTGGCATTGGTTTTATAGCATCAGCATTTTTTGAGGGTTCACATAGCACCCCTTGTGGGTTTCAAACAAATGCCATGTGTTTAAGAGATTACTGAGGCAAAGAGGTATTGTAACCCTAAGTATGAAACACATTCAAAATAAAAGGACCTATTGATGGAAGTTATTTTCTGATAAATGGAAAAATAAGAGAGTAAGCAATTATACTATATATATATATATATATATATATATATATATATATATATAGCTAGTCATACAAGTAGGAGAAAAATTTTAAAATGGAGTATCTTATTCTTGCGAATATCCATTAAAGTGGTATTTTAAGTAGAAGTTAAATATACATTTTCCCTGTACACCAGTTTCTACATGCATTCAGACACACACACGCGCAGCGCATGGCCTCTCTCTTTCTCTCTCTGTGATATTGTAGGGGTCACGACTTTGAGCCACTCAATATATAAAATAGCTGATAAAAGAAAACAGAAACACCCAACTGTACTCTCTCTGGTTCAACTCACTGATCTCAAGACTTAGTTTTCTTTTCCTTGTCATTTAAATACACTGCCTCAGATCCCACTTAAGGATTACTGTCTGTATAAGTGATATTTTTTTCTTTTACCTATGTGATGAAAAAAAAATTAATCTACATGATTTTTCCTACTAAATATGTCAGTTCCTTAATATGCAAAAATTACCATGTAATTTCTATTTAGATTGAGAGACTGAGAAATAATCAAGTACGAAAGTAAAAGGCAAATTTTATATTCACCATTTGATATTCAAATACCAACTGAGGCTAAGACGTTTTTGATGTTTTTGACTGATACAGACCTCATAATTAAACTCTGAGTAAGGTTTTTAAAAAAGTGTTCAAAACTCATGTTTGAAATCCTGAAATCTCTTAGAATTGTAGGTTCAATTGTTATGAAAAAAGACTAAGCTGTTCATCATACTGAAATATGCATATGGACCACTGGCAAATTCACTGGGTGAGACATTTTAAAAAATTCTATATATACTTCCTTATTTCAGAAAGGGAGGGAAAGATGAAAAATTAAGAACAAATGCAAATAAAGAAATATGAATCAAGGAGATAAAGCTTAACTAATACATTACAGGCAGAGAAGTTGTGATTACATTGACTTCGAGACAAGATTAACCTTAATTTTAATTCTACAGCATTTATTAATTACCTAATATGTACCAAATGCTATGCTTAGATGCTGGGGATAGAAGCAAAAATATCAAACAGTTCATGCTCTTAATCTTAGGTTATTATACTTGGTTACTTGTCAACTATAACTCTAAAAGCAAAGAACAGATAAAGAAAAATTACAGGGAAATTAGTTTATCATATATCTTATTGTTAAGATAAAGGAATACATTAACTTTAGTTGCTATTTTCAGTTTCAACCTTTGCAATGAAATTTATATATCAATCCTCAAGACTTTTTGTTTCTACAACACTACTAAAAGCTGTACAATTTGATATTAACAGATATACTTAATGTGAAAATAACGGAAGTTCAAATCAAATCAACAAGGAGACAACTGACCACACTTTTATCAATTTAATTTAGTTTATGAATCAAGATATATTTATAATTTTGCAAAATAAGACTTTGAAAAACATAGCTGAGAAAAATGATTTTAAATTGCACACTTCGTTTTGTTAAACTGGTTCAAAATAAATATAAAGTTTATTTTTGTTGTTGTTTTAAAGATTTAGTGAAAAAGTTTGCTAAATATGAATTAGATGAAAGAGTGGATGCTTCTGTTTGGAAGGATATTTCCCATTAACTAATGAAAATAGGGAAAATATTTTTAAAGTGACAGCAGAGTGGCTCTGTAAAATCCCGTGAAAAGGAAAAAATTTTCTTTTTTTGAGAGGACTAAAACTAAAAGAAATGCTTTAATAATGATGATCATACTTTACCTTCAGAAGTAAGTGCTGAAGGACAAACTTCTTTTAAGAGATCTCCTAGTGTATGCAATTGTCCATCTGCAGCAACTGGTCGAAATAACTTCTGAATGAAAGGTCGCTCAGTTGTTGCCTAGTGAAAAAGAAAACAAGAGAAAGGGAAAATACATAAGATTAAAAAAAACAAAACAAAACCCTAAGATGTAAATCTTTGTGGATCACAAAATGATGAAAATCAGAAATTTCAAGTTAATTATATGGGATAAATTATGATACCGTAATGGATAATAGAATCTCTGTCATATTACTTACATTGAGATAACCTGCTAATGCCATATGCTTACCATTTTAATAAATTAATTTACAACATTATTTTAAGTAATCTCTACCTATTTTTTCTGAACATGGTCAATTAGAAAATCTGTTCTGCCTGATTCTGCATGTTTGAATACGTTTTTTTTTCCTTTTCTTTTTTCAATCAGGGAGTGTGAAAGACAGTTTGCTTTTCTTTTTAGCATATATTAATCAATATATTGATTTTCCACTCTCCCTCCCAACTGAAAATGAAAAAAAATAAATAAAACAAAATTCTTGTAACAAAAGTGCACATTCAAACAAAACAAAGTTTTACATTGCCCTATATCCCAAAATAGGTTTCCTTCCTCTGTCAGGAGGTAGACAGTTGGAATTGTGGTACTCTGGACTTACGGTTGGTCTTTTCATTGCTAAGAGTTCTTTACTTTTATAATTTCTCTTTTAATTTGATGGTACAAAAACTTTTCAATTTTTTGTGATCAAATCTGCCTATTTTCTCTTTTGTGATCTTCTCTTTCCTTTGTTTGTGGTCAATGAACTCTTTTCCCTCATCCATAGTTGGGAAAGGTATTTTCTCCCTTGCTCTTATTTATGATATTACCCTTTATAACATGACATGCATCTTGATCTAAATTTAATTTCTGCCAGCCTGATTTCCATTTATCCCAGTTATTTTCATCAAATAATGAGTCCTTATTTCCAGTAACTGTGGTCTTTGGGTTCATCAAACACAGTGTTACTATATATGCCTGTGTACATCATGTACCTAATCTGTTTTATAGATAGCTTTTTCAGTTTTTGGCCAGTACCAAATGGTTTTTAGGATTACTGCTTTGGAGCAAAGCTTGAGATCTATTACTATTTGGCCCCCTTCTTTCAATCAGTTGGTGAGTCAATAAACATTTATTAAGCATCTACTAGTGCTGGGCACTGTGCAAAGGCCTGGGGATACAAGGAGGCAAAAGACAGTCCCTATCCTCAAACAGCTCCCAATCTAATGGGAGCGACAACAAGCAAATAAATGTTTTAAAGCCGTATACAAGATAGATAAACAATTAATGGAAGGAAGGGACTAGACTTGGGAGTTGTTTGTAATGGTTTCCTGTAAAATACTTGAAAGAAGCCAGGAAAGTTGAGAGGTGGAAATGCAGTTTTCAGTATTTTCCTTAAAAATCCCAACTTTTTTGTTCTTCTATGTAAATGTTATTTTTTTTTCCTCTAGCACTCTAAATAATCATTTGGTAGTTTGACTTGTATAGCAATGATTTCGATTTCAGCAATAAAAATGATGCAAAAGTATAATGCCTTATATGGTAGGGTTTAATAAATATTTACGAATAAATGGTATTCCAAAAAGCATACCTGACCAGAAGTCAGGATACCTGGTTTCAGTCCCAGTTCTGTCACCAAATTTTCTTATCTGTAAAATGAGAAGCTTAAACTAGATGGTCTATGAAACTCTTTGTGACCTTGGGAAAATCACCTCACCTTTTTGGGTCTCAACTTTCTCATCCGCAAATTAAGAGGATTAAGCTAAATTATCAAGATTCTTTCTAGAACTAAAATTCTGCAGTTCTGAATGAATATGAACACATATGCCCAATGATGCCACTTTAAGTACCTTTATTAGTAAATTCTTTTTAAGTTCTAGTCCAGGAATTTTTAATCTTGGCTACATAAACTTGGTTTTTGGTTTTTTAAAAAAATTTTCTGGATATTTGTTTTAATAGCTTCCCTTTGTAATCCTATATGTTTTATTTTATGCATCAAAAAACATTATTCTAAGAAGCAGTTTATAGGCTTCTCTAGACTGCCAAAAGGCACAAAAAAGGTCAAGAACCTGCTGTAGGAGTACTGGATTATTCACTGTTCAATGCTCTTATTCTAATCTTCTTCAGACTTTCGTACTATGACTGATGCCTAGGATTCTTCTTCCTATTTTCCCTCCTCTACTTGGTCCATGCTAAGCTATATTTCCCTTCAAGGCCTTATGTTTGAACATATGGGTCTTCTCTTGTTTTTGCCAGATTTATAAGCATAGCACAAATTGTTTATTTTCAAATTGGTTTAAAAAACATAACTTTGATAAGTCAATACATATTCTTATCATAAAAAGAAGCTAATGCAAAGCACATTGTTTCATTGTTCTTGAAAAAGGGAAATAAAAACTACCTTATTTGCATATAGTCTGATTTCTTTTAGTATTCACCTGGTTTCTCCTAGTGCCCAGAACCCTGATGACCTCTGTTCATTTATCTGGAGACATTAAAGAAATTCAGTACTATGAAATTCAGAATTTTGTGTTTTACATTTATTATCAGGACAAAGTATATTATTTTAGGGAAACGTCTACAACTCTCTAGAGCAAATATGATTATGTTCATTAGTGGCAATAATAGGTGATTTAAGCTACCAAAATATTTGTACCTTTTAGATAGAAAGCTAGCTTTATAAATTTAAAAAAAAACAACAACAAAACTTCTTGAACACTGAAATTTTAAAAAAATCTTTCAATTGCGTTCATGATGTTACTTACATATTTATTCTTATTATGTGCTTTATGAAGATTACATCAAATACTACATGAATTTTATAGTTCAATTAGCAAGACATTTCTCAGATGATAAACCATGCTTTGTGGGTTATATATGTTTTTTCTTTCATTTTCAAATGCTTGTTTTTAATCTCAAATATCATTGTGTTTTCTTTACATCTAAAGAGCAGACTACTACTTCAACTTCCTAAATATTCTTTTTATATCCTCATTAGACATAAACTACTTAAAATTATCCTATATGTTCAGCCCACACCAAAACCACCTTATAATTTCCATGTGTGGAGAAACTGGGCTGCAGAAAAATGTAAATTTCTGTCTTTCATACTGGAGTCTTACTAATACCAAAATCATAAGCTATAGAACTTAAATGAACAAAGTACTCAGAAATAATTAAAATGTCTTAAAAGTTATAAGCAATCATTCAACATTTCCTTAAAATGAATTCAGACCTTACCGCAAATTTATAATTCCTCAGAACCATCTGTGGGTAACATTTACATTGCTTTAGGTTTCTCAAAGTGATCACCATTCTATAAAATAAATGATGGCTAAATTTTCTAAAACTCTTTAACTATATATCTAGTATTTTTTTTTTAAGAAAAAGACATACATGTGTGAATCAATATATTCTAAAAATAGTCTTATGCATTAAAAAATATGGTCACTTAGTATGTTTGAACTTTTAGTCACAAAAAGCAAAGGGGGAAAAAAAAGAACCATGTTAGAAATTTTCCTCCTTCTTTCCTTCCATCCTTCTCTCCTTCCCTCCCTCCTTCCTTCCTTCCTTCCAAAGATTTTTCATATCCTTCTAAAGCAGGTGTGCATAACATATGGTACATTGGTCACTTGCAGCCTGCTGAAACAGACTGACAATGGCTGGTTGCTGCCAGTCACATGACTGCCCAAAATCCTTTGACAGGGCACAAGGGGTCTTCAGGCTGTATGTTGTTCGGGCCTGTTCTAAAGGCACAGAGACACTGAAAACATAAATTCAAAAGAAGAGAATAACTCCACCTCTATAAGCAAAGTTTGGTCAAAGCAAAACACAGATCACAAAAGTTAAGAATGAATGTCCGCAATTGCTAGAAGAAATAAAGAAAGAATTTAAAAATTGTAAATGAAATGAGAGCTCTAGTGGAAAGGTTTACAAGGAGAAGAAATAACTTTATATACTATATGTACATATACATACACATACATATATACATATACAATATGCAATATATACTTAACAACATACAAGGACAATAAATCACTTAATATAATGCTCTGAAAATTAGAATGATCAAACAAATTAATAACTCAGTGAGACAAAAATACTAAACTATAGCCAAAAGATTGGGAAAAAAAATAGAAGAAAACAGAAGTTCACTTACATTAAAACAATCAATTTGGAAAGCAAGGAGAAAAAAAAATATCTAAGAATTACTTTTCTACCTGAAAGCCTCAATAACAACAGAAGAGAGGAAGGTAGAGACAGAGACAAACAGAGACAGCTGAAGAAAAATATACTCCAAGCAAACAGTTCAAGTACAGAGGAATCACAGTCAGGATTACACAAGATTTGGTAGCTACATCATAAAGAAAATAAGTACTGAAAATTCAAGACTCCGGAAGACAAGAAATATATATAGACTTGTAAGCAAGAATAACTTAGGTAGCCAAAGTAGGTATAATCTTACAAGGAGGAAAATGGACCTTTAATGAAATAAGGCAATGCTGAAGAATTCTCTCTAAAAAGACCAGAGCTGAGTAGAATTGTGAAATGCACAGTAGTTAGGACAAACATAACAAGGGGATTGGAAAGGATTACACTGTCCTCTGCTCTTGAATCTCTGGCCCCCTTGTCTTACTGGCTTTTCCTCTTGCTGAGTCTCAGCCTTATATATGTCCATCATCTGCCTCCTCTACTACCCACAAACTACTGAATGAAGCCGAAGGAAGTCTCACAATGCAATATACTGGGTACATTAGAAATAAAATTATCCAGTCTCAACTGGGTTACCATTGCAGTAAGGTAGTCCTTTTATTCCTCCTTGATTCCCTATTTCAACCCCCCAAAGAAGCTCTTCCAAGTCTTTTTTTCCTCCTCAGGTCCATACTTCCTCTGGCACTGTCCTGAACCTGCACTGAGGACCTTGTCTCTTAACTTTACTGAAAAAAAATTGTGGCCATTCAACATGAGTTCCCTCTTCTCCCTTTCTCTTTATCTAAAAATCTTCTAATATCATTCCCTACTCTCTGACAAAGAGAGACAAAGAGGTATCCCTTGTTCCTGCTAAGGACAACCTCTCTACATGATACTTGCCCCATCTGTTTTCTCCAGGAGATCATATCCTCGATAATTCCCCTTCTTTTATTTTATCTACTGACTTCTTCCCCTACTGCCCTGAAACAAGCACAAAGCTCCCCCATCTTTAGAAAACCTTCACTAGAGCCTACCAATCTCTCTACCTTTCCTCCCTTTCTTAGCCAAACTCTTTGGTAGGGGGGAGGGAGTTTATGTTCACTGCCTCCATATTCCCTTCACTTCTCAACCCTTTGTAATCTGGTTTCTGACTTTACCATTCAACCAAAGGTGATCTCTCCAAAGTTAACTCCAAAACTGATGGCCCTTTCTCACTCCTCATCCTTAACCAATCTGCTGCATCTGTCTCTGTTAATCACTCTTTCCTCCTAGATATTTTTTCGTCTCTTGATTTTTGTTAAATTAACTGTCTCCTGGTTCACCTCCTGTCTTCTCATTCAGTCTCTTTTGATGGCTCATTACTCACATTCTGGGGGTATTCCCTAAGACTTTTCTCTCCTTCCTCAATCCTCCTTTTCTTAGTAACTTCATTAGTTCTCATGGGTTTAACCTCTAGGCAAACAATTCCCAGATCTACATATCCAGCCCTAACATCTCCTCTAAGCTTCAGTTTAATTCAACAAACATTTATTAAGCACCTACTATGCACCAGGTACTGTTAAATAACAGGGATACAAAGAGAGTCTTTGCTCTCAAGGAACTTATAACTGAACGAAGAAAGACAACATATTGAAAAACTGAAAAAATATGCTGGAACAGGCACTGTGGTAGGGAGATCCATCCTGCCCTACTGGAAAGTCAGAGCGGCAAGGGGGAGGGGCTATACAGTGGGATGGTTGTTTTGAGGTGCTGGGTAGGGGAAAGACGGGGAAAAATTTGTAACTCAAAATCTTGTGGAAAAGAGTGATGTAAACAAGAAAATAAATTAATTTATTTTTTAAAAATATGCTGGAAGCTGAAAAGTGGGGTGAGGTTGGGGGGCAGATGTGTTGTGGAGTTGAAACCAAGCAGAGCTTCTGATGGAGAATGGAGAGAAACCTGGAAAGTTCTGTATTACAAGTTGGTTATTAAATATTTTAAACTAGATATCCTGGAGACATCTTAAATTCAACATGTCAAAAACTAAACTTGCTTATCTTTCCCTTTAAATTCTTTGTCCTCTCTTGCAATGTATCTATTCCTATCAAAGGCACCATCATCCTTCCAGTGTCTTAGGTTCATAATTTTGGCATTATCCTTTACTGCTCATTTGCCTTTGCCTTCGCCAAATCTTGCCATTTCCACCTTTACAACATCTTTTGCATCTGATCCCTTCTCTCCATATAACCACCACCTTTAGTTCATAGCATCATCATTTTTGGGGGCAGCTAGGTGGTACAGTGGAGAGAGTGCTGGGCCTGGACTCATCTTCATGAGTTCAAATCTAGCCACAGACATTTACTAGCTGTGTGACTCTGGACAAATCACTTAATCCTGTTTGCCTCAGTTAAACCATTCCACTATCTTTGATAAGAGAACTCCAAATATGGACACAGGGAGTCAGACATGACTGAATCATCATCATCAACAACAAAAATGATCATTCCTTGCCTAGGTTACTGCCAAAAACTTCCTAATTAGTCTTCCTGCCTCATGTCCCTCCCAATTCTAGTCTATCCCTATATACTACTGCCAAAGCAATTTTCCATAAGCACAGATACAACCGTGTGACTCCTGTACTCAGCAAAGTTCAGTGGTTCCCTATTGCCCTCAGATAAAATAGAAACTCATTTCTGTTTAGCTTTTAAAGTCCTACATAAACTGCTCTCAACCTCTCTTTCCAGCCTCGCTGAATATTACTTTCCTTCCTGCACTCAGCAATCCAGCCAAACTGGCTTTCTCTGTGTTTCTTAAGCACAATACTCCATCTCTTGTCTCTGGACCCTGGCACTCACTATCCCATGTGTCTGGAATTTACTTCCTCCTTACCTTTGCTTCACAAAGTCCCTCTTTCCCTTTAACATGCCGTTCAGACACTACCTTCTGGTGTGTGTGTTTTGGCAACGATTACATTCACATTTGTGCTGTATATATTTTTATAAGTACTAGTTTACCCCTTTAGAATGTAGACTCATTGCAAGTAGGGATTGCTTCATTCTTTAAATTTGCATAGCCAGTGCCAAGTACAGTGCCTAACTGATGGTAGATACATAATAAATATTTGCTGAAGATTAACTGACTATAGATGGATAGTGTTTACATGTTAACAGGATGGAGAAGAAACAAGTGCCCAGTGTCCCCTTCACATGCTAATGTCACCAGCACCCAAAGAATTTAATAAGACAGAGGGCCTAGGAGAGGTTTTGTTATGTTTTAATTATCTAAACAGAAGAAAGAAAAAGGAAAGTGAAAAGGTAAAAAAGAGGTATTGCGAGGAAACTGTATCTTATTTAATTGAAGTACACAAGTAAATGACTATATAAATAGGGAGGAAGAGGTGAGGAAAGCCAAGTGTCACTTCAAATTCACTTTCATTTGAACCAGACAAAGGAGGATAGAACACACCCACTCTCTCTCTGGTTCTCTGGTACAGGAATATATTTAATTCCATAAGGAAACAGTAGGGGACTTGGAAGAAGGGAGAGGGATAAAATAAGAGGGAGAGAGTATGGACTAGGGGAGAGATTGTTGTTCAGTCATTTCAGTCAGGTCCAACTCTTCATGACCCCATTTGGGGTTTTCTTGGGCCACACAGCTAGTAAGTGTCAAGTGTCCGAGGCTCCTCCAGGGATCTGCTCACTGAGTGTCCGTGGGGACCATCTTTTGCTGTTGTTTGGCATTTCAGTCATATTCAATTCTGACTCCATTTGGGGTTTTCTGGGGAAGTTTACTAGAGTGATTTTGCCATTTCCTTCTCCAGCTCATCATATAAATAAACTGAGGCAAATAGAATTAAGTGACTTGCCCAGGGTCACACAGCCATTTAAGTGTCTGAGGCCACATGAACTCAGTAAGGTGAGTCTCCTGACTCCAGGAACAGTGCTCTATCCACTCTGCCATCTACCTTTACACAGACTTCAAGTAGGAGGCTGGAGCAGTATCTATTATACTTCAGCTGAACTCAGAAAAGAAGAAAGATAGCAGTCATAATCTCAAGACAAGGCAATGAAAAAGATATTAAAAGAGATAGAAAAACTACTTATTTTTATAAAGATCTTGTTTTTCTTTTCCATTAGGGGAGGAGAAAATGAGAGGGCGAGGACCCTTCAATGGAACCCCTCTCTATAAAGAGGGTAGAAAGAAGGCCAGAAGGAATCACAGACAAGTAAGATAGCTTTGAAAGTTAAATGATAAATTTATTACATACTTAAAAAAACACAAGAAAACCCTATATAATGGAGATTTGTAGTATCATGGAGAATCCTCTTCTTATATTCTACAATGTATATGAAGATGCTCAATGTATTTGTTGTTTAAATTCAGTTTACAAAAATGGGGGAAACCTTTATTTGACATGCTGTTTTTCTCAATTTAAGTGTGAGTTCCTTAAGAACAGAAATTATCTCACTTTTTTATCTGTATTCCCCACTACTTGGCAGTGTTTGGCACACAGTAAACATTTAATAAATGTATTTTCATTCACTTGTTGAGATGGCCAAAATGTGTCAACTTGAATATCACTTGCTAAAGCATCCGATGTCCTCAACGAAGAAACCTGCCTTTGAGTCAAGTTCATAAAGTCTTTGTACAGACAGAAGAAAAGGCATATAGGTTACATTTTATCAACATTCTCTCAGTTGTCTTCTTTTTGGTAGCAAATAATAAGGTCCAGGATTTTCTCTGCCCTGCAACAAGTTATTTTCCTTTTCTTCAAATACTTTATGAAACCATATCACAAACCCTTCACAACTGTGCTGCTTCAGGCACATGTATCTCTGTACATACTTGACCCAATCTAGCTGTTCTCCCCATCTTTGGGTTTTTTTGAGTCATTTTTACTTCCATAAACACAACCAGGACTGATATAAGGTATCCAACTATGGCCCCAAAGTCCTGGCAAACAGCCAGTAGAAATACACAGAGACAAGAGATAAGAGTACAGTGAAGAACAAGAAGAAAGTGAGCTTGGCTGAACTATAAAGTACCTGAAGGAATGTGTAAAAAGGTAGGAAAGGCAGAACAAGTTCAGGTTATGGGAGGCAGCTAAGGTGGTGCAGGAGACAGAGTGGTGAATCCGGAGTCTGTCCAAATCTAGCCTCAGAAACTTAACTAGGTGTGTGACTTTGGGCAAGTCACTTAACCTCTGCATGCCTCAGTTTCCTCATCTGTAGAATGGGAGTAATAACAGCACCCACCTCCTACGGCTGTTATGAGGATCAAATGAGATAACTGTAAAGCTCTTTGCATAGTGCCTGGCAAATAGTAAATGCTGCATAAATGTTAGATTTTTTTTTTATAAAGGGCTTAAAATGCTAAACAGGAGTTTGCATTATAACAGAACCATAGAAACTATTATGTGTTTATTTTTAAATAACTTTAATATTAGCTTCAATTTAGCAAACTTATATTAAGTGTATCTGGCAGAGATCTCTGAGTGAGCTACAAAGTTTAGATGAGTGGTTCTCAATCTGTGGGTTATGTTCAATTTGTAACAATGAAAATACACCCTGCACATCAGATATTTACATTACAATTCATAACAGTAGCAACGAAAATAATTTTATGGTTGGGGGTCACCACAACATGAGGAACCGTATTATAGGGTCACGGCATTAGGAAGGTTGAGAACCACTGCTTTAGATAATACAAGGCTTCTCTCATGGAACTTAATAGTTTAGTAAGGGAATAAGATACAAACACAAATAACTTCAATATATAGTACTGCAAGATAAAGCCACTAGAGCTTTCTAAAATAGAGTGCTGTGTGAGGTCTGAGGAAGAAGCAGTTCCTTTCTCATTATGATATGCCTTCTATGAAGTGATGAAAACTACATAGAGCCAGGGAAACAATATAAGTGACCACGACAATGTAAATGAAAAGAACCACTACAAAATAACTGAAATTGAATACTACAAAAGTATGAAGGATAAAGTTGGCCCCAAAACAAATCAGAAGATACCCCTTGCCTCCTTTACAGAGATTGGAGGGAAGGGGTCCATAGGGTGAGGAAACTGCATACAATGACAGATATTTTCATTGGGTGGCTTTGGTGCATCTTTTTCTCTCTTCCCCTTTAAAAAAAAAAATCCTTATTATAAATTATAGTTCTCTGGGAATGGGTCCAGGTGATAGACATATATTCAGGTGATATAAACACAAAAGTCAAAATAAAAATCTAATGTTTTGACCAAAAACTACAGTGAAGGAAAATGCCAGTTATTTAATAAGCTTCCCTTAGTTGCTGGAATCCTCTATAAACAGGAGTTCATGGAGTATTTCTTTTAAAAAAAATTGTTGTCCCCTGAATTTAAGGAACACAAAAAGGGAAACATTTCCACTTACAAAGCAGAACAGAAAAAGGATTATACATGAAACCTAAAATCTATTATATACAGATTGTTTTTAATAACATATGAATTTAATATATAATAAATCCAATGTGTCACTTTCAAAACCATCTGCTCATTTATTTCCCCTCTGAGCTTCCTTTTGTTTCCTCATAACCCTCTTTTGCTGCTTTTCTTTTCTTTTGGTGGTGGCTAGCTCTGCCTTCCAATCCAATAAAAACAGAAAAATAAAGTCCTCGTAATAAATAAGCATAAGTTAAGAATAGTCAAGCAAAACAAATGTACACATTTGTCTTTAATAAGCATTCATCAAGTTCCTATTCCATGCCAGACCCTGTGCTAAGTACTGGAGACAAAAAGAGGCTTGCCCTCAAAGAGCTCACGCTCTAATGGTAGAGACAACATGCAAATAACTACATACAAATAAGCTACGTACAGGATAAACAGGAAGCAGTCAACAGAGAGAAGAGACTGGAATTAAAGAGGAGATGGCGAAGGCTTCCTGTAGAAGCTATAGCTGGGACCTGAAGGAAGTCAAGGGGGCAAAGATGAAGGGGCAGAACTTTCCAGGCCTGGGGGAGAGCAAGAGAAAATGTCTGGAGTTGAGAGATGGAGTGTCTCGTGTAAGTTACGGCAAAGGAGGCAATGTTACTGGATTGAAAATTAAGTGTGGGGCCGTAAGGTATAAGATGACAGGAGAAGGAAGGCACTAGGTCATGAAGGTCAAGGAGAGGATTTTACATTAAATCCTGGAGATGACAGGGAACTCCTAGAGTTTACTGAGTAAGAAGGGGTGACATGGTTTAGGAAAATCACTTTGGCAGCTGAATGGAGGATGGACTGCAATGGAGCAGGCATGCCACTTCAACAGTCTAGGTGTGAGGGGATGAGGGCTTGCACCAAGGTGGTGGCAGTATCAGAGGAGTGAAAGGTGCAAAGGTGAAATCTACAGGCCTTGACAACAGATTGTACATCGGAGATAGGAGGAGACAGGGGTGAAAGATAGCAGACTTGAGAAATGACCCAGGTTGAAAGCCTGGGGGACTGGGAAGATGGTGGTGCCCTTGACAATAATATGGAAGTTTAAACAGAAGTAAGCTGAAGAGGAAAGACAATGAGTTTGGTTTTGGACATATTGAGTTTAAAGTGACCAAAGGAGATTGATCCAGTTCAAGATATCTAATAGGCAGCTAGAGATGTGAGACTGGAGGTCAGCAGAAAGGTTAGGCCTAGAAAAGTAGATTTGAGAATCAGCATAGAAATGATAGCTCAATCCAAATGAAATAGTGTGGGGAGACAAGAGAAGAGGATAGATACCTACTGTGATACCCATGGTTAGTGGATATGCTGGATATAAGATCCAGCAAAGAAGACTATGAGTGCTCTGCTGTCCACTACAATGATCACAGGTCTTAAGTCTTTCATAATTTTCTTTTTAAAACTCTTTGTTTTTTGAGGAGGAAGGCAGGGCAACTGGGGTTAAGTGACTTGCCCAAGGTCATATGACTAGTAAGTGTTAAAGTATCTGAGGCCAGATTTGAACTCTTGACTCCAGGGCCGGTGCTCTATTCACTGCACTACCTAGCCGCCCCAAATACTCTTGTCATTATAGAAACTGTTCACATATTTCTGATCAGTACATATTTCATCAGTTCATATAAGTCTTACCAGGTTTCCCTGAAATTATCATTTTTTGTAATTTCTTACTATTCTATTATTCATACACCAAAATCTTGTTCAGTTATCCTCCAAGTGGTGGTCTTTCTTTTTAGGGCACTGCCACCTTACAAAGTCACTAAAGACTGTAACCTCTGCATTATCCTTGACTCTTCACTCTTTCTTACCTCACATATTCCAATCAGTTCTCAAATCTCCCTGTTCCACGTTCCTGACATCTTTCACATCCATCTCCTCTTCTCTCATCACATGGCTACCACTAATTCAGGCACTTTCCATCTATTGTTTAGACTGCTGTGACTGCCCTGGTAGCCCTGCTTCCAGGCTCTCCCCTCTCCAATCCATCTTCCACCTATCAGCCAAAGGGATGTTTTTATCACATGCAAGTCACCTCTTACTCAAATAAACTTCTGTTTGGTTTTTAAAGTCCTTCCCAACTTGGCCCCAACCTATCTTAACTAGCCTTTTTATATATAACTCTACACGTATTCCATGATCCAAACTGGCTTTCTCTGTCTTCCTGACACACTGTACTTCATCTTCTATGCCTTTACTATGACTGTCCTCCATGTCTGGAATATACTTCTTCCTTACCACAACCTCTTCAATTCATTTATTTTCTTTAAAACTGAACTTAAGAAATTAAGGGGATGCCCATCAATTGGGGAATGGCTTATGAATGTAACGGAATACTACTGTGCTATAAGAAATGAGGAAATGTTACATTTACCTGGAGAGGCTTATACAAACTGATGCTAAGTGAGAAGAGCAGAACCAGGAGAAATTTGTACACAATGACAGACACAACACATGTGTGATGACCAACTCTGATAAACTGGACTCTTCTCAGCAACACAAGGCTATAAGACAACTCTAAAAGTCTCAGGATGGAAGGAGATGTCTACAGAGAAAGGTCTAGAAAGAACAGAGTTTAAATGCAGACTGAAACAAGTACATGCTCTCTTTCTTTTCCATGTTTGGTTTTGTTTTCTCTTTCCCATTGTTCATTCCATTGATTACAACCCTTCTATACAACCAGACTAATGTCCAATGTGAAAGTATTTGCAGATCCTATACTTGACTGCATGCCGCTATGGTGGGGGGGAAGGAAGTGGGAGGGGAGAAAGTTTGAAACTCAAGAGATTTGTGGAACTGAATCTCGTAAACTAAAAGTAAACAAATCAATAAAAAAAAAGGAAAAAAAAAAGAAAAAGGCACCACTTTCTTCTACATGAGGCCTTCAATGATGGCTCTAGTTGCTACTGTCTTCTACTTCCAAATTGCCTTTATTTCTTTCTCTGAATCTTCAGTACCTAGCAAAGTAACTGGCACATAGTAAATTGATAAATGTTAACAAGAATGATGATGACGATGATGATAGCATTTATACCAGACTTACAATGCACCAGGAACTATGCTAAGCACTTTACAAATATCATAGGTACTCCCTCCAATTCTCTTCCTGCCTACTTGTCTTGGTCCTGCCATAAGTCCTCCAAAGGAGATCTACTTATTAATATGCTGTGGGTTTCTCTAGGTTTCTTGAAATGAGGAGGCTATTGTCTGACCACTCAGTCTTTTCTGCTAGTTCATCAGTCAAATCACTCTCTGTAAGCGAAGGTGCCTTCCTAAGACTCTATTCTGAGCCCTATTCTGTCTTTATGCTCTCATTTGGTGACCTCATCCTCTCATGGACTTAATTCGTGAGTGCTTCTATAAAGTTAAGTCTCAGGTCTACAGAATTAGCCCCAGTCTCTCTCCTAAGCTCCAGGCCCATATCACCAACTGTCTTCAAGTTGAATATACTATAGATATAAAAATGTCCAAAACAGAAGTTAACTTCCCTCCCCAGCTTGTAATTTATCCTTCTTTGAAACTCTCCTATTTTTCTTGAGGACACCACTATTGTTCTGTTTCCCCAGGTTCCCAATCTTGGTATTACTTTCAACTCTTCACTCTCCCTCTCTCCACATATCTAATCAGTTCCCAAATGTTTCCAGTTCTACTCCCATTTCTTACATTCATCCCTTTCTCACTATTCACATAGCTACTATCTTAGTTCAGCTCCTCATCACCTCTTACCTGGCTTACTGAGAAGAGTCCTACTCCGTGGCTCTAGTTTTTCCTTACTGCAATACACCCAGCTTCCAAAAAGTTTTTCCTTAAGCAAAGGTCTGATCATACTACTCCTCTAAGAAGCTCCCCATAAGCTCTTCTTTTTTTATTTTTTATTTTTTTTTATTTACTCATTTACTTTTAATTTACAAGATTCAGTTCCACAATCACTTGAGTTTCAGATTTTCTCCCCTCCCTTCCCTCCCCCCCCAAGGTGGCGTGCAATCATGTATAGGATCTGCAAATACTTTCACATTGTAC
>CM053586.1:112881647-112905027 GCA_028646515.1 Pseudochirops corinnae | reverse complement strand
ATTGCTGGGTCAAAGGGTATGCAATTATTTATAGCCCTTTGGGCATAGTTCCAGATTGCTCTCCAGAATGGTTGTATCAATTCACAACTCCACCAACAATGCATTAGTGTTCCAATTTTTCCACATCCTCTCCGGCATTTGTCCCCATAAGCTCTTCTTAACATGGTCTCAACCTACCCTTCTGGCTTCACTATACATAATTCCCCTTCCCACACTCTAGCCAAACCGGCCTTTTCGCTGGTCCCACACAAGTGACACTCCATGTCCTATCTAGTTCAGTGCCTTTTTACTTACTGTCTCATTCTTGAAATGCACTTCCATTCTCACTTTCACCTCAGTGATTTCCTTTACTTCCTTCTAGACTCACCAGAAACATCACCTTCTACATGAGAGGTTATTAAGCGGAGGTTCATGAATTTATTAAAGATATTTTGGCAACTATTTCAACATAATTGGTTTCCACTGTAATCCTTTGTATTTTGTTTTGTGTATTTAAGGTATTTTTCTGAGAAATCCATAAATTTCAGACTGCCAATGAAAGGAACAATAAAGGTTAAGAAGCTTTATTCTAAGGGCATTTTCTGATTCCCTACTACTACCAATATGAAGCAAGTTTGTAGAGTGTTAAGTCAGGGAAACCTGAGTTCTAATCATTCTTCTAACATGGGATACAAGTACAAGCAAAAAGACAGTCCTTCCCTTCAAGAAGCTTACAATCTAAATGGGAAAGACAACATACAAAAAGAGCTGAAAAGTGGACAGCAGAAGGAGAAAAGGTACCCATAAAGGAGCATGATAGTGAGATCCACAAAGTCAGAGACAGAGTTGGGGAGAATGAAGGTTAGCTGGCCTGAGTGTTTCCTCAAAATGGAGGCCCACTGGAAAAACTTTACCAGTGGAAGAAGGGGGCTAACGTGATGGAGGAATGTTCAAAGAAAGATGGATGTTCCAGAGTGAGAGGCATCTGAGGCATGGTATCAAAGTGTGGAAAGTCAAAAGTAGAGCCAGGAGGGGACCTGACCTTTCTAAACCCTGTAAAATGAGAGGTTGGGCTAGTGGCTTCAAAGGTCCTTCCCAGCTCTAAAACTGAATCTATGAGCCTAATGTCCTCCTTCCATTTGTATTTTGTCTGTGTATACATACTTACATATTTACATGTAGATTCCTCCCATAGAATGTAAAGTTCCCAGAGAGGACGTCTGTTTCATTTTTGCCTTTATATCACAGTCACCTGGCACATAGTAGGGTTTTAAAGAATGCTTTCTGACTGATTAAGCTGACAGAATAATCCCTCTTGACCACTGTGTCACTCGTCTGTGCCTGAGAAAGTTTAGTAATTTTCTGTTGCCTCTTGCATTCAATACAACTTGTTAGTTTTGCATTTTACACTTATGTCTCACATGCAACATTCCAATCCAACTCGCCAACTTCGGTGTTGCATGGCTTCAATGTTCCATCTGTTCCTGTGCTTTTGCACAGGCTCTATTTCCTATGCCTGCCACACACTCACCAGAGATCTCAAACATTGAAGAATTAGATTCCTTCAAGGATCCCAGAACAGATACTACCTCTGTGTTTTCTGATCTCCTCTCTAGTTATGTTGATTTATCTGTGTAAATTTTTCCTAAAAGGCAACAAAATTATTCCTGGGAAATGACTGACTCTCATCTCCCTTCATGCTGCTTTTTGTTCACCTATGGACATAAAAAAAAAAAATCACAGGAGTCCTGGCCTCTCACTATATTGTCCTCCAGACCAGATACATTGGATGAGAAAGAATCCTTATCTACCACAGCTGAAGCTAAGTACAATCAGTCATTAAGTCAATAAACATTTATGTGCCAGGCACTAAGTGTGGAGGATATAATCATAAATAAAAACAAAGGCAGTCTTTGTCCTCCAGGAATTTACAATATAAAAAGGGAAGACAATATACAAAAAGAAGCTGAAAAAGGGTGAGAGGAAGGTAACTGGTTAGAGGGCATGTTGGAGTGTTCTAGAAGACCCAAAGCAGTATAGCTGGTAGGAAATGGGGAGGAGCTTGAGCTGAACACCTTCTTTAAATAGGGGCCCTGGAACCCATAGCCCTGACCTCAATCACAAGGTCCAGAGGGGTGGAGGGTACTGAGGAGATGGGAAGACTGGGAAAATTCAACCCTGTAGCCTAATGAAATTTCTATATATTAAGTTTTCCACTCTCTAGGAAGTTATAGGAACCATTAAGAATGAGGTTCATTCAAAGTGACAATTTATGACACAAACAGAAAATAAGGGTTTACACAGGACATGCTGCTGGACATTAGCTATGATACATGGATGGGGCTTCAGGTTGTCATAAGCACATATGACCTCAAGATAAATTCATATGTCAAATTTTTCATTACATGTTTTTCAAAAGAAGTCTTCTATTAAAATAACCTCAAGAATTTATACAAATACATATTTTTGCTAGATAAAAAGGAGCATAATATTTCTAAATGAATACTTTTCAGTCCTTTACAATATCTGGCTCTTTCTGAGGGATGAAAAATCTGTTTCCTAATTAGAAAAAGTACTTCATACAAGAAACTGGTGGAAATGAAAATAAGTACTTCAAAGAGCATTTAGTTCACATTTGAATTCTTTTTTCCCCTCCTGAATGATCTATAGAACTAAAAATTTTAAGTTATTCTATTTGAAGATTATCTGAATAAAAGATTCCAAAAAGACTTCTAAAGACAGAAAATAGGGGAAAAAAAAGATCACAGGAACCTTCCTAACTATGTTATTTTTTTTAAAAGAATGACAGCACATATTGCTTCAGTCTCCATTTAAACTCTCTAATCTATATTATTAAGATAAACATGTAATCTTTTGAGGATCAAACTAAATGTAGAAAATTCTTTAGCTTATTGTAACTACAGATAATTAAATCACCCTACTTAAATTCTTACCTTCACTCCTGATACCCAAACTTCTCTCCTTACCATTTAGAGTATGCCTAGTATTCTTTCCTTCCCTTGGCTAGAAAATCAGGGATAACGTCCATGCTGTTGTAGCCCAATGTAGGAGGCAATGGAGTAAGGCAGGAATCCCTACACACATAGATGGACTGCTAGGGGAGAAGATACGTTCCTGGTAAAGTGAACAGAACTCTGAATATTTTTTCATATAGAACAATGTTATAAATTGGGTTCAAAGGTAAAGTGTGTTTTTGTAAGCTATTTTGGGGGGACACAACTGCCATATTCATATATGTGTCATCACTATCTCTCTGAGAGGATACATTTTAAACTCTAAAAAAACCAAATTATTTCTTGGATACAACTTGTTCATAAACTGGGGAGTCAATCGGAGATATTCTTATAGCCAAGAGGTCTTAATTTCATGAGAAGACTAAGTAATTCAATACCACCAACTTGATCCAATAGTAAAATTACAGGTTTCTTCTCCATAATAGTTTTTAAAAGTTTTATAAACATGTTATAATTTTTAAGACTGAAGCAGTAATTTTTAAATAGGCTTCTAAGAGGATTCACTACATCAAACATTAGGTCTTGTGTACTTTAAATGACAATGCAGTTTAGACATATAAGAAACGGAAAAGAGATTGTGGTGAGGGGGTGTAACAAGAGGCATTTTTGCTTCAAAGAATTCACTTCATCCCACACTGGCAGAAGAGGATACCAATGTGGCTTCTAGCTATAATCACTGCATTTATTTTAAAGCTCTTTTAGAAACCAAATTTTAGCAGCTCTTGAAAGATGATAAACCTGATCTCAAGAATGATAATCAGCCAAGTTACAGGAATTCATAGCAGCAAGAATTTCTACATAAAACAGTATTATTTAGGATCTTATTTTGAATTATAAAAGATACAGATATATCTGTGTATACATACACCTGTGTATATACATAAATGTCTATAAGTATGTATATATGCTCACACATGTAGATACATACTCCAAATTCAAAGTTAAGAGAACTTCCTTGTTTAATAGCTCGTCATATATAAGATTTCTCAAGGTGCAAGTTTCTTGATAAAAAGTCCCAAGGTAATAAAATAATGGCTTATTACTAAGAAAGAAAAAGAAGGGGCACATCAGGTACAATTTTAAATTGGAATATAATATTAAAAATAAATGAAAGTTGTTGACACTAAACAATCATTGAATAATATAGATGAAATACTTCACATGATACTTTGATGCATGGCTCCTTTCAAAAACTGCTTTGCATGGTTTTATATGAGGCATTTTTCAAATAAGCACCTATGTTTAGCAAAAGAATATGTGTGTGTGTGTATGTATATATATGTATATAAATGCTACATATCATTTAGGTGGATTATCTCAACTACACTGCAAAAGTAAGGGCTTGTACTAGATGGCCTCTATGGTCCCTTCCATCTCTAAATCTACCTATAAATCCTTAGTTTTCCCATATTACTGGTGTCTCTATACAGACAAAAGGACTTAAAAAAAACTATATTTCATATACACATAGTAGGATTTTTTTTACTGTGTATTAAAACTTTTCTATGTTAATTAACTGAAAAAATAGGTTTTGTTTTTAAGAGCAATAATAACAACAATTCTTGAAAAAGAACTTTTTTAGGCTATATTTAAATGAATGTAATTATCTATACTAAGAAGTAACCTATACAGAAGGGAACAAACAATTTATTAAGCAATTATTACATGATAAATTGGTACAGACACTAGTAGTAAGGAATGGAATTTGTTCATACAAACCATGGAACAGAAATTGAAGCAACTGCAGTATTAGAACTAGGTTACCAATGCTATTTCCAAGGTATAGAGAGTTTAAATTACTTGTCCAGAGTCAAAAGTATATGAAGTGGGATTTGGACCCAGGTATTCCTGAATCTTAATTCAGGAAGTATTAATGTGCAACAGTCCTTACCTTGGAGAGACTTTTCATCTAGACAGGAGACTATATGTAATATGTACTCACGTAAAGATATATTTTTTTAAATGGATACAAGATCACTGGGGGAAGGAGAAAACAGTAGCAGTTGGGGCAGATGAGGGTTAAGGAAAAGTTTCATGCAAAAAAGTATAGTTTGATCTGAAACTTAAAGAAAAACTAGTTATTTTAAGAGGCTGAAGTAGTGAGGATGTACATCTAGGCATGGGAGAGCCAGTGCAAATGCATGGAGATGAGAGATGCAGTGCTATGTATGAGCAACAGTAGGAAGCCTAGTTTGAATGGATCACTTATTATTTGTATAATAATATGTGCATAAGGGAGACAATAATAGGAAGGGGTCAAGTTATAGATTTAAATGTCAAACATCTGATCCTAAAGGTAAATGGGACTCACTGGAGTTTATTGAGAAGGAAGCAACAATGATGGGATTTTGCTTCAGGAAAATCATTTTGGTAGCTGTGTAGGGGAAAAACTGTTCTGGAGAAGAGGCAATAAATTTATGTGCTGGTGGCTTTTCGCTAACAAATCAAAAAGAGATGACTCAATTTCTTTTGTCAAGTACTGTATCTTCTATGAAAGCCTTTTTTTTTGCTTTTTTTTTTGGAGGGACTGGAATGTTGGGCAATTGGGGTTAAGTGACTTGTCCAAGATCACATGGCTAGGTGGTTTTTGTGTGTGTGTGTTAAATGTCTGAGGCCACATTTGAACTCAGGTCCTCCTGACCCCAGGGCCAGTGCTCTATTCACTGTGCCACCTAGCTGCCCCTGAAAACTTATTTTAAGAAAATAACTGTTTCACTGTTAATGCTATATTGTCAGTACAAAAGTGAAAAAGGTATAAACTTGGGTAACAAATGCACAGCTCAAAATAAAGTTTAATTCAGATTACTATGAATTTCAAAAATTTTATACAAATGAACCCAGTGACATATTTAACACAAAATAATTTATGAACTCGAAATTTTTTTAATCTTTGTAAAATCAATGTACAACCAATAGTTTTAATTAACTTACTTAATACTGTGTACATAACTGCATTTACATGCAAATGTATCTTATGGGGAGGTATTCGGAAGCCAAAGAGAGAACTAAGCATACATAAAATAGAAAGATAGGTGATTTGAATAAAAAAGGATATGATTCTAAAGGAGGCAGGATCTCTACTAGAGCTTATTAAATGAAAATTGTGATATTAATACCAGTCAAAATGACCCAATATTGATAATTTAATAAAGTAGAATCAAATCTATTATTTCAAACAAGCCTTCTGCCAATGCCCTTGATGAACCATCAATGACTCCTTTATGACTATCCTATACAAACTAGCCTTTTTGCAAGAAAAACGTACATTCTGTTTACAGTACTCTTGGTTAAAGGAAACAGTGCCCATGTACCTCAGGAACAGGCCAAACACAAACCATGATTATTACTAGCGACTACTTCATGTTCTCATGGAATATTTTTGCCCTGACTGCTTTAACTACAGCCCTTCACATCTCTCTACTGACAAAGCAAAGATACTTCAATTTGATAAAAGTTTAAAAATATATATATTAGAATTTTCTTTCCATTAAAACCCTATATATAAAGACTTAGAATCTGGCATACAAAATTAAAAAAAAAAATCTAAGCGATACATGTTGATCCTGCTCTATAGAACGTAAACTCCTGAGGGACAGGGACTTTTTTGTTCTCACGTTTGTTTCCCGTGACTTTGGAGAATGCCTTGTATAGGGTAGTCATGTAATAAAAAGATGATTTTAATGAGATGATATGCTTCAATATTTATTGTTCAAATGTCAAACAGAGCAAATATATCACATGTTAAATTTAGGACAACAGAAGAAAGTCAAAATTAAGGCTGAAAAAACATATTTCATGAAAGTTAAGTACAAGGTTATGGTATCCCTAATAAGTTGTCTTAGTGTAAGAATTAAGGGTAGCATATTAACATTTGCATTTCCTGACTTTTATTATTTTGTATCAAATTAAATGTTCCAGGGGACTTTTAATAAATCAATTTTATTTCTAATATTACATTCTCAATTTCCCTTTAGGATAATAGACTTGAAACTATTAACAAGTAATTTGTTTAAAAGCATGTATTAAGACAAAAACAAATTCTCAAATCTACCTAAAAGAGGGAACCTACCTCAGAGACTACCAATTCTGTCCCAAACAGATGGATGCAATGTCTTGATATGTTATATGAAAATATTTTATGTGAAGAGAAAAACACCCAGAAATATAAATTTTTAAGTACTTAAGAAGTTATTCAAATTTGTTATACAACTCAGATGCCAACAAAGGACAATAGGCCCAATGACAATTTTTGAATGATGGCATACTCAGTGACTTCCTTATGAAGGGGAAAAAGGAAAAGAAAAACCTGATGACTCTGAGGCAACTAAAAAGTATTCTAACATGCCTTTACTCAGTAAATATTAAGAATTTGTTACACTTAATTGCAATTATAATACAAGAAAGGGAATTTATTCTAGTGAATCTGTTATATAGTTCTGATTTTAAATTGGCAACTTCAAAATTTCTTTGAACATATCAAAATTATAAAAATAATTGTCATTTCTCTGATTTTAGCATCTTCATCTATAGTCAGTTTTTATTAGTTAATAGAGAATAATAGCATAGATGCCAAATTAATCAAACTTTCAATTTTAGCCATTTTCCCCCAACCTCTTTTTTTCTTTCTTGAAAACTTAATACCTAAGCGATCTTAACCTTGGATTCACAGACAACCACCATGTATAGATTTCACGGAATCCATGAACTTGAATGGGAAAAAAAAATTACATTTTTATTTTCACTAACCTCTAACTGAAATTTAGCATTTCTTTCAATTATGAATGTAAGTCATGAAAACCATCATTCTGAGAAGGGCCCAAAGACTTCACCAGATTGCTGAGGGGGATCCATGACATAAAAAAGTTATTAAAAGAAAGCTGTATCAAAATCAGGCAAGATAGAATAAAAAGAAGCAGCAGGAGACCAGAGCAATCCATGCATTGAATAATTAGTTCCCAAACAGAAAGTGGTAAGAGGAAAGGAAGAAGAAATAAAGATCCTTCAAATAATACTGAAACTTTCATTGAGTTTATGTGGTGATCAATGCTATTTCTTATACTGAAAATATTCATTAAAGGGTATTATAGTCTAAATAATAAAAAGGCCATAAAGAAATTTTCAATTCTTTTTTTACGTTGACTACTGGCAACTTGGAACAACATACTTATTAACCTCCACTCATAATACGTTAAACTTTTATTCTAACATTGTCCAAAAAAAAAGACACTCACCAAGAAATGTCTGATAATTCTGCCATTCAAAGATAAATGGAAGCAAATAAATGCTTAAAATTAGATTTCTTTTACCAACAATTTGAATGGAATCTAAAATCATTTTAATAAAATGAATTGTTTTTATACTATACGTATAAAATTTTCATACACAGGAATTTTCTATCACAAGTTTTAATCAATATCTGAACTTATGTAATTATGTTTATATACTTTTTCAATGCAGACTGGTTTTGGTGATTGCTTTTTCTCCACTTTTTCTTTTCAAAACTATTCTTTGTTATATGAGATGGCTCTCTGGGAGGGAGAAGGATATAGGAGAAGATTTAAGTGATAGAAAAACAAAAGATATCAATAAAATTCATTTTAAAATATATGCAATCAGTTACTTTAAATGGAATTAAGGGAAAAAACTAAAAGTGCAATAAGTACAATCAGAACTTCCTATGTTGGGCTGCCCTCTACAGGTTCCAACTTGCCTATTTCTTTTCAATGATCTAAGTAGACTCTGTGTCCAAAGACTTGCATTAAGAATATCAATACTAAAATGAAACTTTTATTCTTTCCTAGGGAATCCAGGTATTGGAACCCCTGAGAATAGTGGAAAAGATACTATAAAATTTCAACAACTTATTAACATATGTGGCTCTAAGTAATTCCCAATGCTATTTCACCTGTAGCTGTTAACTTAGTTTGTTAGATCTAGGTGCTAAGGCGAATTCCTAAACCTCTTAGTTACCTTCTGTAGGAGAAAACTGTGGTTGCAAAGACACAAAAGACATCCCATCCACAAATGAGAGGTCAGCTGTTTGACAAACATACTGTACCCCCTATTTAAAGCAATCTATTGTTGGAAAGACAATTCAAGAGTGTGTTTATGATGATGCTACAGTATACTAAAAATCAGGATCTAAACAAGTGAACAGTTATAAAATTAGGTAAGATGATAAGGAAAATTCACAGTAGATCTATATGAAATATATAATGACATTTAATTAGACAAACATGCAAATCACTGTGCTGAGCACCAGAGATAATAACTAAAAAAGGAATAATCCTTGCTCTTCAGGATCTTATTTTTCCTCAGAACAACTATGAGAGTCGAGTGTTATTTTTATCTCCATTTTACAAATGAGGAAACTGAGAGAAACAGAGGTTAACCTGTTAAACAGAGGTTAAACAGAGGTTAAATAGGGTCACACAGCTAGAAAGTGCTCAATACTTACTGATTAATACAAAAAATACAAAGGAATCACAAGAAGGAGAAAACGCTAGAGGAAGAAATGGGGAAACAGAGAGAAACCTCATGAAGGAGGTGGCATCTGAGCAATTTTCAAAAGAAAGTTAGGGATTCGAAGAGGTAGAAGTGATTATGTCTATTAATATCACTATTAGAAAAGTATTCCATATCTCCTCTCTGTATCTTTGTACCCGCTGCTCTCTTTACTTGGAACACTTCTACCTCTTAAGATCCTTTATTTACTTCAAGGCTTTTAACTCAAGAGCCATCTTTATCAGTTTCTCCAGACTGCCCCAATTGTTAATGCTCTTTTTCACCTCAAATTTCCTTGTCTTTTAACAATCCATGAACATGTAATATCTTCCCAGTTGCATGTAAACTTCTTGAAAGCAGAGGTTATTTCATTTTGGTTTCTGTAACCCTAGAATTGGGCATAGTGCCTTACATACAACAGGCACATAATAAATACTGAATTAAAACATAGACATTTAAAAAAAATTTTATGTTTACATACTTTATTTTAAAATTAATTTTTAAAAATTGAGTTCAAATCCTCTACCTCCTTTGAGCCCTGCCCAAACTTATAATGTAAACAACATGATATCACCTACACATGTGAAATAATGCAAAACATATTTCAAAATTACCCATGTTTGAAAAAAAAGCAAAAAAAAGTGAAAAAAATATGCTACAAACTGAGCTCAGAGTTCATCAATACTCTCTGGATATGGAAAGCATTTGAAACAAAATTAAATATAAGAATTTTCAAAACCAAAAGTTATGGGCATGTTCATATGATCATAGAACTAGATCTAGATCTAGAACTAGAAGGAACTTCAGAAGCCAATGCTTTCATTTTTAAGATAAGGAAACTGAGGCTCAGAAAAGTCAAGATACTTCTCTAAGGCATCAGGCAGTATTTGTACTTAGGTCCTTTGACTCCTGAGCCTGTGCTCTTTCTTATCCCTGTACCATACTGTCCCCCAATATGAAAGGATCTGTAGAAACTTTTGATTTAAGGGAGAAAATCCCAAATCATTTTAGCCTGCATTCCCTTGTATGCTGTAAAAAAAAAAAAAATCAAAGCTGGGGTAGAGAAGTTGAGGGGAATCAAACATTGACATTATAAAAATCAGTATTATTTCATATTAAAGAATAAGTATTCTCTCATTACAAAGCCTTGTTTATTTTCTGTATCAAGAGATATTTGACTTTTATCACTTACTTTACTTCCAACACCAATTTATCATTTGAAGGACAATTCAAATTAAATTAAATTGAACAAAGGACTAAAAAAAAATTAAATACTGAATGCTAATCCTTATTATTATTTTTAAAAATAAAGATGTAACTCTAGATTAATCTATTAGATGAACTTCTTTTCATTTTTTACAAAAAATACAATTAATTCTTCTTAGTTTCTGAATTAATATGAAGATAAGGGCATTTTTGTTTTCATATTTTCCTTACTCTTAATAGACAAAAGACTTGGCGTAAGTAGCACTAAAAAAATTTTTTTAATTAAAAAGTTTTTCCAGAACTCCATTTCTTATGTATTGTTCTAATGGTATACACCAAGGATTAATAATATTTTCTTTAAATTAAAAAAAAAAGTCTTTGAAAGGATCAAAATACTTGAACATTTAATTTTGTTTTTTTAAATTTTATTTTAAAAAAAGTAAAATTGTAGTTATAAGCACAGAATCAATAACAACTTGTTGCTTAGTCAATTCTAGATCAAAATAAATGATCTCCTATGTCTTAGAACCAAAGGAAAGACAGTTTAAGAACTGAGTATTTTGATGTTTTTATATTTTCCTTTGTACATGTTATCCTATCATATTTTTCATCAAAGATGTAACTAGGTTATATATAACGAAGTACAATAGATTCCTTTTTTTAAGTGTCACTATATACTAGCTTCTTTAAATGCAAGAAATAATGTTAAAGACTAAACATATCTACTTAAAATTCCAATAGGATTTCACAGTTGGCCTTAAAATGCCACCATTTTAATGTGACAGTTATGACTTAAGAGGCAGGAATACTCAACTTTGGATCACAAGGTCTGACATCAGCTTTGCTATTTGTTATCTGGTAGTACAGAGAAGGTACTTAATAAATGTCCATTGATTGTGTGACCTTGGTTCAGCCACTTGAGCTTTCTGTTTGTCAATTTCCTCCCCAGTAAAATAAGAACACTGCTACACGCTCTAAGTATTTATCTTATTAGATCTGTTGTATGGAAAATGTGATATGAATGTTAGCTATCATTTTTACTTCTGACACTAACCCTGAACCAATTTTTAAAACTGAACAAAAAAATTCTCAATTGTAACAAATGTGTATTATACTCTGATACACTTAAAAACCTAAGTTTTTTTAAACTTCTAGATCAGCCCTAATAAGATCTGCCTTCCACTATGTCTTTATCCTATATCTAGTACAATACTACTCCTAAATGTTATAATGCCTAAAGTCATTATTTCCTAATTATTTGCCAACGCAAAGTGTATATGCATGTGTATATACATAAATAGTTGACTGTATATGGATTTATAAACGAAACAAATCATAAATGTACTGGAATAACCTATGTGTTGCTTTGCACCACTGAACATTTTTGCTAACAATGTTGAAATCCCAAATATATTTTACTTAACATCTAAGAAGGTACAACTTTAAAAGATATTTTATAGACTAATACACTTACAACTTCCTCACAAATACCTATCTCTAAAACCAGTATCTTAAAACAATGTTTCACTTACTCTCTTTGCTTCACTGATTTTTTACTTTGGAAGCATTTTTAGACTTTGCTCTAAAAAGAAAATAAATTAGTCATCAAACCAAAAGAAAATGCAAGCAATGAACTGCCAGCTTTGTGTACGAATACATGTGGCATACACCAGCTGCTTGTATTTCTGATAAAAGTCATGAAATAACTGTGATTTCCGTTCTCAATCTAATAGTTTCACTATGACAGGAAATGTATGTCCATTAAATCTAAACATTTAAAAACTATTTAGAACAAGAAACACACTTCTGCTGTGAAGATTCATACTTATCTTTCACATAGTCTAAAAAAAGTCTTACATTAGATTTTAATAATCAGAATATTCAATTACACATGCCCATTTTGTGAAACATTTGGGAGTAGTAACTAAGTAATCTTGGAAGATCTGACTGCTGAATGTTAGTTTAGTTGGAAAAGAGGAGAATCAAATGAAGGTCCAGTTTAATGACTTTTTTATGAGAGGATAAAAGAAAATTATATTCCTCTTAGGAAAGGGTTTCTAAAATTTGAACAGAAGAAAACAGACACTTTTACTAAAAGTAGAGTCCTTCATGTCTATAAAAGTCCTCTAAACATCTCACTATCTCTTACAAAAAAGAAATGCTTTGTTTTACATCCTAATACTAAAACTAGCCAACTGTTTAGTTTTTTTTTTAATTAACTTGCTAAGATTTTGCAAGATCCCAAAAAAGCAAATTTGTTGAACATTTAAGGAAGAATACATCTTTATCACAAAAAACTGAACTTGCCTTGCCAAAAAAGTAGCATTATTTTAGTCTGTTAATATAAAAGAATATCAAGAAATATGTTACTTAGGCCACAAATCAAATCTTAACATACTGAAATAACTTTTTTCAGAACCTTCTAAAATGCTAAGACTGTTAATATGACTGTTGTGTTTTGTAAACTTTCAAATCACTGAACCTGTGAGAATATAAACTCTTTCAGTTCATTAGCTGGTTAACACCCATGCACGACCAGCAAAAGAGTAAATCATGTCACGGGATCTTTAAGGTAACAACAACAACAACAACATCTGAAGTATTATGATGGGTTCTGAGAGCCACATTTTAGGAAGGCACTGACAAGTTGGAGCCTACCACAGAAGGAAAACAGGACATGAAGGAGCTAGCAATCACGCCTTCATAATTTCTGAGTGAGTTTAAGTTGAGGAATTAAAGACTGGGTTTGGGGTGTTGAATCAGGAGGACCTGAGTTCAAATCTAGCCTCCGACACTTAACACTTACTAGCTGCATGACCTTGGGTAAGTCACTTAACCCCAAATTCCCTGTCTTCCCCCCTCCAAAAAAAAAAAAAAGCTCTCTACTGGCCAGATTCAATTGCTTCCTCATCATCCGTGATCTCTGAGGGATTTGGCACTGCTGACCATCACATCTTTCTGGATTTCCTCTTCTCCTTTGGTTTCTGAGAGATCGCTGATCCTCCTTCTATCTCTCTAACTACTACTTTGGTTCTTCCTGATCTTTAAGGTGAATAAAAGGATTCAGGAGAGAAAGATGAGCATGTAAATCATCCAATTCCATCCCCTCATTTTACAGATCAGGAAAATAAGGCTCAAAGAGTGTTAAGTGACTTGGCTCAATTCAAACAGCTACTAAATAATAGACTTGGGTTTGAACAAAGACTCTCTGATTTCAAAATGGTACTTTGCAATATAGCCTACTACTGCTCACTTTTCTTTCATTCATTTTCTTAGCAATCATACTCTCCTTCACAGTTCCAAACTTCCTCATTTCTGCTTATGGCATCCCTGTCCTTTCAGTACCTGAGTCTCCCAATGATTATTTTTTCTTCTTCTTTAACCCTCACATCTAATCAGTTTGCAAGGCTTATAGATTGTAGCTCCACAAAATCTCTCAGATCTGTTCCTTTCTTTTCACTTAATCACAAAGCTTGCTTCATCACCTCTCACTTGGACTATAGCAATGCTTCCTAATTGACCTCCTTGTCTTCATTCTCACTCTTCCATAATCGATTCTGCCAAAATAATACTCCTAAAACTTACAGGACCATGTCACCCACATGACCCCACTCCACCTGCCCAAAAATCTTCAGCGGCTTCCCATAGCCTTTAGGTAAGAATACAAAATCCTCAGCCTGGCACTGGGTCTTTTTCAGACCAGTTCCCTCCTGCCTTTCCCATCTTGTTTCATATTACACCCCGTCATGCCCTTTCCATTCTTCTTATATTGCTCTCCACCCTCCCTGCCACAGACACACACCAGTTCTACATACAAAACATTCCATCTATTCCCCCTGTGCAACAATTCAAATCATCCAGGCCTGTAAAACATACATCATCACCTCACTCTCAAATAGTCAGAGCTTAGGTGTCACCTCCTGAAGAGGCCTTTCTTGATCCTGCCAACAAATGGTTGGTAATATATACTAACGTATATACATTCACTTGTGTATGCATAGTATTAAAGCCTCACTTCTAGTAGAAGATAAGTCCTTTGATGATAGATTTTTTTTTGTCTTTGTATCAGAAACATCTTGCCCTTAATGTTTATTGTCTCTATGCAGATAATTCTCAAATCTCAATCTCCAATCAATCAAATACTAAGGTATTGAGATGGGAATTTGGGCTCCCTGCTCACAAAGAGTTGGTACCCTACTAGGGTGGGGTGAGACACACATCACAGTCACAGCTAAGCAAAGTAAGAATGTATAAACAATAAATACATGGAAATGGAAGTAAGGCTCTAATAAGGAAAAGGAAAAGCCTCCTGAAATAGTGGTGACAGAGCTGAGCCTTGAAGGAAGCCAGGAGTTCTAAAGAGGTAGAAAGGAAGATGGAGAGCAAGCTAGGCATAGCGGTTTGCTGGTGAAAATGGCCAGAGGCAGAAGACAGAAAGTCTTCTATGATATGACCTAATCGCTGCAGCTCAGCTCGGCTAGAGCACAGACTGGGGCGGGGAAGGAGAAGGGAATAAATAAGTATTTATTAAGCACCGACTATGTCCCAGGAACTGTACTACTAAGTGCTTTACAAATATCATCTCATTTGATTCTCATAAAAACCCTGAGGGAGATGCTATTATTATCCCCATTTTCGCACTGGGGATAGACAGAGGTAGACAGATTAAGTGACTATTTGCTCAGGATCACTCAGCTAGAAGAAAGAGTCTGAGGCTGGCCTTGAATATGTCCACCCACATTGCTCCTAGCTGTCTAAATGGGTGAATGGAGCTAATGTGCACTGAGAGCTTAGAAAGATAAACTAAAATCAGCATGTCAAGTGCTTTCAATGCTGTTTATGGTCAATCCGAAAGGGTAAAGGGAGCCACTGGAATTTCTTGATCAAGTGACATGGTCAGACTTGGACTTAGGGCAGCAATGTGGAAAATGTATTATAGAGAGAAGATACAGGATGCAGGAAACCAATTAAGAAGGTATTGTCATAGTCTGTTTGAGAGGTCATGAGGTCCTAGACTAGGGTGGCTGTAGTGTGATTAGAAAAAATGGAATGGATTCAAGAGATGTTAACAGAGATAGAATTGAAAAGATGTCAACTGAAAGAATTTAAGGAATGAGAATGAACTCCCTCCAGAGCTTCAAACTCCAAGCTCCCACTGTGGCTAGAACTTGTCTACTGCTGACACATCTTTGAGTACCTGGGTCATCATCACAACTGGGCACTGGCACAGAACTTTGTGAATTTTTGTTTACATTATTTAAATGAGGATGGTGGGAGTACAGGGAGGTTATATGCCTCAGCTAGAATATATGTAAAGAGTGATGTCAGTTTAGTATTTTTTTTAAAAACATAACCCATTACTGTACTTTGCTTAAGTGCTGACTATCTGGCTGCCTACTACTTCCTCATCAACAGAGCCACAAGTCTGGGAGTAGAGAGGGGAAAAACTTAATAAATATGGTCGCAATTCTGCATGTATTTCTATTGTTCTTAGTACAAAAAAAGGTGGGGGGGGGAGGGGGGAGTCAGCTAGGTGGTGCACTAAATACAGCACCAGCCCTGGAGTCAAGAGAACCTGAGTTCAAATCTGGTCTGACACTTGACACACTTACTAGCTTGTGTGACTTTGGGCAAGTTATTTAACCTCAAGTGCCTTGCCTTGCCCACTCAAAAAAAAAATCAACCCTTTTGTACATGATAATCTAAAAAACTGGCATGTTTTGCAATTTAGGAAGTGCCAATTTAATTTCTAATATCCTATCTTCCATTTCTAAAAATGACTTCTACTTTTCTCTCTTTGGGGAAACAGATTTTAAAGGATTCAATAAAAGCACAGCTCAGAATAGGGGAGCTGAGCTTAGGAATAATGGCAAATTTTTAAAAATGAAATTATAAAGGCACAAAGAAAAATAATTTCATGAGGAGGAAAATGACAATGTCATTGCACAGACTATCATCCAATTTGTATTTTTAAATTAATATTTAAACACTTTCAAAAGATGGAAGTGAGAATAGAAAATGGAGATTCTTAAAGCATAACAGAAGTGTTAACCTTCAGAATGAAGCTTATGAAGTTTGATTACAAAAAAGGTTCTTTTTTAAATTCTCTTTTTGCTACATTATTGAAAAGAGGTGGCTCCAAGATGGAACAGGAATGTTGCTTGGGGTAGCACTCAGCACAAGGCAGAGCACAAAGGAAGGGCTTAATAAATGCTTGCTGATTTCACTTGGGATGATGATAAGACTGCTGATAAGAAAAGACACAACTATTCAATTCTTAATTTTGCTTTTATTCACTCTCTTGGGGAGAACAATCTTTGGACTGGAAAGGATAAAACAAAAATGCCTAATAGAGAGCTGATGTCCAAGATAAGTGAACAGACAGAAAAAGAGTTAGCTAGGACCTGTCCTTGACCAATTCAGTTCATCTTGCCTAGATGAACTATATTCTAGGATACTGAGAGAAGCTGCAATGGTGCCTGCTGTAGCAATATTAGTGATTTTTGAAAGACCAGAGAGCATAAGAAAGATACTACAAGACTAGAGAAGGGCAAATATCCTACTTTTCAAAAATAAAGGAAAATGGCACCTGTAATCTATGTGAGTGATACTGACTTCAATTCCTAGCAAAATTATAAAATGGATTATTAAATTGACCTGTGATCACCTTTGGGAATTAAAAAGTTCTATTCAGGACTCCAAGTTTCTCCTAGAAACAAAGGTCCATCTTTTCAACATCAATGTTTTTCTTGCGAGCTGTATGTTGTTGTTGTTGCCGTTCAGTCATATCCGACTCTTCAGGGCCCAATTTGGGGTTTTCTTGGCAAAGATACTGGAGAGGCTTGCCATTTCCTTCTCCAGCTCATTTTACAGATGAAGAAACTAAGGCAAACAGGGTTAAGTGACTTGCCCTGGGTCACATAACTTGTAAGTGTCTAAAGCTGGATTTGAACTTAGGAAGAGCAATATTCCTGATTCCAGGCCCAATACTCTAACCATTGAAATTAAATTAAAAACCATCCAAAGGGCAATAGAGAGATTGATGATGGATGTGGTCAGGCTATAACATACCACAAACCATTGGATGGCTTTTGTGCTCCACTGGCATCCTTGTGATGTTAAAAGAAAATGAACAAGATTCCTGGGGAGCTGGGTGGATTCCCACTGGTGAACTTATGGGAAAACATGGACAAGAGTCACATCAAATGAGGAAGTAGGTATGAATGGCTTGCAATTAGCACTGTTAGAAAAAAAAAATCCTCTCCCCTCCCCCACAAAGAATCTCCCACATGGCTGATTCATATACTCTTATGTGATTACAGATCCATTAAACTAATTTAATAATAATAAAACCTCATCTATGCCTAAATATTTATAGTTGCACTTCACAATAGCAGAAAAAAAATAGAAACAAAAAAACAATTGAATAAGGAGTTGAATTGAATAAGTGCCCAATACTGAGTAGATGAGCTTCTGAGTTTTCTTACTGCTTTGAGGTTCCAGGAAAAACCTACCATAAAGAAGACATAAGGACCAACTGCTGTTTCACATACTCTAAATCACCAATGATTCGCCTATTTGGTAATCAGAAACTTTAGTCAATTACACCATCATTTTCTCTACTTTAGTTGTAGCCACAAGCCATATAACTAGAGACCATTAATAATGCTTCAATATTATTTCAGTATCAATGTTATGGTAGAATACAAACTAATTTTGCAAAGATCATAAATGGCTACTTGGTAAAATAATATCCTACCTGATATATTCTAAAAGGTATGTATCGAAATCCATTATCTTCTGCAGGATATTCCATGAGTTTCCGATTAATGGCCCAAAACTGGTCAAATTTATCTGTAATAATAAATTATTTATTATTAGAAGTAGAAAGAAAATAGAATGTGATAAAAAAGAAGAAAGCAAATATTGTAAAAATTATTGTAAAAGGAAACATTTCTACCTTATCACTTTGTCTCTCCATAGTGATAAAGCAATCTCAAGAGATATTGTTCTGTCAAAAAATAACTGGGGGCTATGCTTTTTGTTTGCTTAGACATTTTTTGTTTTTGTATTTAGTACAATCACCTTTATTCCAGGGTTAGAACAAGGCCATGCACACTGCAGACAGAGGGGCACAGGGAAATGGGGTGACTCTCACTGCAGTGCAAGATAGTGAGAGGGTAGGTTAGTATTTTTTTTAATCTGTCTTAAAAGAAACCAAGGGACAGGGAATTTTAAAACTAAAGTAACCCTGCCTTTGTTCCCTCCTAGCTAAGGGTAGAGTGGTAGCCCTCCTACCCCAACTTTATGTACCCCTAACACAGGAAGTAAGAGCTCATTTCTCTCACAGTCCCACCAATCTCCTGTTTGCTTTAGGGAAAAGGAGCAAGTGTCCCCTTAACTCTTAGAGAAAAGCCAGATAGGAGTAAGGGGGTCTCGGGAAGGTCCTTATGGCAAAACCGCGGAGTGTCTAGAGGTGTTTGTTAAGGCAGGTGTCTGCAGCAGTGGCAGGACAGGGGAGGGGGCTGTAGAGGTTGGGGTATTTGCGGTAATGAGTAACCTCCAGCCATCTGGCTTCTTCCCTCTTCAATAGCTGGCTTATTCTTCTCACTTACTGTCTACTCTTACTTCCTCCCTAGAAGCATCAGACAGACACAAAAAACTTACTGTAAATCAACTCTAGGCTTGAATGTGACTTTTTAAAAAATTTCTTCTCTTCTGTTTTGGCTATGTGGCAGCCCTTCTATGCCACCCTAACCCCCACCCCACCTCCTTTTCTCAAGCTCTCTGGTCTGACCCAGACAATAAGTTAACGCTAGAAACCACAAAAGGGCAACATGGCAGCGTGGGTTTAGTATGTGTGTGTATACATATATATTCAGTGCTCCCCCTCCCAGACTAAGCCAGGTCTCTTGTCTAGGGGTGCAGGACTGGTACAAAGGAAAATACTGTTGTTTTCCCTCCTCCCATTCTCTATTGTCTGGGGGCATTCCAAGTTTGAAGTAATAGGGGCAATTCCCCATTAGCCAATTGTGGGGTCATGGGCCCTGACAGTGGGGGACGGATTGGGGTTGGAACCCATAGGTCCAGTCCCTTAGGCTCAGGGATAGAGTGTTTCTCTTGGGAGAGGACTTACTGAGGATAGCCCTCCAGTTTTTCTCAGGCTCAGGGTATTTCTCTGAAAGAGTCACCAAAGAGGAACGGAGGAACAAAGGAGGGGTACCTGCTCTCTGCCATCTTCCCTCAGCTTTGGCCTCCCCACTTCCTCTGCCTTTCTAGAATGGAAAGCAAACAGGGGCTTCAACTTTAGAGAACTTCTTATACCTATCTCAAGTGTGTCAGAGAAAAGTAAAAAAGGGGGTTTGTTTATTCATGCCCTTCCATCCTGTTAGAGAATGGAGGCAAGGCATTGAGGGGATCTGCCTTATAGCTCAACTGCAGTGCATGAATCTCCACTTCACTGAGCCTTCCCCAAGTGGGGAGCTCAGGTCCACTCCTAGGCCACACTGGCCAAGAACTACTACTTTACTCTTTCCTTACGTCTTCTCTTTTCTCAGCCCTGAATGGGCCCTTCCCAACCCCTCGACATTCTTAGTTGCTTAGACATCTTTAAATAAAAGAGAATCCCTATAACCAAAGCAGATTTTTAAAACTCTTCCATATGCAGAGATAAAGATTAAGTTAAAAATTAATTTATTAATTTTAATGAATACTTATTACTAGTTCAGCACATATCAAATGTGCTCAAGAGGACCATGAAAGTATAACATACTGTGCTGTCTATAATTTTATGGACTGAAATTTATAACATCAGGAAAATTTTTATCTTTAAAATCATATCAATAAAATAGAGAAAGAGCAGACCAATGAATTGGGAAAAAAAACTAGAAAAAGAACAAATTTAAAATTCTCAAATACCAAATTAGAAATCTTAACAATTAAAGGTGAAATTAATAAAATCAAGTGAAAGAAAACCACTGAGTTAATAAATAAAACTAGGAGTTGGTTTTATGGAAAAAAAAAAAAACCACCCAACAAAACCGATTAATGGATTAATTGAGGAGAATAAAACCAAACCATTAGTATTAAAAATGAAGAGGGTAGATAACACCACTAATGAAGATAAAAATTAAAGCAATCATAAGGAGTTATTTTGTCCACTTAAATGCCAATAAATTAAAAAGTCTGAATGAAGTGGAAGAATATTTACAAAAATATAAACTGCCTATATTAACAGAAGAGGAAATAGAACATCTAAATAAGCTTATTTTAGAAAAAGAAACTGAATAAATTGAAACTGAAATAAATGAACTTCCTAAGAAAAAAGCAACAGGAGCAGAGGGATTGACATGTCAATTCTACCAAACATTTAAAGATGAACTAATTCCAATATTAAATAAATTACCTGGAATAATAAGCAAAGAAAGAATCCTACCAAACTCCTTTGAGGAAACAAATATGATACTGATATCTAAACCAGGAAGAGCAAATTATAGACCAATTTCATTAATGAATATGGTTTCAAAAATCCTAGATAAAATACTAGCTAGGAGACTACGACAATATGTTACAAGGATTATCATACATTGTGACCAAGTGGGATTTATACCAGGAATGCAGGGATGGCTTAACATAAGGAAAACTATTAACATAATCGTATATATCAATAACAAAGGTAACAAAAAATCACATTACATTAATAGATGCATAAAAAACTTTTGATAAAATACAATACTCATTCCTACTGAAAACACTTGAAAAGAAAGGTATAAAAGGATTCTTCCTTAAAATGATAAGAAGTATCTACTGAAAACCATCATCAAGTATTATTTGTAACAGGAATAAGCTTTAGAAATCTTAATAAGATCAGGAGTGAAACAAGGATGCCCACTGTCACCAATGTTATTCAATATTGTATTATAAATGCTAGCAACAGCAATAAAAGAAGAAAAAGAAAAAGAAGGAATCAGAATGGGCAATGAGATAATAAAACTATCTCTTTGTGCTGACAGTATGATAATATACTTGGGAAATGCTAAAGATTTGCCTAAAAAGTTAGTGGAAACAATAATTTTAGCAAAGTGGAGGATATAAAATAAACTCACAAAAATCATCAGCATTTCTATATATCACTAACCAAACTCTGCAAGAAGAGCTAGTAAGAGATACCCCCTTTAAAAGAACTGTAGACAGTATAAAATACCTGGGAGTATACCTACCAAAACAAATTCAGGAACTACATGAACACAAGTATAAAACATGTTTTATACAAATAATGGTAATTAATTTAAATAATTGGAGAAATATTAATTGTTCATGGGGAGGTAGAGCTAATATGATAAAAATGACAATTTTACCTATCTATTTATTCAATACCATCCCAATTAAATTACCAAAAAGCTGTTTTACTGAGCTAGAAAAAACGACAAAATTCATAAGAACAAAGGGTCAAGAATATCAAAGGAATTCATGAAAAAAAATGTAAAGGAAGGTTTAACAGTTCCAGACTTCAAACTATATACTATAAGGCAATAATTATCAAAACTCTCTGGTAGTGACTAAGAAACAGAAATGTAGATCAGTGGAACAGAGTAGGCATACAACACAAAGTAGAAAATGTTTATAGTAACCTAGTGCTTAAAAAAATGTAAACATTTAAGTTTTTGGAATAAGAATTCATTATTTGGTAAAAAAAAAAATGGTTGGGATAGCTGGAAAGCAATCTGGCAGAAAATGGGTATAAATCAGTATCTTAAACCATTTACCAAGATAAGGTCAAAATGGATACAGATATAAAATGGACTTGGATATAAAGAGAGACAGCATAAGAAAATTATAAGAACATGGAACATATTACCTATTAGACTTATGGATAGGAGAACAATTTATGAATAAATAAGAGATAGAGTACATTGTGAGGTGTAAAATGGATAATTTGATTACATTAAATTAAAAAGGTTTTGTACAAATAAAACAAACATAGCCAAGATTAGAAGGAAAACAGAAAACTGGGGGGAAAATTTTATAGACAGTTTCTCAAATAAAGGTATCATATCTCAAATATATAGGAACTTCATCAAACTTATAAGAATATGAATCATTTGCTAATTAATAAATGGCCAAAGGATATGAACAGAAGGTTTTCAGACAAAAAAATCAAAGTCATCTATAGTCATATAAAAAATGGTCTCAATCACTACTGATTAGAGAAATGCAAATTAAAACAACTTTGAGATACCATTTTATACCTATCAGATTAGGTAAAATGATAGAAGGGGAAAGCAATAAATGCTGAAGGGGATATGGAAAAATTGGAACATTAATTTACTGTTGGCGGAAATGAAACCAAACATTTGAGAGCAATCTGGAATTATGTTCAAAGAGTTATAAAACTGTGATCCTTTGACCCAGCAATACCACTATTAGGTCTGTTTCCCAAGGGGATTAGGGAAAAAAGGAAAAGAACATATGTATTCTAAAATATTTATAACAGTTCTCTTTGTAGTAGCAAAGAACTGGAAATTGAAGATGTCTTTTTTTTTAAATTTTATTATAGTTTGCATCATTCATTTCCACAAGATTTTGAGTTACATATTTTCTCCCCCTCTTTCCCCCACCCACCCCAAAACAGCCATCCCAGTGTGTCCCCCCTCCCC
>CM053586.1:112861885-112881147 GCA_028646515.1 Pseudochirops corinnae | reverse complement strand
TTTCTCTTCCCAATTTTTCTTCCACTTCTCTTATTTGTTTTTGAAAATCCTTCTTCAGCTCATCTCTAGCTTTAAGGCATTCTTCATGTTTATTGGAAGCCCCTGGTGGGGGGGCTCTGGCTGCATTCTCCTCCTCCCTCTCTTTGCCGTGATCTTTCTTTTCCCCAAAGAAAGAATCTAGGGTTTGGTTGCTGTTCTTACTTTGCTTCTTATGCTTATTCTTACTCATGGTTGGTCAGTTCGTGATTTTTGTTTTTAAATCTCTGTGGGGCTCTGCTTCCAGAGTGGAAAGCTCTGTTCCAAATCGCTGGGGTCCTCCCGGCTGCCATAGCTCTCAGGAAGGTGCTGGGTCCCTTTCCTACTTACTTCTGGCTTACTGGATAATGAAGACTCACAGGACCGAAGCCCAAGACCGCGATCTGGATCCAGGCCGCTGAACGCGAGAGCACTCGGCCTCTGAACGATCACTTAGTCCCCCTGCTGTCTGCAGGCCAAGGGCACGGAAGCTGCAATGTGGAGGTGGGTGCAGAACCTCTGCCTTTTGCTTTCCCACCCTGGAGGCGTTTTGGCGGGATTGCTTTTCTTCCCTGATTTGGCAAGCTCCACTGACCTAGTTCTGAACACTGCTGCAGCTGCTGCTAATCCGCTCATCACTCCTCTCGTCCGGCCTCCCCAGGATTCTGCCAGGGCTTCAGGCCAGTCTGGTTTCAGTTCTCAGTGCTGATATGGTTCCTCGTAGCTGAGCTGACTTTAGTGGAAAGTATATTTGTGTGCGTTTTGGAGTTCTAGGATTAGTTTAGAGTCATATTTTATGGGTATTTTGGGGTGGCTATGTGAGAGCTGTGATATGTTGCTGCTCCTATGCTGCCATCTTGGCTCCGCCCCCCTACAATAAATTATTAACTTTAAGGTGCATAATTTTTAAGAAATAGTTTATATTTTTTTGAGATAATGCAGATTTCAAAAAAAACTGTTAAAGGGTTAAGGAAAGTAGATTTCCAGGGTGTGGGCAATGAGTATTTTTTTTTTAAGGGGACAATGGGCCAAATAAGTTTGGAAACCTCTGGTATAGAGAGAGAAGAGATGCATGTAGTTCAAGGGAGTGATCTGAATGAGCAACCAGAGAAGGAGACTGAGAAGGAACAATCAGATAGGTAGGAAAACCGGGAGAGAGTGGTATCCTGAAAACCTATACAGAAGAGATTATCAAGAAGAGAATGATCAACAGTGTTAAAAACTGCAGAGAAGTCAAGGGGAATGAGGATGGAGAAAAGGCTTTTGGGTTTAGTAATTTTTAGAAATAGCAATTTCAGTGGAATGATGAGATTGGAAGACAAATCTTAGGGGGTTAAGAAGATAGCAAGAGAAAGTGGAGGCATTTGTCAACAACCTTTTCAGGAAGTTTAGCCACAAATGGGAGAAGAGATATAGGACAGTACTGAGCAGGCTTGGAAACATCAAATGAGGGTTTTTTGAGGATGAGGAAGACATGGACATGTTTGTGGGCAATGGAGAAGAGTCCAGTAGATAGGGAGTGATTAAGAAGAAGTGCCAGAGTGGGGATAACAGAAGAAGCATCTGTTTGAGGAGATGGGATGAATAGGACCACTGGTGTAGGTGGAAGGAGATAGCCTTGGCAAGGAGTAAGACCACCTTGTCATGTGAGATGAGTGAAGGGGGAGATAGTGGTAGAAGGCATATAAATGATAAGAAATGAGGAAGAGAGGAGAAGCAAAAACTCACAGTGAATGACTTCAGTTTTTTTCTGTAGAATATTAGTCAGAGTTCTTAACCAAAAGAGTGAGGGAAGGGAGAGCCATGGGAAGTTTGAGGTGGAATGGAAAGGTTTGGAAGAGTTACTGTGGAGCATTAGATAGTGATTTGATTAGAGAGGTGGAATACCTAGCAACAGTAAGTAGTGGGCAGAACAGTTGTATGTTTTTTTCCACCTTTCTTGATTAGCAAGTGTGGAGGAGCAAAGGGAAAAAAAAAGTGTGTGTGGCCTGGAATCAGTGCCAGATACTAACTGTGTGACCCTGAGTAAGTCACTTAACCCTGTTGGCGTCATTTGTAAAATGAGCTACGGAAGGAAATGACAAACCTCTCTAGTATCTTTGCTAAGAAAACCCCAAATGGGGTCACAAAGAGTCGGACATGACTGAAAAACCACTAAACAACAAAAGTAAAGGCAGTGAATGATGGAAATGTTATAGTTGAGGCTTGGCAGGACTGCTGTGCTTATACATACTTCTTTCTGAGCTTCTTACTGTTCTGTGCATTTTTAAAAGTGTTATAATGACCCTATTTTATTTGGTATCACTATTATTATCTCCCAGGCTTTCCCCCTCTACACCTACCCTCAGTTGTCTCTTCAGACCCTCAAAGTAGAACTCATCCATACTCTAGGGCCTTGGTTTTTCTTACTTAATTTCCTCACTATCATTTGAAGATATTAAATTTCTTTTTTTAAATTAATTTTTGTTTATTTTTAGTTTACATCATTCGTTTCCACGAGATTTTGAGTTACAAATTTTCTCCCCATTTTTCCCCTACCCACCACCCTAAAACAGCAATCCCACTGTATACCCCCTCCCCCAATCTGCTCTCTCCTATATCCTCCCCCGTCACTGCTCTGACTTTCCGGTAGGGCAAGATGGATCTCCCTATCCCAGTGCCTGTATATATTCTCAACCTGTGGGTCTTGACCACTTTTGGGGGTCAAAAGACCCTTTCACAGGGGTCACCCAAAACCATGGGAAAACATGGGAAAACCGAGACACTGCTCCTCTATCTGCCTCCAGGTGGGTCTGCTCACATGCAGATACGCCCACATATGAGTATTACAGAGTCGTGGCATTAGGAAGGTTGAGAACCACTGCTGTATATCTTATTTCCCAGTTGCAAAGACATTAAATTTCTTGAGGGGACATGTTTCTTTTCCCCTTATTTTAGCACTGCACAATCATTTTAGCTCCTTCCAGTGCTTGAAACAAATTTACCTTTCTAGATTTCTCTGGACTCTTCTGTTTGTATTTCCAAATTCTAACTTATCTCTGCTCATTTCATCAGAATTGCTTAAAAGTCTGTTCCATTAAAGGTTCCTTTTCCTCCCTGTAGAACCATATCTAGCTTTGCAGGGTTAGTCATTCTTGATATTAAGCTTGTTTTATTTGCCTTTTGGGATTTTCCAAGATCTCCTTTAGTAGAAGCTACAGGTTTTACGTGATCCCAGCTCTAGTTCCTTTCAGATTCCTTCCTGCATGCTTCCAATATTTTTTCTTTGATGTATGAGCACTGGATTTGTACTTTATAGCATTGTAACAGCAAGCAAAGTGGGATTTTTTTTGCTGTTTTTCGTGTGTATTATTCAGTAAGCCTCAGACTTACATGCCTCTGTGCTAAGCCAGTCAGACATGTGCAAGTGGGCTCTAACCAATCAGATATGTATATGTGCGCTCTAGCCAATCAGATGCTGAGTAGAACTGTATATAAAAAGAGCCGATGTGGAGAAAGCAGACATTAAGGAAGCCAGGGATGAGAGGACAAGTCAGCATTAAGAAGAAAATGGAAGCGAAGAGACCTCTAAGAGTTGGGAGGAGACCTCTGAGAGCAGAGAGGAGACTTCTGAGAGTGGAAAGGAGATCTCTAAAAGCTGAGAGGAGGCTTTTGAGAACTGAGAGGAAAGTGGAAAGGAGACCTCTGATGGCAGAGACTTACTGAAGGAGTCTCTGAACTTTGAAAGCAAATAGAGCTGTAGGACAGAAACTTGCCCATGGGAAGAGGCTTAGGCTTAGCTAAAGCACCTTTTGAGAGCTGTTAAAGTGAACTGAGCTGTTTATACAGAGCTTCTGGACTTTGGACGTTAATTGAGATGACGGTGCTAGTCATGTGTGTCAGTATTTTTTCTGTGTTAAGCTTTGTTTTCTCAGAGGCAGACACAGGACAGGAGCCCCTTAGAGCCTGTCCTTAGACAGGAACAGGGAGAGCTTGGAGTGGAGCACTCCCCTTGAGCTGAGACATGGAGCAAGAGCAAGGAGCTGCCTATGTGTGTATCTAGGTGAGAGTTGGGAGCAGTGAGCCCACAGAGGAAGAACCATGGGACTTGGAAGTCAACATCGAGTTAAGATGAAAGAGGACTTTACTTGGACACTTGATATTGATTAAGGAGATTGTTCTTACTGTGACCTGGGGTGGATGGTGTGATATTTGATTTGGGGCATGCAAAGATATATGCTATGTAGTGCGATGTTCTTACTGTGACCTAGGGGTGGATGGTGTGGTATTTTCTGCTATCCTTAAGGATGTGCTGTGTTAGGAAAGACCCTAGCCTGGGACTCCTTGAGTGTGTGAACAAGGATTTGAGGGAATGCTACAGAATGCAATGATATATGCTGTGCGCCATATGACATAGTGAGTGTTATGAGATTTACACACATACACACACACATATACACATATATGTATTTATATTGAGTGATGTGTTTTGCTTAAGGATGTTGATATGAATGTTATGCCTTATTGAACAGTGTTTAGTTCTGAATAGAGAGTTCGTTATACTATGTGATTAGACCCTTAAAATTATTCACAGCAGCAGTTCTCAGGTGTGCTGCTGTGATTGACATTGCAAGCATTCCTGGAACTTTCCCTGTTGGGGTTCCATTTAGGAGGCGATTAGTTTTTTTTCTGTCTTTATTTTCCCCTCTGATGAGACAGCAAGTGCATACATAGAGCACTGGACCTGAAGTGAGGAGGACCTGAGTTCAAATCCAGCCTCAGACACTTGCTGTGTGACCTGGTACAAATCACTTAAATGCTGTTTGCCACACTTTCTTTATCTGTAAAACGGGATAATAATAGCTGTTGTGAGGAACAGATGGGATAATTATAAAGCACTTAGTAGGGTACCTGTAACATAGTAAGCCTTATATAAATGAGAGAAGGAGATGATCATGATGATGACAGCTGTTACATATGATTTCTTGAAATGAAGTGCCCAAGCTATATGATAACTTTATCAATTTTTTAAAATCATCCTTTTTTTGAGTCCAATTCTTAAATTCTTTTTGACTTGTTTTCCAAGTCACTTGTTCTTGCTTTTAAATATCTTAAATTTACTAATTTTTCAGTCTTTTGAGTTTTTTATCTTATTTTTTCCCTCTTATAGAGTCATTCGTTTCTCTTTGGTCCATTATAAGTTTCAGGGATTCCATTTCTTGTTTAATTTATGCTTGTTTCCTTTCTAAGCTACTTAATCCATTCCATTTCTTTTCCAGAACTTTTGTTTCAGCTTTTAATCTCTTGGTTCATTTCTTCTGAGTATATAGTTCTTTTAGAAAAATCAGTGTATTTTTCTTTTGGGTCTTTTTATTTGTTACAATGTTATCTTACAGTAATCTTTGGTACTGTATGGAATTTTCTTTGATTTATTCATCTCTCCAGTTTTAGTTTCTGAATTGAAGCTTTTTAACCAGGCTCTGCCTCAAACTGCATTTTTGAAGGAATGGTTAACTCTGTGTGGTTTCTCCTCATGCTCCATGGGCTGTTAACCTTACTCTAGCCTCCCAAGACTCAGCGACTCTTCCTCCCCTCCCCCCATTTTTGAGTTGCAAAGGGTCTTTAGGGTTCTTTCTCAAACATCTCAGAGTACTAAGGATCTTGGAGCCCCTGGTCCTGGGCTATCCTGACATGACCTCTACTTACAACTCCCTGAGACTTCTAAGGTCCCTTAGCTTGAGACTTTCTGGCTATCTTTGGGCTTTCTCAGGGGAGCCCTCTGCTCCTGCTTTATCTGGACTAAGAACCTTGTAGGCTACAATTATCCCATCTCTGGTTGTGTTGGCACTCACCTTCCTGGAGGGGCCCTTCTTGGACTTCTCTGACGCACAGTTCTGGGGTGGACAATGTCATTGTGGTTTTTAATTCAGTTGCATGATCATTATTCAGTCTAGTTTGAATTTTTGGTTATTGTTGGAGTATATATGTTGGAGCTACATGTCCTATTTCCCATTCAGAGATAACTCTTGGTGGAAAGAATTGAGCTGAGTTTTGAAATGACAAGGGATGCTGAATGGTAGATTTGAGGAGGGACAGGACCTTGTACAGAGGCACAGACACTAAGATACTCAGGCAGTAAACATTTATCAAGCCCCTTCTATATGCCAGGTACTCTGCTAAGAACTGAGAATACCAAAGAAAAAAAATAATGAAAATAATCCTTTTCCCCCAAGGAACTCAGAGTTTAGTCAGGAGATAAAATGCAAACAACTATGTACAAATGAGATACGTATAGGGTAAGTAGAAATTAAGTAACAGAAAGAAGGTTAGTAGCATTAAGGGGAATTGGGAAAGGCTTCTTATTGTGGGTGTGTGTTTGTGTGTGTGTGTGTGTGTGTGTGTGTGTGTGTGTGTGTGTGTGTGTGTGTGTGTGTGTGAGATTGTTTTGAGAATTAAACCTGCGCAAAAATCTGAAGTAATGCTAAGCAGTGAAATTAAAGAAGGTGAAAATGGGCCTGATGCCCCTTAAAGACAGAGTAGCTAAGTATTTAAAAATATGAAGATTGTGTCAGTTGGTTGTCAGACCATCTTTTGGTTTGGGGAAATGGGTGTAATTAAGAATAGCACTGCATCTAACTTCTGAAAATCTAGGTTTGAATCTTAATTCTACTGCACAACAGCTTCAGATTCCGTGCTCTGACTATTTTGCCTTATCTCTAAATGAGGAGATTCATATCTAGCTCTAAATGATCTTTCATGTCCCAAACCTGTACTTCTCCTTTCTCTTAAAAATTGTATTTGGGGCGGCTTGGTGGTGCAGTGAGTAGAGCACCAGTCCTGGAGTCAGGAGGACCAGAGTTCAAATCTGGTCTCAGATACTTAACACTTTACTAGCCTGTGACCTTGGGCAAGTCACTTAATCCCGATTGCCCTGCCCTCCCCCCTCAAAAAAAAAAAAAGCAAAAAAAAATGTATCTATCTATTTCATTAAATATTTCCCAATTACATGTAAAACATTTTTAGCAATCATTTTATAAAATTTTGAGTTCCAAATTCTCTCCCTCCTTCCTGTCCTTCCGTCTTACTTGAGAAGGCAAGCAATTTGATATTGGTTATACATTTGAAGTTATGTAAAACATATTTCCATATTAGCCATGCTGCAAAAAAAACCAGACCAAAAATAGAGAAAAATAAAGTTTAAAAAGTATGCTTCAGTCTGCATTCAGAGTTCATCAGTTTTCTCTCTGGAGGTGGATAGCATTTTTTGTCACGGGCCCTTTGGATTTGTCCTGGATGATTGCCTTGAGCAGAGTAGCTAATCACAATTGATCATCCTTATGATATTGTTGTTATTGTGTACAGTGTTTTCCTAGTTTTTCTCACTTCACTTTGTATCAGTTCATATAGTTCTTCCATGATTTTTCTGAAATTATCCTGCTTGTTATCTCTTATGGCACAATAATATTCCATTATAATCATATACCACAAATTGTTTATCCATTCCCCCACTGATGGACATCCCGTTGATTTCCAATTCTTAGTCACCACAAAAAGAGCTACTATAAATATTTTGTACAAACAGATACTTTTCCCATTTCTTTAATCTCTTTGGGATACAAACCTGGTAGTGGTATTGCTGAGTCAAAAAGGTATGCACAGTTTTATAGCTCTTTGGGTATAATTCCAAATTATTCTCTGGAACGATTGGACTAGTTCACAGCTTCACTACCAGCGCATGTAGCGTCCCTTTTGTGCTTGTCTTGAATCTTGTATTTGAAAGTCAGTTTTTCAATCCAGCCCCAGTCTTTTCATTAGGAATGCTTGAAAATCCTCTATTTCATTAAATATTCATGTTTTCCCTTGAAGAATTATACTCAGTTTTATTGGATAGGTAATTCTTGGTTGTAATCCTAGCTCTTTTGCATTTCCAGATTATCATATTCTAAACCTTCCACTCCTTTAAACTGGCAGCTGCTAAATCTTGTGTGATCCTGACTGCAGCTCCACAGTATTTGAATGATTTCTTTCTGGATGCTTGAAGTATTTTCTTTTTGACCTGGGAGCTCTGGAATTTGACTACAGTATTCCTGGCAATTTTCATTTTGGCATCTCTTTCAGGTGATGATCAGTAGATTCTTTCCATTTTTATTTTACTCTCTGGTTCTAGAATATTGGGATAGTTTTCCTTAATAATTAATTGAAATATGATGTATAAGCTCTTTGTTTGATCATGATTTTCAGGTAATTTAATAATTATTAAATTATCTCTCCTTGATCTGTTTTCCAAATCAGTTGTTTTCCCCAATATGATATTTCATATTTTCTTCTAATTTTTTTCATTCTTTTGACTTTATTTTATTGTTTCTTAATCTCTCATAGAATCATTAGCTTCCACTTCCCCAAATCTAATTTTTAAGGAATAATTTTCGTCAGTGAGCTTTTGTACCTCTTTTTCTATTTGGCCAATTCTGTTTTTTAAGGTGCTATTTTCCTTAGTATTTTTTGTGCCTCTTTTACCAAGCTGTTAATTGTCTTTTTATAATTTTCTTCCTTTGCATTCATTTCTTTATATTTTATATTAATTTATATGATTTTTCCTCTACCACTCTTTTTGATTTTGAAAATTATTTTTTAGCTCTTCTAGGAATTCTTGATGGGCTTATGTCCAGTTCACATTTTTCTTTTAGGTTTTGCCTGCAGCTGTTTTGACTTTATTATCTTCTTCTGAGTTTGTGTTTTGATAGTCCCTGTCACCATTGAATGCTTTTGCTGAACTAAAATGTCGAGAATTAGGTGGTTCCAGAGTAGTAATGTAATGATCTAGAGACTCTGTTTTGCATTACTTACTTTTAAGGATATGGAGAGGTTTTTTGGTAATATTATTGAGGAACTCATGATAATGATGACTTCATGAATATTCTCTCTAGAAGAGGCATCTAAGATAGCAGAACAAATCCCCTAAGGAGGAACTGTGGGTTAATAGAAAAGGCAGTGGATTTAGAGTCAGAATAATGATAGATAGAGAAAGTCTTTAGTAAACATTTACTTTCTACCAGAAACCATGCTGAGCTCTGGGAATATAAATACAAGCTTAGATTCAAATAGAAGATGGCACATATAACAGAGCTAAAAAGGAGGCTAGGGAGAAGTACAAATAATATGGAAAATCATGGGCTGAGCTGACTTTGAAATGTGCATGATGGACTTGGATGCCTCCTCAAATTCAGGTTCCAAGGAGGAACTTACCAAATGATTGGGGTTGAATCCAATCTCTGCTGCTTGTTAACTGTATGATTTTTTTTGCATGTTAACAATTTCATTTTATTTACTACATTTTATGATTATTTCATGGTTACTGCATTAGGAAAAGTACATATTTTCAGAATTAATGTTTTGTTATAAAGAAGTGTATGCAGAAAAGTGTATTGCAGCAATCTCTGGCAAAAGATTACAGTTTTTAGTGTTTGTAGAAACTTAACCCCCATTTCTCATATATTCAGTGTATCAACATTTGAGTTTTTTACTTTCACATTGTTTTCTAGGAATGTTCCCCCCACAAAAGTTCAGGATCAATTGTACCTCCAAAATATGTCTACGGTTGGAGGAGCTGCATAAAGACAGGTAGACTAACAGACTGTTGGTGGAGCTGTGACTTGATCCAGCCATTCTAGAAAGTAATTTGGAATTAGACCCCCCAAATGACTAAAATACCCTTTAACCAATATTGGTTATGTACTGTTAGGTACATACACCACAAGGAGATCAAATACAGAAAGTTCTTATAACTAGCAAAATATCCATAGAAACATTTTTGGTGGTAGCAAAGAACTAGAAAGAATGTAAGTACCCATTCATTGGGAAATGGCTAAACAAAACTATGGTGATTGAATATAATGCTTTTTTTTTTTTTTTTAAACTTTTTGGAGGTGGAGAAAGCAGGGCAATTGGGGTTAAGTGACTTGCCCAAGGTCACATGGCTAGTAAGTGTTAAGTGTCTGAGGTCAGATTTGAACTCAGGTCCTCCTAACTCCAGGGCTGGTGCTCTATTCACTGCGCCTCCTAGCCATGATTGAATATGATACTCTGTAAGAAATGAGAAATAAATTCAGAGGAACATGGGATAATTTATACGATATAATACAGAATAAGGTATGCAGGTCTAGGAACACAATATATGTGACTACAACAATGAAAATAAAACAACAACAACAATACAATTATAATGAATAAGTTTGGTCTCTGAGAAGACTTGGGAAAATGCGCTCCCTGAGGGGACTCAACATAAGAAATACATTTCTAGACATGGTTTAATTCAGAATTTGTTTAGCTTGACTGTATTTGTTATGAGGGTTTTGCTTAACCCCACCCCCCAGTGTGGGGGTTAGGTGGAACACTGGAGGTGGGGGGTGAGGGATTAAAGAGGAACAAAAGAAAGAAAGAAAGAAGTGCCACCGGAGCATTTTCTTTAAGATGCACAAAGAACAGAAGGAATCCGAGGCAGAATAACTGATAAGCAGGTATGTATTGGTACCTGTGTGATTTTAGTCCAGCCACTTAGTCTTTCTGTGTCTTAATTTTCTCATCTGTAAAGTGAGGGGGTTAGGTTAGTTATAAATGTTTTACCAATGAATGGGGCAGCTAGGTGGCACAGTTAATAGAGCACCAGCCCTGGAATCAGGAGGACCTGAGTTCAAATGTGGCCTCAGAAACTAACACTCACTAGCCTTGTGACCTTGAGCAAGTCACTTAACCCCAGTTGCCCTGCCTTTCCCCTCCAAAAAGCAAAAAAAGAAAAACTCGTAACTTGGCTGTTAGATGATGATTTTTTTTAGCCATAGTAGCACATGAAGACCAAACTACTAAGGCACAGAGGGGTTGCGGCTTCAGTAATGTGGAAGGAAGTGCCAGTACCTATAAAATCTCAAATTTTCAAGTATGTCAGTCATTCTTATCACTGGTTTTTAATGTTCTTAATTAATTAGACTCTGAAATATTGAGTGAATGAGTATTTATGCTTACTTTGTGCCAGGTTCTATGCTAATGACTGGATATCAAATGCAAAATAAGAAGTAGGAACTTTCTAGAATCTTATATTCTAATAGTGGGAGATAATGTAGATAAAGAAATGATGCCCAGGAAGGATCATTTTGTCCCAGGAAGTCTCAGGGATTATGAGTAAAGCCATAAGGCAAATCGCTTGATGTGTTTTTTTTTCCAGGAGCAGTGATAGTATTGATTCACTACAGTTCAGGAGTATGAGGTAGAGGACAGTTCAGAGCACTGGGTGGAGTACCTTTGTGGTGGCATGGAAGGAAGATGTCTGTGAAACATGATTGGTTGACTGGGGCTGAACTAGACATGATGAGCTGCCTACAGTTAGGACAACATGGCCCCAAGGTAAGGGCAGGAAGGTTTGTTTGGAAGTGTTAAGGAGGGTTTAGCAGGGGTAGCAGGTAGAAAGATTGATTTTAAACTGCATTTTTAAAGAGTACATAGGTAATTTTAAAACCATCTTTAGTTTACATTTAAATATGAATTTTCCACATCTCTGTATGGATGTATCATGACATTGTGGTTAGAGAGCTAGCCTAGAAGTCTAGAAGATATGATTTCGTATATTTCCTCTGATCCGTAATGCAGTGTTTCCCTGGGCATATTACTCAGTCTCCTATTTCTCTAGGCAGTTCTCTTAGAGCTCTTAGACTAGTTGAAGAGAAGGCGAATTGGTAGCTTCCTCAACCAGAGTTCTCAATAAGCCATGAAACCAGAGATCTCCCTGTCATCTTCTTCATCTTTATTCCCTTCCTCATCCCCATCCCCAACCCCATTCAAGTCTTGTCCATGTCCTTATCTATGTTATTAATTTTTTTCATTCATTGCTAATCCACAAAATTTTCACATAGAGCCCTTATTACACATATTTGAAATTGTCCAATGTCTGTGTTTTAAATTTAGTTTAATAATTAAATATTAATAGTTTCTTGATTTATTAATAGTTGACTGGTATTCTGATCTAGATTTTGAAGATTTTTTTTTTAATATGTGCTTTGAGAGAGCTGAATTACAAACGTTTGTTTTAATTCGAGACTGTTAGACTGAGACTTTTAAAAACATTTTTACTGGTGGTATGACAAAATATTGTTATAGTGTATATATTATCATTACTGAGCATTTCGTGGAATCACATTTTAACTAGTATAATTAATTTAATGTAACATGTTCTCTTTGTCTTTGGTGTGAATTCAGAGCACAACAATAGTGTAACATGCACCCACATATATCTATACTTGAGGATTTACCATCTGCCTGGTCATAGTATTAAATGTCTATAAACCCTGCTTGGTCTAGGGAATGGATTGAATTAAGTTGGCAAATCATTTTGAGCTCTGACAGTCTGAGCTGCAGTAGGGCTAAAACCAATTGAGTATTTTTATTTAGTTAGGCACCAATATGGGGAGCTGCTGGGTGGAGGTTGCCACCAAATTAAGCTGCCTAAGAAGGGTTGAACTAGCTCAGGTCTGAAACAGAGCAGGTCAGAGCTTCTGTTCTCTTCTGTCAGCTGTGTGATTGGGCTTTGAGAGGCTGCTACATTTCCAGCCTGTGGGATGTAAGGAGACCCACTCTCCCAAAAACAAAAATTCATTGTATAAAAGCTGATTCTGGTTATCTGGTAGGGAAAGGGAAAATTAAGGAATTACTGAATTTAGAAGTTAACTATTATTGAGTAGGGTTTAACTAAAAAAAAAAAAGTGTCTACACTTAATTTAGAAGCATGTCCATCCACCAAAGCCCTTTAGTACTTCATTGTAGTTTAGAGATGACTCTGATGTTCTCAAAGGCTATACCAAGTGGAGGTCAAGCTGCCACTACTAAATTTTCAGATTTAGACTTGGCGATACACTATATGGCTCCAATTGGACGATGAGTGTAGCTGAACTCCTAAAAGCTCAACAGGTTAGCTGGCCACAGCAACTTTTAAAGATTGTCTATCAAGTTATAGAGTAGTTTTGATTTGCTTTGTTTGAGGGAATCTCCAGGCTTATCATGCAGTAAAATAACTGACAACTATCGTATTGAATGAATGGATGAAAAGGCATTAACAGACCCTTAAAAACATCATGTATTAAGTGTAGGTACCAGGCACTATGGGAATACAAATAAAGTGAATGAAATAATCTCCACTTTGCAAGGAACTCTGTTGTGGATATGTTGAATTTGAGTTATACTCTCGCTTAAAACTGATTACTCCTTTCATTTTCTTTCCCAAGGTAACCCAGTTAAGATACTTAGTAAAATTTCCAAGTATTTATTCTAATAGGAATATATGCTTTCATGTGTGTGTGGTAATGGACATCTGGGCACATAAATCTTTGAAAATAGCTATTCATGGCAGATGAATATTTAAAGCTTTTAAATTTTGTTGAACCACTGATACATACAGAATTTCCTGATCAAGTATAGAACTATAGTTGTACTTTGAGGAAAACCATCCATGGAAATACATTTTCACTTTCTATTTCAGAGGCAGTTTGATTTACCGTTTACAGTTGGAGAGTCATAACACTCGATTGACCTGGTCATAGAGTTATAGAAATTGTTTGGCAAGAGTTGATTCCTTAAGGGAATGTACAGTTTATAGGTCCATAGTAAAGAACTAATTAAACTACTCCAGAATAGTGATCTAGAAGTGAGAAGGGGAGAATATGTAGAGAATGAATGAGTAAAATTTAAAAACAGGGAGTGTGATACATTAATTTTCACATTTCCTGTTGCCTTTCTTTCTCTGCCTCCATCCACGCTGCCCATTTTCTTTTCTCTCATATCTTATCAAATCTGTGGTGTAAACAGTTCTTATTTATCTCAAACAATAATTACACAACCTTTGAAAATTGTTTTTTTTATAAAAAAAATTTATGAGGCAAATTTTGCCTGATTGTATAGAAAAGAAATGAAGCATAATAAGCAATATTGACTGTCTTCAAATCCTGTTCATACCTAAAAGAATGAAATAACATTTTACTTAGCTTTTAAGCTGTCAAGAAGTATTGAAATAATTTACCTCAAAATGACATGCCTCTAAGAGCCAAGTTACCCATGTAATAACATACCAAGTACTCACTTTATCTCCCTTGTTTGAGGGAGTATTAATTCATTCAAGTTTGTTGAATCAATTGGTTCCACTGCACATTTGTATTTCTTAGGGCTTGACAATGACTGGTTTTCTACATTGAAATCTATATGGCTTGCTTTATTAAACTTTGGTTTTAATCAAATTTATTAACTTTTAATTTTAAAAATTATATATTTAAGTGAAATTTGATTTGCTAGAAATGGTGATACTAACATTTGTCACTACTTTAGAGTCAGATATTTATTAAAATTGTATTATGTAAACACAAGGGTGATAATTGTATATTATGATAGTGTAGTAATTGCAGCATATTTAATAAAAATACACACAGAGTTCAAACAGCTTAATGAAAGATATCTTTAGTATAATCGGTTCATTATGCTTACAGAAGCTTCAGAGGGAAATCAAGTGGAAGAAGAAAAACCACCTGATGACTGAAAATTGTACCATGTTACCCTGGGCATGTAAATTAAATAAAATTTTGCCTTCATGTGATTTGTGACTGGATTTCCCTAAATTTTTTATGTACAATCATGTGCTGGAAATTTATTTTTATTTGTTGCTATAACTGTAAATATTCACTTTTACCTTAAAATGCCTTCTTTCACTTTTAGGCATTATCCAATTGGTTTGCTCTTTGACCTTCTTGCATCAAATACAGCCCTTCCTTGGAACATCACAGTACATTTTAAGGTACAGTTTAAATAGCATTTCCCATTTCTGATTCCAGATAAATGAGTTTTAGGAATGGAATTAAGAATAAAATTATTAATTGTTCATCTTTCTGGCATTATTTGGTGGGCCTTGCTACTCTTTTCTGAAGACCAGGCAAAGATGTGTAAAGATTTATTATGCCTTAATAGGGACAGTAAAGAAGATATTTATATTTCAAAGGATTCTCTCTGAGAACTTTTTTAAAACTTCAAGTACAGTGTCATCAGATTCTAATCAGTGTTGGTTTGATTCATCTACCTAAGGGAAAGGACGGCCAGGAGGGGGTGAACCAAAACGTGTTCTCTGAAAACAGTTTTGAAAAGCATTTTCTTCCTAGAATTTAAACAAGCATGAGTGAGTTTTTGGGTGCCACCATTTTTCTCCTAACATTCGTTATGATTGTATTTTTTCTAGAGGAGCTACTCCTCTCACTTGCCCATTTAAGGGGCAGTCTATTGCTATTCTGTTCCTTTCTTCATTCCCCCTTCATTTCTCATTAAAATCCTGTTTATAGGTGAATGGAGCTATTCTGTTGCACTTCTGAAAAAAAACCATCAGCTAATGTGTAGGGGAACATGTGGTTAGACAGCAGTCTGGTGGGTAAGTTTAGGAAGTGGTTGGAAAAGGACGGTGTTAAGACATTTCATATTCATGAGTATTTTAATAATTTTGAAGGGGCTAAGTGTTTGTGGTATAACATTTCTATACATTCTGGAAAGTCAATGATATAAAAAACCCAGTTAGCTAAATGAATCTTTCTGTCTGGTAGAGGTTCAGTCATTAGGGGATAGTGCCATAATTATCATCTTAAGGAAAATCAGACATTTTGATACCAGGTTAGGCTTTGATCTAGAGAGGGCCTACACTGCATGAGTATTGAAACTGAATCTTGTTACACCCTTAGGAAAGTCATAAAGGAACTTTCAGGTCTGCATTTGGGCCACTGACACAGCAGAGGTGTTCATGCACTGTTGGTGACTTTTGTAGCCTAGAGAGAATTTCGTTTTTATTAAGCCAAGATCTTAAGAACATAGACATTAATTTAAAAAAACAATTTTTGGCTTTGACATTCTTACTATATTGGATGAAAGTAATTTGAGAAGCAAAGTTAGATACTCTTTATTGTTTAGCAGTATATAAAATATCATGACTACTTGCTGCTACTGTTTATAGAGAATAATACTACTATGTAGTCTTAACATTGGTTTTTTCCTCCACTCTGACTTGTGTTTGTATGTAGTTGATTATGCTGTTTGTGCCTTCATGGCTAACACAAGAATCGAATATTAGATTTGGCCTATTATGTACCTCCCTCCTACCAAAAATAAAACCAGACTAAAATTTTATTGTTTTAAGTGACCAAAAGCTCTTGGTTTCCACAGGGTACCTGGGGTCAAAAAGAGAAGTTGTCCATCACCCATTACAAAATATCAGAGGTTTTTACATTATAATGTCTCAAAAGAAAACCTGGCCAAGAGAGAGGAGGGAAAAACCAGCATAGGCAACCACTCTAATGACTGCATTCCCAGGGATCAGGCTAGGTAGGCCAAAAATGAGATTTGGGGAAGCCAAATAGAGGAGGAGGCTGCAGTTTATGGAGGCCAGGACTCCAGTCCTCCTCCTTGTCCAGTCCTGTCACTTACTGAAGATATCACTCAAAATTTTAGTTAATTGAAATGAGTATTTTAGGAACTCTGAAATATTAACGTCCACATATCAATTCCTGTCTTATATCTTAGTACTTATATATTCTTGGGTGTGATGGCCATCCATATTCATGAATTCTTTATAAGACTTAAGCCAATTAAAAGATAGCTTGAAAAATTATTTCAAGCCATCTTCCTTTTTGGGGAAGACATATTCATAGAGTCAGCAACCTTTTCACTGTAATGATTTTCAGAGATTGATGTTCTTTGGAGATGTGCAAATTGATATTTAGGTTTAGTAAAATAAAATTATACATTTAAACATATAATAATAAGTAGCTTGTGTAAAAAGCAGTTTTGCAGTTAAAATGCTAAACTAAATAACAGTAGCCACAATTTTCCTTTCCTTCTTCTGACTCTAGAGAAATCACTTTAGGATTTATTTCCGGAGCCTTAACATTAAATTTAGAATTATGATGAAGCCCAGATCCCCTTTGCCTTTTTTTTTTAAGAGGGGGAGGGCAGGGCAATTGGGGTTAAGTGACTTGCCCAAGGTCACACAGCTAGTAAGTGTTACGTGTCTGAGGCCAGATTTGAACTCAGGTTCTCCTGACTCCAGGGCCAGTGCTCTATTCACTGTGCCACATAGCCGCCCCTCCAGACCCTCTTTAAATCTATTCAGCACAGTAGTTCTGTGGTACCTAGTAGTGGCATCTTGCTTGTGTCATGAATCCTACTCCTACCTTCTAGATAGCCATGGAACACTTTGTTACAGTATCCAAGCCTGATTTGTGGTGAGCAAAGGCTCCACTGAGTAGGTAGGTACATGGCTCCAAGGTCAAGGTTAAACTATAAGCTTTCCACCATTTGGTCTACCTCTTTTCACATAGATTTGTGTCCTTCAAAACTTTGTGAGGCTCAACATAACCCAGCTTGACTGTCACTTGTCATTTTACATTGGAAATATTTTTAACCCAGGGAATTTTATAATTAGTCCACCTTGGAAGATGTTCTCCAGTGAATGATCTACCTCAACAATACTTACCTGTCCACTGAATAGGAAAAACATTATGAGGAGAAGAAGGGGATGCTTAGTGTATCAAAATTCTGAGAGAAACTAGAGGGGGTTGCATTTAGGGCATGGGTGGAAAGATTTTCTGTGGCAAGGAGGGCCCTCTCAAACACTGAGAATGGGAAGAAGCAAAAAGGATAGAATAAGACAGGATTTGAAGTATAAAAGAGGGAGAAACACTGAATCAGTTATCTCAAGTGTTTATTTTTTATGTATTTTTGTATTTATTTAATCTTTAGCTATGTCTATCCTCCTTCTCTCTTCCAACCCTTCCCCCCAGCCCTGCCCAGGTAGAATTTAAGTTACGTAAGGGCAAGAGCTGTTTCATATTTCATTTTATGTTCTTAAAGTCCAGTATAGTGCCAGTTACATTTATAATAGATGTTTTTTAAATGTTTATTCAATTAAAATAAATGTGAGTTGATCTACTGAAAAAAAGTAGGTGGAGTTAGGGGCTTGAAGAGATTTTTAGAATATGTGATAATATGTAATGTTTATACATAACTATACACGCACACACACATATGTATTTTCTCTTTGAGACTAAGGTAGTATCAGCAGGGAGCAGTGGAAAGACTGAATCTGGAGTCAGAAAATCTGGATTCCAGTGTCAGCTCAGCTCTTAATACTTGGATGGTTAGTTGCATGGTAAGATACCCAGTTTCCTGTAGAAAGCTGTGGACACCAGGAGGGAGAATCTTAGTATAGTCATGAAAGCTGCTTTGGGGACTTCAAACTTGTAGTGTTCATTTTCCAGTATGAAGGTAGAAAGTATGTAAAACACTTACAGTGAGTTTATTCTAGTATTATTCTAGAATACTACAAAATGACTAATATGGACATATTTTACATGATTGCACATGTATAGCCTCTATCAGATTGCTTATTGTTCTGGAGAGAAGGGAGAGGAATGGAAGAAGGGATAGAATTTGGAAATCAAAACTTAAAAAAAAACAAAAACAAATTTTAAAAATTGTTTTTATGTGTAATTGGGGAAAAAATAAAACAATTTTTAAAAAGTATATTCCCGGGGGGCGGAGCCAAGATGGCGGCGTAGCAGCAGCAATATATCGCAGCTCTCACATAGCCACCCCAAAATACCCATGGAATAGGACTCTGGACCAACCTAGAACTTCAAAACAAAGATACTTCCCACTAAAGTCAGCTCGGCTACGAGGAACCATATCAGCACTGGGAACCAAAACCAGCCTGGCCTGAAGCCACGGCTGTGCCCCAGGGGCGGCCGGGGCGGGAGGTGCAGAGAAAGCTCTCAGAAGCTCTCAGGTGAACGGATTAGCACCAGCTGCAAGGAGTGGGGATTGTGAAAGAGGGAGATAAGCTTCCAGCAGAAAGGTCTCCAGAGTGGAGAAGCAAAAGGCAGAGGTTTTGCACCCGCCTCCGCATTGTAGCTTCCCGCCCTCGGCCTGCAAAAAGCAGGGGGACTGAGCGATTGTTTTCAGACCAGTGCTCTCCCGTTGAGCGGCCTGGATCCGGATTGTTGTCTTGGGCCTCGGTCTTGGAGTATTCATTATCCAGTCAGCCGGAAGTCTACGGCAGCCGGGAGGACCCCAGCGATTTGGGACAGAGCTTTCCATTCTGGAAGCAGAGCCCCACAGAGATTGTATAAAAATTCATGGTCTGAAGAACCATGAGTAAGAATAAGCATAAGAAGCTAAGTAAGAACAGCTCCCAAAACCTAGACTCC
>CM053586.1:112833707-112861385 GCA_028646515.1 Pseudochirops corinnae | reverse complement strand
GGGATCGAAGGGCCTGGAATATGATATTCTGGAGATCAAGGGAGCTTGGATTAAAACCAAGAATCACCTACCCAGCAAAATTGAGCATAGTCTTCCGGGGGAAAATATGGTCATTCAATGAGGTGGAGGATTTTCAAACATTCCTGCTGAAAAAACCAGAACTGAGAAGAAAGTTTGACACTCCAAGAAATTATCAAGCAAAATTGCCCTGATATTCTAGAACCGGACGGCAAAACAGAAATTGAAAGAATTCACCAATTATCTCTTGAAAAAGATCCCAAAATGAAAATTCCTAGGAATATTATAGCCAAATTCCAGAGTTTCCAGGCCAAGGAGAAAATACTGCAAGCAGTCAGGAAGAAACAATTTGAGTATTATGGAAACACAATCAGGATAACACAAGACCTAGCAGCTCCTACATTAAGGGATCAAAGGACTTGGAATATGATATTTCAAAGGTCAAAGGAGCTAGGATTAAAACCAAGAATCACCTACCCAGGAAAACTGGGTAAATTGCTTCACAGGAAAATATGGTCATTCAATGAAACAGAGGATATTCAAGCATTCTTGATGAAAAAACCTGAGCTGAACAGAAAATTTGACTTTCAAACACAAGCAGCAAGAGAAACATGAGATGGTAAACAGGAAAAAGAAATCATAAAGGAGCTTATTAAAGTTGAACTATTTATATTCCTACATAGAAAAACGATAATTGTAACTCATGAGACTTTTCTCAATATCAGGATAGTTGAAGGGAATGTGTGTGTGTGTGTGTGTGTGTGTGTGTGTGTGTGTGTGTGTAGGACGGTGTATGTGTTTATAAATATATATGTGAGTGTGTACATATGTATGTACATGTATACACAGACAGAGGGCACAGGATGAGTTGAATATGAAGGGATGATATCTAGAAAATAAAATTAAGAAGTGAGAGAGGAATATATTGGGAGAAGGAAAAAGGGAGAGATAGATTAGGGTAAATTATTCCATATAAAAGAGGCAAGAGAATACTGTTACAATGGAGAGGAAGAGCAGAAAGGTGAAAGGGAATGGGTCAACCTTACTCTCATTGAATGGCTTAAGGAGGGAATAACATACACATTCAATTGGGTGTCTTACCCTACAGGAAAGCAGGGGGGAAGGGGATAAGAGGTGGGATGATAGAAGGGAGGTCAGATTGGAGGGAAGGGTAGTTAGAAGCAAATATTTTTGAAAAGGGATAGGGTCAAAGGAGAGAACAGAATAAGTGGGGTGTGGGATAGGATGGAGGGAAATATAGTTAGTCTTTCACAATATAACTACTATGGAAATGTTTTATGTACACATGTACAACCTATGTTGAATTGCTTGTCTTCCCAATGGAGGTGGGTGAGGAGGGAAGAAGAGTAAGACTCTTGAACTCAAAGTTCCAAAAACAAATGTTAAAAAAAATCATTTTTTACATGCAACTGGCAAATAAGATACACAGGCACTGGGGTACAGAAATCCATCTTCCCCTACTAGAGAGTTGGGGTGGGGATGGGGGAGGATATAAGAGAAAACAGATTGAAGGAAGGAATATTCATTAGGCTCTCTAGTTTGGGGTCGGGGTAGGAGAAAGACAGGGAGAAAAATTTGTAACTCCAAATTTTGTGGAAATGAATGTTGAAAACTAAAAATAAATAAATAAATTGGGGAAAAAATAAACAAAAAATAAAAAGATTTAGCATTTCTTCATTATTTTAAGGATCAATGATTTCACTGGCATAAATATTACTTCCATTAATGCAGACTATAATTGTGTTGCATCTTAATAGATGGCTTCTTCAAGTGGCTGAAAAATTAATCACCTTATAATCACAATGAAAATTGAGCCTCTCTAAATTAGCTCAACTGGTCCTTACTGAAACATACAGTCTATTTGCAGGTCCATACATCAAGATAATTTAAAATATTTTATTTACAACTATAATGTATATATAAGTTGTTACATATAGCTTTGTATTATATAAACCCTTTAGTCTTAACTTTTTCCCAATCTTTATTTCCCTCTACTCTTATATTTTCGTACTTCTATTGATTCTCTTTCCTCTTAAACTATTAGTTCATTAGAGGAAAAAAAAGTGGACAGACATCAAGCAAAGCACTACTCTATCACTGATGAACAATTCTAGACATTACTACTAATGTTTTACCCCAATGTCATATTTTCAAGGAACAAAATGCCACTAGCATTTTTTTTCTACCTCCCCTTCTTCAATCTCTGTACTTGAAGGCAATTTCTACCAAAAATTTAATTCATCTATGACGTTTGTAATTAGGGACATAAGAAGAGCCATTCTAGGTCAAATTGAAGTGTTCTGTCCCTAACACACCAAAGGCAATATATCTTTCTTGATGACAACCTCAAAGGTTAAAAACTTGGTGAAAACAAATTCAGTTTGCAGATATATAATGTATGTAAATCTTTTACAAACTATAGCCCATACCACATGTTGAGTGCATTAATTCCAGAAAATTACTAGCTTTTGTGTAATATAGTACAAAACAAAAAGTACTTATTAAGCCTAACACTAGCTTTTATCTATCCTAAATTTATCTCAAGCTGGGGCAGCTAGGTGGCACAGCGGATTGAGTACCAACCCTGAAGTCAAGAAGACTCATCTTCCTGAGTTCAAATCTGGCCTCTGACACTAGCTCTGTGACCTTGGCAAGCCACTCAACTCTGTTTGCCTCAGTTCTCCATCTGTAAAATGATCTGGAGAAAGAAATGGCAAATCGCTCCAGTACCTTTGCCAAGAAAACCCCAAATGAGGTCAAGAAGAGTTGGACACAACTGAAAAAAGACTGAACAACAATATCTCCGCTATAAATACTGGCCGAAAAAAAAATTCAGAAATAGTACCTTTCTCTTTGTTGTGGTTTCTATGTCTCTGTCTGTCTAACTCTCACACACGAAGTCTTAAAAGTTTTCTTGACTACTTTGAAATCTATGGTTACACATCCTGAATCATTCTCTCTGCAGCCTAAAACACTGTGAACACCTCCCTTCACCTGATTTGTCTCTCCTCTCTCAGCTTTCTTGATGCTATTCTTTTTTAGTTCTATTCCTATCAGTCCGGTTGCTTCTTCTCAGCCTCTGTTGCTAGATCAAAATCTATATCTCAACCCCCTAACTATGGGTAATATTCAAGGCACAGCCCTGGATCCACTTCTCTTTTCTTTCTCAGGGATCTATGAACTCCCACAGACTAAATTAATCTCTATGAGATAGCTCTCAGATTTACATATCTGGTCCTAACCACCGTCAGATGCTCCAATCAATCAATTGGCAACTGGAAGATGACTACTCACAAGCATCTTAGAATCAACATGTGCAAAACAAAACATTATCTTCACAACCTTCTACTCTCCTCCTGTCTCTTGTCCCCCCCAATAATCCCAGACCTCCTTCAACCTTCCTTTTTTCTATTATGAGAAAAAAATTTCTATTATGAAAAAAAAATAATTTTCTATTATCTATCCTTCAAGTCATCCAGGTTCATGTCTGAATCATTCTTGACTCTTCCTTGTCCTTCATCTATGTGGGATGAATTCTTTTCTGGAATGATTTGCCAATTCTTTTCAATTTTACCTCCTAACAGCTCACATCCATCCCCTTTTTTTCCATTTAAATATCTACTACTCTAGTTCAGGTCCTCATAAATTCTCCCCACTTAGACTATTAATAGTAGCCTTTTAATTAAACTCCTAGCTTCCATTTTCTCCTCTAATTCATCCTCCAAAGAACTGTTCAAAAATTCTTCCTACTTAAGTCTGACCATGCCATCCCTCTACTCAAGAATTTTTGGTGGTTCCCTATGCTTTTAAGATAAATTACAAATTCCTCGGTTTGGTGTCTTCAGATCTTCACAATCTGATTTCAATTTCTAGGCTTCTTATGCATATCCTATCTTTTCTCAACCTTCAATTACCCACTCCTTTATTGTTGCTGAGCAGTAGCTCTATGCCTGTACCTCATTTTATCATTATTAGTTATATTCTTTAACTTTCTTCAATTTCTTCACATCTTTTGTTGAGGTACAATAACCAAACTGCACACTTTAGACATAAATGAATCATCTTTTATACAAAAGAAAGCTCAGGTTTGTTTTTGTTGTCAATACCATTCTTAAAGATGTCAATTACTACTGGGCTTTAGATGACTACAAAAGCAATACTGAGAGTCAATTATCTTCAGGAAACAGTTAATAGTCACTTTCCTGGGCTTTGACAGCTTAAGGCCCATCACATTATGGTTTGTATTGCTATTCCCTAAGTACACTACTAATATACTTTCTCTTTAAAAAATTAGATTATTTTTAGAGTAAAATTCAAGTTCTCTCCCTCCCACTTCCAGCCCTCCCCGATTGAGGAAGCAAGAAAAACAAAAACCCTGTTATAAACAAGTAAAGTCAAGCAAACTAAATTTTTGCATTGGTCATGTCCAAGAAAAAATGTCTCAATATACACTGAATCCATCAGCTCTTTATAGGAAGCTAGGCAGCACATTTCAGCATGAGTCTTGGAAATGCAGTTGGTCATTGAGTTTATCAGAGTTCCCAAGTCTTTCAAAGTTGTCTGTCTTTACAATATTATAGTTATTATATAAATTATTCTCCTGGTTCTGTTCACTTTGTTCTGAATCAGTTCATGAGTCTTCCCAAGTTTCTCTGAAACCATCCCTTTGACCATTTCTTACACCACAATCGTATTCCATCATAGTCATATGCCACAATTGGTTCAACTATTTCCGAATTTATGGACAGTCCTGTTCTCAGTTCTTTCCTACTACAAAAAGAGCTGCTTTAAACATTTTTGCACATATGGGTCCTTTCGCTTCTTCTTTGATCTCTTCAGGAGACAGATATCTCTTTTAGGGTACAGACCTAGTAATAGGTTATCACTGGGTCAATGGGTATGCACATTTTGTTAGATTTTTGGGTGGAGTTTCAAATTGCTTTCCAAAATGGCTAGACCAGTTCAAAAGACCATGAACAATGTATTAATGTGTCTGTTTTTCCACAGGCCCTCAATATTTTTCCTTTTCCTTTTTTATCAACTTTATCAATCTGATGAGTGTGAAATGGAACCTTAGAGTTTTTCATTTGCATTTCTCTAATTATTAGTTATTTAGGGCATTTTTTTTTCATATGGCCATGGCTAATTTTAGATTTCTTCCTCTTAGAACTGCCTGTTCATATGCTTTGACCATGTATCAACTGAGGAGTGGTTCTTATTCTTATTCTACTTAATCTGCTATTCTCTACTTCTACTTTCAAACTTATCTTGATATAGAGTGTGAAATGTTTTTCTATACCTAGTTTCTGGCAAACTTCTTTCCAGTTTACCAACAGTTTTATTAAATATTGAGTTATTGCCCCCAAAGCTGAGATGTCTGGGTTCGTAAAACACTAGACTACTGTGTTTATTTGCTTCTGTATACTGTGTACTTATACTGTTCCACTGATCAACCTCTATGTCTTAACAATTATCAAATTGTTTTTGATATAGTCTGAGATCTGGCACTTATAGGTCCCTTTCTTTTCCACTTTTTTTTCATTAATTCCCTTGACATTCTTGACCTTTTGCTCCTCCAGATGAACTGTTAACGAATTTTCTAGCTATACAAGGTAATCCTTTCATAGTCTGATTGATATAACATTGAATAAGTAAACTAATTTATATGTTCATAAGCAATTAGTATTTCTCCAATAATTTAGATCTGTTTTCCTTTGTGTAAAGAGTGTTTGGCAGTGGTATTCATATACTTCCTGTATGTATTTTGGCAGATATATATATTTTCCAACACTGAAATTCATCTATCATTTTTCTGGTCACCTCATGAATTTACCCATAATTTTCTTTTCCATTTCCAGTATCCAGGGAAAAGTCATCTTTTTCCTTACCAAACTGAACTTCCCTGGATTCCTGATCACAAGCCCTACTTGCCTACTCAGCTCTATCAATCATCCACCCTCTCTTAAACATTTTCACTCTTCTTATCAATGCTACTCTCCTTCCTATAAACAGGCTCAAATCTCTTTTATCTTTTAAAATAAAAACTCATTCTTTCAGCCTTTCTACTGTCCTGTTCAAAATAGTATCCAACCATTCCTTCTTCAAATGTTAAAATCATAAAAAGTCTTGCCTATATTTATTGCCTTCACTTGTTCATTCCTTGATGCCTTCTGATCTGGATTCTGTTCCTTTGAAGGTTACCAATGACTTTCAAACTGCCCAAATGAATTGTCTCTGATCAGCTCTTGTCCTTGATTTTTCTGCAGGTTTGACAAGGATGACTTCCCATCCTTCTTGACCATCTCTCCTCCCTTTATTTCTATGAAATACTGATTCTCCTTATATTTATCTTACACTCTTTTCTTACGTGTATAAATTAATTTTGATGTTTAAATTGTAATTGAAATGGGTCTCAGAAAGAAGGGCAATTTCCTCATGATGTGTGAGTCTTATATTTCATAAGCCCTGAGAGAATAAAGATGATTTAGAAAGGTTGGCCAAACTCATTATGCCAGGTATTCATTCCCCTTCCAGCAGAACAGAGTGAACTACAAAGTAGACTGGGACCATAAACATCACTATTCCATATGTTATAAGATTTAAGAAGACATATATAACTCTGAACAGCAAGAGCTATTTCAGAGAAGGCAACAAAGATTAATTGTTACCACCAAAGAAGGAAATACTATGGAAGTTAACTCAGGAACAGAAGCAGGATCTTCATGTCTCCCACCTTCCTTTCTCTCTTCCTGGAATCTTTATTTTCTGACCCTAAATGCAATATTCTTTGCACCACTATACCTCTTTCAAATATCAACTAATAGAAAAAATTCTAATATCCTGCTAAAGAAAATCTTTGACATACAGAATTCTCTTAGGATAGAGTATCACAGACATGCTATCAAGTGGCAATGAACACATGGGTTTTCACTAAGAATACATTTTTTTTTTTACCAAATTATTATTATATTTGGAAGAAACAAGTAAATTTTATATTAAAAACAGAATCTAAAACAGAGATTCTTCAAAACATAACAGTGAGCTTATTGTGGCTTTCAACCCAAAAAGTACCTGCCTTCTTCAGGGCAGTTAAATTTTTCACCATCTTATGGTTAAGATAAATTTTACTTGAATCCAATCAACATGAAGGTACAACTGAAAATTACAAAATCAAACATGACTCTTCTTCCTAATGATATTTACTATAACAGAATTTAGCACAGACCTACAGAAAAACTATTGGCAAATATTACCACTATAGGTGTCATATAAACATAAATTTGGGTTTAAGGATGGAGTACACCTGTGATTTCATTGATTTAGGAAGGTCTCAGTAAGGAACTTCTTCTACCAATGCACTGACATTACAGTCTTAGAAAGTTGCCTGGTACTCAAACAAAGGGATTTGTCGGTATGTCTCAGGGGCAAGACCTGAACCTCTGTCTTCCTGACAAGATCATCTCTCTTTCCAGTATACCACACAGACACTCATACAAATGAAAATATATTTCCCAATCAAAATTATTTCTTAAAACTTTATTTACCTGCCAATTTAACCACATACTCCAACAGAAGGTGGATCTTTTCTATTTAAAATTCCTAATAATGCTAAGATGGCTTATTTTAAAATATATGAAGTAGATTTTTCAAGGAAGTTGCTGTGATTACAATTTTCTTCTACTGCACTGTATTTTAAAAAAATAAAGGATAAAATAATTTAAAGAAATTCACTCACCATTTCAGTGGTGTGCCTTCATATTCAAACCATATCTCACTAATATCTTCTTGTCTCATAACCTTCTGAAAGTGCTTTTTCACTTTGTCAGTAACCAACGTCAAGTAACTTACTCTTGGTAAAAGCAACTGAAATAAAAATTTTTAGAATTGTATTTTATTTACTAAATTTTTGTCAAAAGTACTAAATAGGTCTCTGAATTACAAAAAGAAAAATCATTTCACTTTACTTCTTCATATAATTTTAAATAAACCTACAACTGTTATTTGCAGATAATTTAAAAAACTACTGCATTGTACATTTTAAGATTTCTAAGTTATAAATAATGAACAAAATTTGTACTTTAGATAATTATACTACAGAAATTATCTACAGAAAATACTTGTGCAACACTTAATGCAGGTAGAAGCAGGCAGCTTCAACTTACCAATATAAAAACCAGAAATTCAACCAATCAACAAGTACTTATTATGTGCTACCAGATACAGTGATCTGAACCAGCAACACTTTTCAAAACTATTTTTCCCCCAACAAGATTAGTACATGATCTGGTCGACATCAAGTGGTTTCAAACATTAGGTCTTCCACCATTTCCACCAGTACTGAAATTTAAGATGGTTCACTTCAGTTAAATAAACTAAACTAAATGGAAACAATACTGTTCTTATGTTCACCATGAAGTTACCACGATGCTCTGTCAACAAGTCAACAATATTTATCAAATGTCCACTCCATGTTAAGTATAGATGTCACAGAGAGGATACAAAGAGGTAAGATATGATACATGTTTTTGAATTAAAGTACAACTGAGAATGTAAAATTAATACCAAAAAAGGAAAAGACTTAAGGAATGAAGAAGTAGGCAGGAGCTGGTAAAGACCTAAAAGGCAGGCCTAGAGACTGTAAATTCATACATGTTGCATAAGCAAAAGTTATGCATTCATTTGAGAAATGACATCATGAAAACAATATTTTTAAAAATTATTCTAGCAGTTGTGTGCAGAGCATATTTAAAGGCAAAGGTACACAAGGTAGAAAGACTCCTAAAACAGTCTAGGCAACAAAAGTAAACGATATAATCAACTCAATCACCTTAGTGAACACTGGGAAAGGGAGGGCAGAGTTTGGTGATAACTAGATCAGGGAAACAAAGAAGAAATTAAAGTGATAGACTAAGGTCTTGTTACCCTCTTAGGCTACACAGCATTTCATTTACAGTTTGCCACAAGCAACTACTAGTGACTGATCTATGCTTATAAGAAACTACAAGTCTAACCTGCAGTAGGGCCCATTGGGATATGTCAGAGAAGATCCTTGACATGAGTATTATGGGCTGCTGCATAAGGTAAAAACTTTAGCGTGGATAATATGAAAGAAAAGAGGATATTGAGTTGGCTTCTTTCCCTTTTCTCATTTTTCAGAAATACATTTATCTTTTTTTACATCTCTTTTATTATGCAATGTGTCCTTTTGCTGCAATCATTGCTTTTACATGATTACACAGTGAGTTCACAGGATTCTGACACTGTTAATTCTTTATCATGAAAGCACCCTTTTTTTTGGCCTTTTTTGGAGGGCAATTGGGGTTAAGTGACTTGCCCAAGGTCACATGGCTAGTTTTATGTTAAGTGTTGGAGGCCACATTTGAACTCAGTTCCTCCTGACTCCAAGGCTGGTGCTCTATTCACTGCGCCACCTAGCCGCCCCTGAAAGCACACTTATTATTAGAGGATAAGCATGCCTTTGATAAGTAGTCCATTTTTCCAAGTCTAGCCTTAATTATAGCCCATAAGTTTCTTTTTGGTTTTGTTTCTGATGTTTTTAATTAAATATTTTCAAGCATTTATTTTGTCTTTCATACTTCCCCACTCATGTGCACCCCCCCCAAAAGAAAACTAACAAAAAGCTATAGTCAAGCAAAACAGATTCCCACATTGGCCATGTCCAAAAATGTGTCTCGTTCTGCATATTTAGTCCATGACGTATCTATCAGGAGGTGGGTAACGTTTTTCATCATCGTTCCTCTGTAATCATGTTTGATCATTGTTGATCAAAGTTCTTGAGTCTTTCAAATGATTGTTCCCTTTGCCTTCACTATTTCTGCCAGGAGGAGGAAAAGAGACTATGATCTTTGGAAATATTATCTCATTAGGATTATTGCCCAATGGGAAACGAATGTTGGGCAGAAACTATTTATAGCATTGTAAAGTGTTTAATATAAATATGTGAAAAGAGTAGCCTCTTCCCTCACTACATTCATTCTCTCTTCATTCAATCACACCCTTAAAACTCTAGAATATGCCTTCTGTTATCATCCCCGAAACTACTATCTCCAAGGTCTCAAGTCACTAAACTGCTAAATCCAATGTCCCTTTCTCAGTTCTCACCTTCTTCTATCAACCCTCAGCATTTAATATGAGAGAACACTGCCACCTACTTGATGCCCTCTCTTTCCTCAGCTTCTGTGAAACTGTTTTTCATTATTCTCCTGACTCAAATTGTTTTTCCCCCAACTGATTTATCTTCTTCCTCCATCTCTATAAATGTGGGTGTACTCCAAGATGCTATCATTATCCCTCCTTCTCCACTCACACCAAACTTGCCCTTTCCCTCGTCATCTCATTCATTTATGCAGCTTCATGGCCTCATTGTAAATGATGTAGTGGAGGAACACTTGTCCATTATGCTATAGTAGACATTTCTTTTGTGTTTGCTTTGGCCTTGAAGGACATAAAGGTCCCTTCAAATTCTCAAATTCGTGTGACTCCCAAATCCATATATCCAGTCTAAATCTGTATATACAACCCTGATCTCTGCCATGATATCCACTCTCACATTTCAACTGCCTATAAGACATTTTCACTTGGATGACCCACCATTTACTTTAAAAATGTGAATTACCTTTCTAACAAAACCTAACCCTCCTCCCAAATTCCTCTTTTCTGTTGATGGTAACACTAATCCATCTAGTAAACAAGGAGGAATTACTGTTATCATTATGAGTCAGGAAAGGCCTCATGTAGGAGGTAGACCTTAAGCTGAGCTTTGAGGGTAACCAGGGATTCTAAAACACAGAGAGGAGAGTAGGGAGTATACTCCTGATGTGGAGAATAGTTTGTGCAAAAGTATAAAGAGGGAAGGATGGGGTATTGAGACAAGGAGACCAGTAAGGCTAGATTACAGAATGTGTGACGAGGAATAAAGTTAACTTATAAAAAAGATTGGCTAGAGTACCAATTATCAGTTGCCAGATGGCTGATAATGGCTAAGTACAGGTGCAATTTACTGTTGCTCAGACCAAAGACCCGGTCAAGAACTTAAGGACTTCAGACCAAAGGACATCAACGATCAGACTTTGCCCTGGATCAGAATACTTTGGGGGCACTGAAACCTTGCAAGTTCACAACCTGAGCTATACCTGAGAGCCTAGAATAACATAACACTTGACACCCCAAGAAAGCTACAGGTCTAGTCTAGACTTTTCCTCCAGAAATACACATGATCCAACTTTAACCTAAAGTCAGAAAGTAGGCTGGACTAAAGAGCAATTTAAAAAAGAATCCCATTATAATTATGGTGAAAGGGATGCTTACAATACAAATAAAGAAGAGAATGACTAAAAATATCTCCAAGCAAAGCCTCAAAGGAAAAAAAAAAAGCTTGGGCACAGATTCAACTAGAATTCCTGGATGAGATAAAGCAAGAATTTTTTTTTAAGGAGCTAAAAAAATGTTTTTATCATTTAAATAAGAATGCTAGAGAGAAAAAATGGAAAAGAAATGAGAGCTATGGAAGAAAGAATTAGAAAGGTAATTAACAGTTTTGCCCATGCAACAAACTCCCTGAAAATTAGAATGGACCAAATAGAAGCCAATAACTCCACGAGACAACAAGAAATATTAAAATAAAGTCTAGTTATAAAAAAAAAAAATACTGAATAAAGGTATCTCATAGTAAAAAAAAAAAATGACCTGGAAAAATATTTAGGAGAAAAAAAACTAAGAGCCATTGGACTTCCTGAAAGTCATGAGCCTAGATGTTGTATTTCAAGAAAACCTAAAAGAAAACTCCTAGATTTCTTAGAACCAAACAGAAATAGAAAGCATCTATCAGTCACTGCCTGAAATCTTCCAAATGAAAACTCCTAGGAACATTATAACCAAAATCCAGAGCTTCCAAAGAAAAAATTGTGTAAGCAGCCAGAAAGAAAGAAATTCAAGTATCAAGGAGCCATGGTTAGGATCACACATAATTTAACATCCATCACTATAAAGGAGCAGACGGTTTGGAACATGATATCCCTGATGGCAAAGGATAACAGTCTTATAGTCAATAATAACTTAGAAAAATAAGTAACCTAGAAAAAGCCTGGGAACTCATAAAGTTACCTAAATAAAAATAAAACTAATTTCAATTTAGTCATAATTCAAAATTTCTGCTATTGTTTTCTTTAAGAAAGAAATTGGGCAAAGACCTCTCATAGCCATGGGCAGAGCAAATCAAGCAAAGGATAAAGGATAATCAAACAAAAGATAAAACAGATAACTGATTACATGAGACTTCTGCAAAAATAAAATTAATGCATTAAAGAAGTGAAGCAGTTAAATGGGAAGACTCTGTATTAAATTTCTCAAATGAAAGTTTGGTATCCAAGATACATCAATGATTAGCATATATATGTACTATATAAACAATTAACAAAAATATATAACTATGTGTGTATATATCTATGTATGTATATGTAGATATAAAATATATATGCAAAAGTCACTTCCAAATAAATAAATGATGAAAAGATATGAACAGTTCCCCCCAAAAGAAACACAAACTTTTAACAACCATTTGAAAGAATATTCCAAATTGCTAATAAGAGAAATGAAAATCAAAACAAATCTGAGGTATCACCTCACACTCTGAAAATTGACAGAGATGAAAAAGTGGCAATAGTCAATGTTGGAGAAATTGTGGGAAAACAGTCACACTAGTAAATTATTGGGGAAGGTAACAGAAATAGAAGGGGAAGAAGAAAGGGAAAGTAATATATATTTTCTTCTATGTGTTATACGGAATGGTTTTCTGGCTGGGGAAGGAGAGAGACAATGAAAGAAACTAGGCTTATGTCACCTCCCATCCCCCCAAAAAAAGACATCAACAAAAATTTTTTTTAAAACGATATGGATGACTAGTAGGAAATCTTTTCAAGGAAGCAATTAAATAGTTCTAGTTGAAAATTAACTGACTACTGTTAGAGATTTCTGTTCTGTAATGTTAACCCCAAACTGTATTTTAATACAAAATTTTTTCTTCTTTCAATAGTCCAATACTACCTTAAACTGTCTTGTGATAGAGAGAGCTGTCCAGGAGCAATGGGAGGCAGGGAAGGAGAGGTTAAGGAGGGGAAGGAGACACTATGCCAGTTTGGATATTTCCTTTTCTAGGCTAAAAACTGCTTAATTTAGAATTAAATGGTTTTTAATTAAATTAATAAAAAGTATTTCTTTTTAGGCAGAATTATACTTAAAATTCAGAGTACAATATGTGTGTGTGTGTGTGTGTGTGTGTGTATTTGTATGTATGTATGTATTTTTTGGTGACAATACCACTGACAAACTTACATAATAAGGTTCTGCTTCCCTTTCAGTTATCTCATCCTGATAGAGCGTAAAACAGGTTGGTATTCGTCCAAACCACACATCTCGAAGCACATCTTTGTCATCTGTCATTCTTCCAGTGAATAAGGCAGAACATATAGACTAAAGTTTTTCTTTGACCAAAGACACACTGAAAACAGAGTAAAGAGAGTAAATGAGACAAATCTCTACAAAGATATACCAAAACATCAAGTAGTAAAGAAGAAAGTTCACAGGAAGAATGTTAATACACAGAAGTTATTCTCTTCTAAAATCAAAGGACATCAACATACTTTTAAACAAAGGTGAAAAAATAGCACAGGAAATTTTCATTGCTGAATCTGCCATTATTATTTAAATAGATAAAAAGAGTAAATAACCCAGTGGTGAACTACAAAAGTCACTTAACTGGACTTCAGCATCTTCATCTATAAAACTGAAGATGTTGGAGTAAATGGCTTCTAGGGTCTTTTCCAGTTTTAAATCTATGATCTCAACATTGCCTATAATCCGTAACGTATGAACATTAGTCAAATAACAAACCACAGCAAAAGTAAAATAAGAATTCATTCTCTTAGCCTTCCTTCCAATGTACAGTTTGCTACTGGTTGACAAGTTTAAGGTTACTACTTTCAAGAAGACAACACTAACTGAAATTTTTATATATAATTTCTGGTATCTTTCATTTTTAAAAGTCACATTATAATCACACCTTATTTATAACATTTTCTGCATTTATATCTTTTTTTCTTTCCTTGGGAAAAGGAAACACATATTGCTTAGTATGTTACAGTGCTTGAACAAAGGTAATCACTCAAGACAAAAAAGTGTTGATTAATTTAGTTGATCAAATATAAAAAGAAACATATCAAATCTAGTGAGGAAAAGTGCCAAAGGGAAGAAGGTTTTAAGAAGGCACACTCTAAGTACAGCAGTAGAAAGGGAATTTGATACAGTATATCAAGCACCAAACCCCAGTGCTGGTTTAATCACAGCCATAACAAACTTCTCAACCACTTCAAGTGGAGAATAAATTGCTTTCATGTGTTCCACATGAAAAAAAATCAACTTAACAATGATCATGAGTCCCCAGAAATAGCCGAAGATGCAAGAGTGAAGCCTATACCTGTCCATATTGTGAACACTTAGTTTTAGGGATATTGGGGAAATACTAGTAGGCAAAAATCAAACTCAAAAAGGTGTATTTAAAGAAGTAAAATCAACTTTTTGTCTTATCCAGAGTGTTAGATTTTATTCCCTCTAAAAGAACTGTGCAGTGGAAAGAGTCCTGGATGGAAAATGAAACTACCTGGGTTCTGTCACCTACTATACTAACTACTAATCTGTATATCTTGGGTAAATTGCTTAACCTTTGTGGGGGAAGACTTTTTGTCTTTTAACAAAGAAAGAATTCAAAGGTGGTTACAGAAAAAACCATCAAGTAAACTAAGGCTTGCCAAATGCAATGTAATATTTAAATTTTAAACTTATCCTGCATGTTTTGACTGCTTCTGCTGTGATATATGGTCTCTTGCCTTTATACAGTCATGTAAACAAGAATGTTTAATGGAAATAACACTCTACCTAGGTTTAAAGAGACCTAGATCTAGACCATTGTAAAACTATAGATGTGATTTATCCTCATTTTAGAACAGGAATGTTTATAATGCTTTTTCTCCTAAAAAAAACTTGTATGATATACTAGTTAAAATGTAAATGGGAAAAATATGAATAGCAATTGAGGAAATTTTCAAATAATTTATTTTACATTGCCTTAGGAACAGAGAAAGATGAGAGAATTGAGTTATCTTATCATTTATAAGTTAACTATACATGGTCTAAGATGCAAAACTAAACTAAATCTTAAACAAAATTAAACTTATCAAATCACTAGGATCAAATTAGTTATTGATTCATGCCTACTCACTATTAAAAGAAGTTAGTGGTGGTTGAAGTATAAGAAAAGCCAGTTTATATCAACGTAAAATGAGGGAAAAATGAGGGCCTGAACTTGTTAAAACATTCATTCTTCCTCACAAGAGTGGTTTGAGCCTTAATTCAACAGCATATTCTATCTAGGCTCCACCACTTATACAAGTTCATAAGATTGGCAAAGGCACCAATGAGTGGTGGTGGGACAGCACTTTCTCCTACAAGTCATGCAACACAATTGAAGCAGTGTCAGTACTGGGACTAGGTAACCAATAGTAACTCCAAGGTTTCCACTGACCTCTTTTCTTTTAAATTAGTGCCCTCTTATAACTGCTAAATCCAATGGTCTTTTTTTCAGGGGAAGGGAAGGGAATAAGAATTTCTAAGCACCTACTATGTTCTAGACCAGTGGTTCTCAATCTTCCTAATGCCGCGACCCTTTAATACTCATATGTGGGTGTATCTGCATGTGAGTGGATCTGTCTGGAGATGGATAGAGGAGCGAGTGTCTTGGTTCCTAAGACCATCTGAAATATGTGTTTTCCGATGGTCTTAGGCGACCCCTGTGAAAGGGTCGCTCGACCCCCAAGGGGTCACAACCCACAGGCTGAGAACCACTGTTTTAGACACTATGCTAGCACTTTAGAAATATTATTTCATTTGATCCTTACAACAACCCTGCATGGTAGGTGTTGTGATCATCCCCATTTTACAGTGGAGAAAACTGATGAAGACAGAAATTCAGTGACCTGTCCAGGGTAGTCACAGAGCTAGTTAAGTGTCTAAGGCTGTATCTGAACTCAGGTCTTCCTAACTCTAGCGCTGATGTTCTAGTCACTGCACCACCTAGATGCCTCATCCTTCCTGACCTCTCTGCAATGTTGATCATCCATTCCTAAAGGATAGTTTTGATCCTCACAGCTTTCTGATAATGCTATTTATTGGTTCTCCTCCTATCTCACTGACCCTTCTCAGCCTCCATCTTTGTCAGATCGCACTCATATTCTGCCTAACTATGAGTGTACTGTACCATAGGGCTAATCTGAGCCAGGGAATTATAGACTTCTTGACTTTCTTTATATTCTCTTAATGATCTCTCTCATAACATTCAATTGTTGGGTCTATGTAGATGACTCTCAAATTATACATCTAGTCTTATCTTCTTCCTGAGCTCTAATCTACCCCACTGGTCTGCTCACACCTGGATATGCCTCTGTTGCCATGACTCCTTCCTTTGATTGTTGCCTGAAATCCCCCCTGTAAGAAAGTAGTGACCACCTGTGCTCACTTCTCACTTCTAAGCTTTTGACTCTCTCCAGACTTTTTCGCCTTACCCCCAACACAGGTACCACCCCACTCTTACCTCCAGCTCCCCTTTATTTGTTGTCTTCTCCATTAGACTGTAAGTTCCCTGAGAGTGAGGGCTTTTTTTTTGTTTTGCTTGTATTGTATTCCCAAACACTTAGCACAGTGCCTGGAACATGGAAAGTGCTTGATAAATTCTTTATCTATCTGAACTGTATTTCATGGGGGAGAGGGGAAATAAGAAGCCATCTGTTGAAAGCCATCTCCATTCCCCTTTATTTTACGTCATTCAAATGCTTCCTGGCATCATCTCCTTCACCTGTCTTACATGAACAGATGGTCCTCACTGCCAACACTAACCGCTCTATGTGACCAAGTGATCCTATTTCATTCTATGTCTATAAACATGCCCTTGTCTCCCCCATCCTCCAAACCTTTACTTAATCCATCAATCTATCCAGCTAGCTAAACTCCATGAGAAAGCAATCTACAATCATCTACAATCAATGCCTCCACTTCCATTCCTCTCAATCTCTTAACTCTTTGCAGTCTGGCTTCTCACTTTATCAATCAAATGAAACTTTTCTCTCCAAAGTTACTAATGGTCTCTCAATTGCCAAATCTAATGACCTTTTTTCAGTCCTCATCCTTTTTGACCTTTGTGTAGCCTTTGATACTGTCAACCACCCTCTTCTTGATATTATCTTCTAAGTTTTCATGACTCTATATAGCTCCTGGTTCTCTTCCTAGCTATGTAATCAGACTTGTCTTCTTTCCTAGACCTTCATCCAGGTCACCTCAACTAACCATGGGTATCCTTCAAGGTTTTCTCCTAGGTCCTCCTTTCTTGCTCTATACTATTTCACTTGACAAGCTCCTCAGCTCCAATGGATTTAATTTTCATATCTGTGCAGATGACTCTAAGATTTACTTGTCAAACTTTACCTCTCTCCCAACCTCTAATCTCACATATCAAAGTGTATATTTATGATCATCTTAGACACATCCAGAATTTAACTCATTATCTTTCATCCCAAGCCCTCTTTCCTTTTTCTAACTCCCTATTACTATCATCCTCCTAGTCACCTAAGCTTGAAACCTAAAGATCATCAATTTTTTAGTCTCATCCCCCACATACAACAAAATGCCAAATTCTGTCAATTTTATCTTCATAACTTCTCTCTTCTGACACTGCCACACCACCCAGGGTCCAAGCCCTCAACACCTAACACTTGGACTATTGCAATAGTCTGCTGGTTCATCTCTCTGAAATAAATCTTTCCACTCTACTTCATCCTCCACTCAGCTGTCAAAATGATTTTCCTAAAGAACTAAAGTTGGGTGTGATCACGCCACCCCATACTCCATTGTCTCCCTATCATCTACAAGCCAGAATATGAAATCATTTGTTTGGCTTTTACAACCCTTCAAAACTTGACCCTTCCTACCATTCCAGTCTTCTTACACTTTAGTCGTCCACAGACTCTTCAGTCTGGTGACAGTGGCCTCCTAGATGTTTCTCCAACAAGAAATCCTATCTTCCAACTCCAAGTGTTTTCACTGGCTGTATGCCATGCCTGGAAAGCTTTCCCTCCTTATCTCTGTCTCCTAGCTTTTCTGCCAGTACATAATAGGCTCTTAACAATGCTAGCTGACTTGACTTTAACGGACTTTTTACTCCAACAGAAATGACCAAAACTCTATATTTAGTCATTTATAAATGTTATGCCTATGTAGTACATGGTTTTCCCCTCCAGTTCTAAATCATCATACAAAAATGGAATGGCCCTTATTGGGTTTCCCCTCATGAGGATTCTTCAAAGGAGAAAAGACTGGATGGACCATTTTTCAGATGTGTTGGGAGGGGGATACTTTTTTCTAGTATGGGCTGGACCAGAATGGCCTGACTTAAGTTCCTTCCCATTCTAAAACTGTGTAAACCTGAAGGTCCCTAACACTTCTGGGAGCTATTTGGTGAGAAAATGTGCCCTGATTTGGTCCTTCAGGGGATGCTCATGGTCGGGGGTGGGGTGGGAACAACAAGAAACACCTGGCCTTCCCAAGGGTCCTCAGTACACAGCGATGATCCGATACCTTTAGGACCACTAAAGAACCCAGAAAAAAATTTCAGGGAGCGGCCCTACCCCCTATGAGGTTTGAAGGGACGGAGAACAGAATGCAGGGGGTTTAAAGCGCTGTTCTGTGTGCATTACCTCTAGATCTAGGAATGCACCAAGGGTACCCAGGACTCTGGGGCAAGGAGGACTTTGGGGTTTCCCCACCAAGAAGGTCAGCTACAAAGTTACAAAAGCAGCGGCAGAGAACACACCTGCCTTTACCACACCCTCTAGGAAGGAGTCCTACAACCAACCTCACCCTGGCCTCCGAGGCAACCCCACCTCTACACACCCTTCAGGGCCCTAGAGACGGTCTCCGCACCTCCACTACCAACCCCGCCCTCCCGGCCACAGCTCCCAGTTTGGTCCAAGTCTCCTTCTGGAGGCTCACATTCCTCCCACCCCCCCCACCCCCCGCTTCCCCCGGGACACTCCCCCCTCGCCAAGATTTCCGGGATCCTCACGGCGGGAAGGAGGGCGGGGGAACCGCTTCCCTTTTCCTTCGCCCCGCCCCCTCCCCCCGCCCAGCCGAGAGGGACTCGAGTCAGGTCGGAAGAGGAAATCCCAAGGTGGGGGTGGGGGGGTACAAAAGAGGCAGAGAACAAGGACAGTTACCTGAGACCCAGCCCGGTGAGGGCTCGCGCAGCCGCGAAGGACACAGGAGCGGGAGGAGGGAAGGGGGACGTAGAGGGAACCCCTACACCAAGGGCCACTTCCGTATTTGGGCCCTCCCGGAAACTCCGAGGTTCACACCGGCAAGGCGACCGTCCGGACCCGTCAGGCCCCCACTGCGGCTCCAGTCCTCGGCGGCGCCGGGAGATGACGTAATGGTCCACGTGGCCTGCCGAGAAGTTCGCACGCCGGAGAGGGGCGGGGCTCGGACCGGAGAGCGAACGGTCCCCGGGGATGGTGCTCAGTCCGGGCGCCGTCTCGTCCTTCGCTGTGAGCGCCGAATCCTTTTGCTCCTTGGATACACCCGATTCTCCGGTTTACGGCGGGGTGGAGAAAATGCCCACCGGACGTTCTCGTGATACCACCCACCCCCTCAGTCCTCACGCCTTAGGACTCATTCCCCGTGGCTGAAAATGAGGAAATTCCCGAGTGGGCTGAGGAAAAAAAGGGAAGTCTTGAATGAGCTCGATTCCGAAAGAGGCTTGGATCTAGTTAAGGAGGTTGGGCGCGCGCCGCGTGTGTGTGTGTGTGTGTGTGTGTGTGTGTGTGTGTGTGTACATGTGTCTATATGGCCAGCTAGGTGGCGTACTGGATAGAGTGCACCAAATGGGGTCACAGAGAGGGACATGAATGAAAAACGAACAAAAATGTGTGTATGTACATGTTCCCACATACATGTACACATATACATACACGTTGTTCAGTCGTGTCCTACTCTTTGTTACCCTTTTGGGGTTTTTTTTTGGCAAAAATAATGGAGTGGTTTGCTGATTCCATCTCCAGCTCGTTTTACAGATGAGGAAATTGAGGCAGGCAGGGTTCAGTGAACTTTCCCAGAGTGACATGGCTAGTAAATGTCTGAGGCCAGATTTGAACTCAGGAAGAAGAGTCTTCCTGACTACCTGCTACCACCATTTACATGTACATGTACATATACAGTATACATACTCTATATGAATTATATATTTAAGAATCTATTAAAGGAGGTTAGGTGTGTACACACATGCACATATATAAACAACTATATCATATATACACATGTAATGCATGTAAACTGAAATGTATATACATGTACACCTTTATAGTATGAACTATATATATTTAAGGATCTATTTGAGGTTAGGCATATATACATATATGAATGATATATTTAAAGAGGTTAGGTATGTATATATACATGTTTATATGTATACACAATACATATATAAACCATCACATGCACACTATATATACACATACTTAAATGTGAACTATATATAAGGATTTATTTGAGGAGACTAGACATATACATATACATGTATATACATATATACACGTATATATTCATCCTTACATACACAGGGAGCCCCTAAGTCTTACTGCTGCTTTAAGCTATAAAAGTACACATTTAAGCTTTTATAGCTTAAAACCAAACTAAGATTTGGAGGCCAACATGTATAAATAAGGAGACTTGTACTTTGTATATATTTGTTTGCATTCCATTTTATACTTCTTGAGGGTTGGGACTGTCTTTTGCTTCTTTATACAGCCCCAGCCTTAACAGGAGTGCCTGGCAAATAATAGGAGCTTAATAAATGTTTATTGAATTGAATTGGCTTGTATATCTTTGTCTGCATGTTGTCTATCCCGTTAGATTGTAGGCTCCCTGAAGGCAAAGATAGTCTTTTGCAGCTTTTTATATCCCATATCTGGCACATAGTGGGTGCTTAGTAAATGTCTGAATTAAACTTGATTGATAGAATGAGTTCGAAGATTGGGAAACTCTCTCTACCAAAGCTAATAGGTACCTTGTCTGTGCTTTGGAGTGTTAGATAGAGGCCTAAAGCCCTGACAGGTTAAATGTCTGTAAATTATAGTCTCTGTAGATTTCTGGGGAGCTGAGATGTTAAGTGAGATGCCCATGGTCACACAGCCAGGGTCTGTCAGAGATGGGATTTGCACAGGTTCCCACTGCCAATAGGTGTCAAAAGTGGAACCTGGACCTACTTCCTAAGTCTAAGGCCTTGTCCACACTGCCCTCCAACATGCATATATATATATACAAAGACCAAGAAAAAAGTAATAATAGTCCCTGCTTTCAAGGATCATGCATTCTACTTTAATATAGTACCTGCTTGGCATATATTATTTCGTTCAATCCTCACAATGACCCTATGAGGCACCAAGTATTCCTGGCACTACCTAAGAACTGGGAAATGGGTAACTCCACTCCAGATGCTGAAATTCCCACCAGTGAAGATTTGGCCACAGCTCTGTAAATTAGTCTTGAGATGTTAAGTGACTTGCCCTTGGTGTTACCAGCCAGTATATGTTAGAGGCACAATTTGATCCCAAGTCTTTCAGACTTGGAAGATAATTTCTTTAGGTTATCTTTCAAGTGCATTTGATCCCCATATCAAAGAAGAAACAGGCATTAATAATACAAGCACTGATTCTGACTCCCCAACTCTTGTAGCTAGATATAAGTGCAGTGTATAGAGTGTTGGATTTGGATTCAGGAAGATGTGTTCTAACCCTGCCTCACACTTGCTGTATGGCCTTCAGAAAGTCATTTAGCCTGTCTCAGCATCAATTTTCTCATCTGTAAAATGGGAAAAAATAATAGCTACTTCAGAGGGTTGTTGTGAAGATGAAATGAAATAGCATATATAATTGCTCTGCAAACCTTTTCTAAAATTAAATTTCAATATAATTTATTGTCAACAAGCATTTATTAAGTACTTATGATGTGCCAGGCACTGTACTGGACGTTGGAAATACAAATAGAACCCAAAAGAAAGACAGTCCCTACCCTGAAGGAGCATATATTCTAATTGGGGAAGACAACACACTTCTGCTGAAAGCAGGAGGTAGGGGAGGGGAAGGAATGAAGATACCTGAATCTGACACTGCTTCCATTTTTTTCTCTTTCCATTTGCCAGAAAATGGTAGGACCAAATGGAATGATTTTAGTTTTTTTGATGTTCAGTTTAAAGCCAGCTTTTGCACTCTCCTCTTTCAACCTCATTAAAAGCCTTCTTAATTCTTCACTTTCCACCATCAGAGTGGCATCTGCCATCAGTCTGTGTATCTGAAATTGTTGTTATTTCTACTGGCAACCTTGATTGCAGCTATTGATTCATCCAACCTGGCATTTTGCATGATGTCCTCTGAATCTTAAATAAGGTGACAATATATAGCCTTGTTGTACTTTTTCCCTGGTCTTAAACCAATCAATTGTTCCATGTTGTTCTAACAATTGCTTTTTGACCCACATACCAGTTCCTCAGGAGATAAATATGATGATCTGGTACCCTCATGATTCAAGGACTTGCCATATTTTGTTGTGATCTGAGCAGCCATTAGAAGAAAGGATAAAAAAAGAAAGAGGAAAATAAGCAGATCAGTAAAACTAGCCAACACATCAGCCAAGTTTGGCAGTAAATACAACGTTTCCCACCACTGCAAGGAGGTACATTTTCTCAATCCTTCTCTAGATACAAGTCTGTAGTTATTTTTATATTTAGGTGATTGTAATCATTGCACATATTATTTTCTTACCTTGCTTTACTTCACTCAGCATACTTTCATATGTATCTCTCCTTGTTTCTCTGAATTCTTCATACTCATTATTTCTTAGAGTACAGTAATGTTCTGTTATATTCATGTACCACAATTTGTTTACCATTTTCCAGTCAATGGGCATATTCTTTGTTTCAGTTCTTTACTGCCCAAAAATATGTGTGCCAGAAAATTCTGGGATGGTGGCGTAGGAGCAGCAACATATCGCAGCTCTCATATAGCCACCCCAAAATACCCATAAAATATGACTCTAAACTAATCCTAGAACTCCAAAACGCACACAAATATACTTTCCACTAAAGTCAGCTTGGCTATGAGGTATCATATCAGCACTGCAAACCAAAACCAGCCTGGCCTGTTGTGCCCCAGGGGCGGCTGGACAAGAGGAGCCGAGCCCCGGCTGGAGCTTCGGGTGAGCGGATTAGTGGCAGCTGCGGCAGTGTCTAGAACTAGGTCATTGGGGCTTGCGAGGTCGTGGGAGAAAAGCAGAAAGCGGTCCGGCCAAAACGCCTCCAGGGCTGAGAAGCGAAAAGCGGAAGTCCTGCACCCGCCTCCGCATTGCGGCTTCAGCGCTCTCGGCCTGCAGACTGCAGGGGGACCAAGCGATCGTTCAGAGGCCAAGTGCTCTTGTGTTGAGCAGCCTAGATCCGGACCGCGGTCTTGGGCTTTGGTCTTGTGGTTCTTTTTCCTTCATTGAGCCAGAAGTGGGGGAGGTACCCAGGAACTCCCTGAGAGCTCTGGCAACTGGGAGGATCCCAGAGGTTTGGGACAGAGCTTTCCCCTCTGGAAGCAGAGCTCCACAGAGATTTAAAAAAAAAAATCACGGACTGACCAACCATGAGTAAGAATAAGCATAAGAAGCAAAGTAAGAACAGCAACCAAACTCTAGATTCCTTCTTTGGGGAAAAGAAGGACCAAGGCAGAGAGAAGGAGGAGGACCATGCAGCCAGAACTCCCCCACCAGGCTCTTCCAATAAACATGAAGATTGCCTTAAAGCTAGAGATCAGCTGAAGAAGGATTTTCAAAACCAAATGAGAGAAGTGGAAGAAAAATTGGGAAGAGAAATAAGAATGTTGCAAGAAAATCATGAAAAGAGAGTCAGCAATCTGACTAAAGAAATTAACACCCTAAAAAATAGATTAACTCAAATGACAAAAGAGGCCCAAAAAGCCAATGAGGAGAAGAATGCCTTAAAAAGTCGACTTTCTCAGATGGAGAAGGAATCTCAGAAAATTCTGTTCTCCATAATACACAGGTGGGTATATAGTTTGTGCTGAGTCATGTTGCTTTTCTTATTTGAAAGGCTCAAAGCTTCAGATGGAAAATAACATACTGAAAATCATTTCCAGACTTTCAGTGTTACCTTATCCTGCCTTTGCCAACGGTACTATATATTAGTGCGATGCATATAGTAAACACAATAAATTTCTATTTATATTCAAATCAATCATTGATCATCATCATAGCTGACATTTATGCAGCAGTCTAAGATTTGCAAAGCACTTTATATACATTGTCATTTGACCCTTTCAATAATTCTTTAAGGTAGGTGTTCTTATTATCTCCATTTTATAGATAAGGAAACCATGAGGCAAAAAGGTTAAGAGATTTGCCCTGAGTCATTCTTCTCCAGGGAGTCCACTAACCTATACTCCCTGATAATATAAGTATAGGTATACTGGACAGCAGAATAGTACTGTCCTTACTACTTTCATCTTTTTCCATATAGCTAGACCATTGGCTCATTCTACCAAGTTTTAAGACTAAATTCCTAATTGGATTTTTACAGTTCAATGGCATCCTTCTGTCATCTGTCATCTTGGTTCCATGACCTTCTGGGGTCTCCTCACATGACAAGCTGCAGCTAATATATGTTCCTCACCTAATTTGTCATCTGTTCTCCAGCAAGTTTTTTACATCATTTTTTCAGTTGTATGCTGAGTAGCCAATAAGGTTTTGCACTTTCTGTTCAGTTCACAGATTAACATTATTGTGCAGATACCAGTTTAGGAAGCATTTTATGTTTAACAATTTCTGCCCTAATCTTCATGGGCACCTTCTTGCTAAAGTAACATTGAATAGATAGAGCTATAATTCTTCTTGGCAGCTTTGTTTCTTCTTGCCAGTTCCTTGTCAGTGTGGTTATACTGCCACAGTCAACGATGACCTAAGTATGTATATTCCATTCTTTTCTCAATCTTCAAAGTGGGTAAGGTCCCTCATGTGCAGTGTTCATTTTTCATCCATTCTCTTTTATCAGGGCTAATTTCCAGTGCTGTAAGCTTTCATCTCTCTACAGCTATTGAAGTTTCTCTTAGAACTCAAAGATGGTCCTTTCAAGCAAAGTACAGTCATCTAGAGAAACAATGCAAAACATTCAGCAATAAACCTAATTTTTACCGTGAAGATCAGCATGTGAGAGAACACAACTTGAGTGGCCATGTATATTTTAGGAGCATCAGTATTCCTTTTGAAAATTAGTTAGTGGGCAGTGATTTGGTAAAATTCAGCAAATGATGATTTCTTATTTTAGAAGACTAATTTTAAAATAGGGTATCAAATTTGGTAGCATCTCATAAACTTTCAGATAATTTTTTATTTTTGTGCACAGAAAAGAATCTGAGAAATGTACCATTTGGTCATTTTTTTTGCTTTTTGGAGGGGGGGAAGCAGGGCAATTGTGGTTAAGTGATTTGCCCAAAGTCACGTGGCTAGTAAGTGTTAAGTGTCTGATGTCAGATTTGAACTCAAGTCCTCCTAACTCCAAGGTCATATCTCTATTCATTGTGCCACCTAGCCACCCCTTTAATAACATTTCTAAAGCCCCATTTTTAAATGTTAGAGAAGAGGAAAGATCACTGGGATAAGAGTTAGGAGACCTGGATTCTAGACCTTGCACAAATAACTTGAACTCTTAGGGCTTGAACATCCTCTTTAATAAAATGAAGGGTTTGGTTGGGCTTGATAAACCCCTAAATTCTTTCCCTCTTAAAACAAAGGATTTCTTAATTCCTAATTCCTATTCTGCTGAAGTAGACAAGGCAAATCTTTGTAGTTATGTTTAGCTGCCACTAGATGTCACAATTCATCTACTGGAAAGCCCTCTGGGATAGCACTTAATAACAGCCTGGAATGATAAAATATCAAGACCAGTAATTCCCAACATGGTGTCTTTGATTATCTTTTTTTTCTATTGCTCTTAAATTTTTTATTTTTAGTTTTCAACATTCATTTCGGCTGATATTAAAGATTGTTTCCTCAGGGGATGTGTAGTTCTGCCTGGGAGCATGAGCTACATATCCCCTATCACATTTCCACAAGATTTTGAGTTATAATTTTTTTCTCCCCATCTTTCCCCTACCCCCAACCCCAAAATAGCAAGCCTACTGAATACCCCTTACCCCAATCCATTCTCTCTTGTATCCTCCACCTTCACCCCCCTAACTTTCTAGTAGGGCAAGATGGGTTTCTATACCCTAGTACCTGTATATCTCATTTCCCAGTTGCATGTAAAAAGCAAATTTTTTAAACATTTGTTTTTAAAACTTTGGATTCCAGATTTTTTTCCCTTCTTCCTTCCTCATCTACCCGCACTGGGAAGATAAGCAATTCAATATAGATTGTACATGTATAGTTACCCAAATCATTTCCATAGTAGTTATATTGTGAAAGACTAACCATATTTCCCTCCATCCTATCCCACACCCCACTTACTCTATTTTCTTCTTTGACCCTATCCCTTTACAAAAATGTTTGCTTCTAACTATCCTCTCCCCCAATCTGCCCTCCCTTCCATCCTCCCCACTCTTATCCTCTACCCCCCCCCCCATTTTCCTGTAGGCTGAGATACCCAATTGAGTGTGTATGTTACTCCCTCCTTAGGCCAAATTCAATGAAAATCAGGTTGTCCCATTCCCTTTTACATTCCTGCACTTCCCCTCCATTGTAACAGTTTTCCCTCTTTTATATGAGATAATCTACCGTAATCTATCTCTCCCTTTCTCCTCCCAATACATTCATCTCTCACCTTTTAATTTAATTTTTTATATATCTCTTTATATTCAACTCATCCTATGCCCTCTAAATATACATGAACATACAAATACCCACACACACATATATATCTATATACATATACATCCTCCAAACATACATATATGTATGTATACATATATATATATGTACATATATATTCCCTTCAGCTATCTTCGTACTGAGAAAAGTCATGAGTTAGAATTATCATTTTTCCATGTAGGAATGCAAATAGTTCAACTTTAATAAGTTCCTTATGATTTCTTTTTCCTATTTACTATCTCATGCTTCTCTTGCCTCTTGTGTTTGAGAGTCAAATTTTCTGTTCAGCTCAGGTTTTTTCATCAAGAATTCTTGAAAGTCCTCAATTTCATTGAATGACCATATTTTTCACAGTAGCATTATACTCAGTTTTGCTGGGTAGGTGATTCTTGGTTTTAGTCCTAGCTCCTTTGATCTTTGGAATATCATATTCCAAGCCCTTCGATCCCTTAATATAGAAGCTGCTAGGTCTTGTGTTATCCTGATGGTGTTTCCACAATACTCAAATTGTTTCTTCCTGACTGCTTGCAGTATTTTCTCCTTGACCTGGGAACTCTGGAATTTGGCTATAATATTCCCAGTAGTTTTCTTTTAGGGATCTTTTTCAAGAGG
>CM053586.1:112796278-112833207 GCA_028646515.1 Pseudochirops corinnae | reverse complement strand
TGGTGGGGGGGAGGGCTGATGAATGTTCACATTTCTGTAGAGGGGTAGGGACAGGGTGGAGAGTGGATGGGGGGGGCAGGATAGGAAGAGGGGACATTTAATCAGACTCTCACAGTGTGCTCACTATGGAGAGGTTCTGCGTAATTTCACATTTTTAGCCTGTATTTGATTGCTTGTCCTTCCAGTGGGGGTAGGTGACGAGAGAGGAGGAGAAAGAATCTAGAATCTAAAGTTCCATAATCAAATGTTATAAATATATATCTATATATATATGCAATTATTATTATTATTACTGACAACATCCAACTGGAACTCGAGATACACAGGCACTGTGGTTGGGAGATCCATCCTACCCTTCCCAAAAGTCAGAGGGGTGGGGGGGAAGACATAGGAGAGAATAGACTGGGGGAGGGGGGACACACTGGGATGGCTTTTTTGGGGTGGTGGGTAGGGGAAAGATGGGGAGAAATATGTAACTCAAAATCTTGTGGAAATGAATGATGCAAACTAAGATAAAATTTAAAAAAAAAAGGATACAGCAGCTAAATTAATGTTGTTTTTCTCAGAACTTATTTGAACTTTCTATAGCTTTTGATATTTTTGACCACCTCTCTACTCTAGAAAATTCTCTCCTACCTTGGCTTCTGTGCCACTAATTTTCTCAGATTGTCCTCTTATCTCTCTAACCACTCCTTCTCAATCAATTTTGCTAGGTCTTTTATCAGTTTCCTGCCTATTATGTGACCTCTTCTCTTCTTTCTCTGTACTCTCTCCCTCAGTAATCTCATCATCTCCCTAGAACTCAGTTATCTCCATGCAGATGAAGCCCCAACTCAGGGTGTGCCCAAAGCAACACTCATTATATTCTATATTCCTCCTTTCCCAATCTGTTCCTCCAAACTTCACTGTCTCTGTTCACGTTAACATCATTCAGAGGTGCCCAAGTTCACAGCCTCTGAATCATTCTTAACTCTTCTTGGTTCCTTAGCTCTCATATCCAATTAGTTTAAAATTCATCTTGTCAATTCATATTCATATGTCAATTCATAACATATCTCACATCATTTTAAAAAAATAAGTCTTTGTTGATTCCTTTTGTTTTTACATTGGTGTCACTTCTGGATATGCCTGGAATTGAACCATCCTTTGTGAGAAAGTAAAACTGTTAAGCCAAAGTAACTAATACAATGACCACAACAATGACAATATTCTGTCCTCCTTTCTCTCAGCTAAGAGGCAAGGATCTTCCCTCTTAGCTGAGAGAAGGGAGGAATTTTTCATTATCTATTCTCTTAGATCAAGATTCATTATTACAATTGTTTAGTTTGGTTTCCTTTTAGTAATATTTTCATTAATGGGTGTTGTTCTGCTTCTGCTTATTTCTCATGGAATAAACTCATGCAAAACTTTTCATGTTTCCTTAACTTCCTCGTATTTTTCATTTCTTGTTGCACAATACTATTCTGTTGCATCAATATGTCATAATTTGTTCAGCCATTCCTCAGTTTGTGAACTTATTTTGTTTCCAGTTCTTTGCTACACTAAAAAAATGATGCAATGACTATTTTGGTGTGTATTAGACCTTTGCTTCTGTCTTTAACCTCTTTAGGGTATATGCCCAATATATTGATGGATCAAATGGTAATAGCAGTTTAGTCACTTTTCTTGCTTTATTCTAGATCATTTTTAAAAATAGTTGAATCAATTCACAAAGCTCCATCTATAGTATTCTAGTATGTTTGTCTTCACACACTCCCTTTAGCATGAACCATTTCCTTTTTTTTGGCCATATTTTCATATTTGCTATATGTAAGATAAAATATAAGATTTATAAATCTGTATTTCTCTTATTATTTCACTAATAAGTGCTCTAAAGCAATCTTTTATATGGGCCTTGATAGATGACCTTCCTCCAGAAAGTGTTCATAACCTTTAAACACTCATCTGTTGGAGAATTGTTGTACATTTGCATCAATAATATGTATGCATCATATGTCAGACTTTATAATCAGTAACGTTTGATATAAAGATTTTTCTCTTATTCTTTCTGAATTGATTTTTTCCACTCTCTTCTTTCCATTCATATGGCCACCAGCCTGATTCATTCAGGTCTTCATTGTGTCTTGTTTGGACTTTTTCAGAAGTCTCCTAACTGGTCTTCTGGCTTCCAGTCTTCCTTCTTTTCAATTTGCCCTCCAATTGCCAAGTTGATTTTCCTAAAACAGAAATCTTACAGTGTCTTCTCTTGTAGCACCAATGCAATATTCACAGTGCCAATAGTCACTATAACTATACCTTCATGGTGCTTAATAGCAAAATATAACAGACTCTTCATATGGAATACAGAAGCAAAACATTTATTCAGACACCAGAAAACTGATTCCCAAAACCAGTAAACTAATTCGATCCTAGTAGCAAAGAAGTTAATAAGCCACAACAGCACAGAGAGCCTTCTAACAAACCAAAACAAGCCTAGCTGTCACAGCAGATGGCAAACACCAACTTCTGCTCATAAGTCTAGCTGTCCTCCTCTAATGCATCTTCTCCTCCCAACCGTGTCTAACTGCTGTGACTCCCAGTTCCCTGTGGGCTCTGCTCCTCCCTTCAGCAAACTCCTCCCACCATAGGCTCCATGTGATTACATTCAGCCTATTAGGGGGCAGAGTGTATTTTCAAATTCCCTTAGGCTTTTTAAGGGACAAGGGAGATCTTCAAATTCCCATTACCCTTACACCTCTCTACTCAAAAATTTGGAATTCCTTATTGCCTTTAGGATAAAATAAAAAATCTGCAGTCTCATATCTAAAGCTATGGAAAATAAATGAATCAATAAGCATTTATTAAGCACCTACTGTGTAGAAGGCAGTATGTTATGGCTATATGCATAAGAAAAAGGTAAGATGGTCTTTGCCCTTTGTTCTATTAGGGAATGCAGTGTGTTGACAAATAAGTGAATGTTTGTCAGTCTAGCTCAAACTCTAACCTCCTTGTCATTCCTCACACACATTTAATCTCTTGTCTCTAATCTTTTGTACTTCTTTTCTCCCTTGCCTTGAATGGTCCTCCTCCTCACTGCCAACTCTTAGAATCCCAAGTTTAAGACTCAGTTAAGCACCACCACCTTTGGCATCATTTCCCAGGAAGCTTTACCGAGTCTTCACCACCATCAGTACCTTCCATTCTAAGGCTGCCTTCCATCTTCTCTGCATTTGTCTTTCATGTACTGATTTACATGTGTTGTCTCCCCATTAGAATATAAGCTCCTTGAAGGCAGGAAATATTTTTGCTTTTTGTTTCCCACAGTGCCTGGATCATAATGAACACTTAACAAATTCTTGTTGATTAAATGATTAATTGTATATTTGTTGATAGACATGTAAGGTTCTTGGTTTGATTATTGACTGGCTCCTTCTATTTTGTCTTCTGTGAATGTTTTTTGGGTATCTTTTCCCATATTCTTCCTATATTGCAACTATTTTCTATTTTTTATGTTAACTAGCTTGGTGAAAATATATGGTTAGTTTTCTCTTCATTTCCTTTTCTGATTAAGTAATTTTGTGAAAGTTGAGTTTTTTCTTATCAGCACCATAGAAGCAGTAGCATACTTTATATCAGGAGTTCTTAACCTTTTTGTGTGTCATGGGTCCCTTTGGTAGTCTGGTAAAGCCTATGGACCCTTTCTCTGAATAATGTTTTTAAACGCATAAAATTAACTACATTGGATTACAAAAAGAATCAAATATTAAAATGCAATAAGTTAACAGACCCTAGGTTAAGAACCCTGCTCCAAATATATGTTCTACTTCTTTTCCCCAGCAGTGGAGAGATTCTTATACTTGTATGCTACAAATTCATGTTTCCATTTTTACAGTGAGACAGATCAATAATATATAGGTTACTCTACTAATGCTGTTCTTTACCCTTTTGTCTCATTTCTCAGATTTTATATGCATAGTCATGCTTCTTGACTTGTCTCCTAATAACCAATGAGCCTGTATCATAATTTTATCAGCAACTTTCCTATCCATTTTGTACCCAAGGTCTATAAAGGTCGATTTACTTATTTGACTGACTTTACTTCAGGTATAGAAGACCCAATCCTATTATTACTAAACCCCACTAATGCTAGTGGCCCCCCTCTGCTGATTAGCTCCAATTTATCCTGTATGTATTCATGTATATATACACACATATATGTATGTACATGTATAATATATATTGGGGCAGCTAGGTGGCATGGTGGATAAAGTGGCATACCTCATCTTCTAAGTTCAAATCTGACCTCAGGCACTAGCTGTATGACCCTGGCCAAGTCACTTAACCCTGTTTGTCTCAGCTCATTTGTAAAATGAGCTAAAGAAGGAAATGCCAAACCACTCCAGTATCTTTGCCAAGAAAACCCCAAATAGGGTCATGAAGAGTTGAAGACAACTGAAATATGACTGAACAACTGAAGATAATATATTTTGTTTATAGGTGGTTGTTTTCATTTTGTCTCTTCCCCTTTAGATTGCGATCTCCCCAAGGGCAAGTACAATCTTTCTTTGTATCTCAGTGCTTAGCACAGTGCCTGGCACATAATAGGCACTTAATAAATGCTTATCTACTGACTAACATACTGACCCTGGATCTTAGTGGCAATGGTTTAGCTTGCCTAGTACATGACACTTTTTCTGCCTCCCACAGATCACTATTCTACTTCAATCAGACCAGTTAGTCTGCATAAAACACTTTACAAAAGTTAAATTACTAGGAGTAGTTAGGTGGTGCAGTGGATTGGAGTGAGGAGGACCTGAGTTCAAATCCAGCCTCAGACACTTACTAGCTATGTGACCCTGAGCAAGTCATTTAACCCTGATTGACAAAAAAAATTAAATTACTACGTAAATATCACTTTCCTTCCTCTTCATTTTTGGAGCTGTTAGTCCGAGATGGGGCTCAGCATGCCGACTTTCTTTTGGAAGTACCAACAGTCTAGCCAAACTAGACTACATGGTATTGCCTGCATGTGATGTTTCATCATGTCCCATGTCTGTGCCTTTCCATGTACCACATGTTTGGAACATTCTTCCTCCTTATTTTCACTTTTTCTGCTCCCTTCAAGGCTTAGCTCAGGTGCTACCTCCTACATGAAGCCTTTCCTTATCCCTTATTCCTTAATTATTGGTGCTCACTCCCCACTGAAATGGCTTCATTTTTATTTTGTACACACACGCACATACATTACTTTCTATGTACATGTTATTTGCCCTATTATAACGTAAATTCATAGTAGATGATGAGGTTCAGGTAGAGTTTCAGTGGGACATCTCTAGACTCAAGTCAACTCCAGGCCAGTTGGAAAGATTTATTATAGTTTTGATGTTTCACACTCTGGTGAGTGGCTAAGTGCCTTAGAGGAATTTAGCAAGTTCGGTAAGGCAAGACATACAATTTTATAGAGAATATGATGCTGATTACACAATCAAAATTTACATAGACTATAGGAATATGATTAATATTAAAAGGGCAAGAGGAGGTTGTTAAGGGATTAGGTAATGGAGCAGGAGTCCCAGCCTCAGTGGAACTGTGCATGTGGTTATCCACAATGCATACAGTTATGGAGGTATGTATATATGGCAATGAAATTAAAATAAGCCTCTCTACATCATAAGTTCACTATAGGTCAGTTCTTTATTATTACTATAGGCACTATCATAGGATGGGCCCTTCTGTGCTTTGGTGGTCAAGCATCCTGCTCTGCACCCTGGTGGTGCTGTCTTCTGATTGACTATCTATTGTCCTGTCTGGCCAAGATGGATAGTTAGGTATTGTGGTCCTGTTTTGGGCTAAATAGATGATGTGATTGTGGTTGAGTACAAAAACACACCTTTTTCTGTGGGAATGGGTCTGGGGGCTGGGATCTCATCATATGAACACATCTGCTGTTTCAGTGGAAACTAAGAGTTCATGGACACACCTGTTGTTCCAGTGAACAGTGAGGCAGATATGAAGAAGCTGGGGGGGAGGGGTAGGTAGGTACTGTAATGGTAATGAAATTTAAAGATCCTTTTGTATTGAAAATCTAAGAAGTACTTAGCACCTAGTTCAAATTAAGCCTGTTAAAGAAACAGAAAGTATGAACCCCTGTTGCTGATGTAACAGGAAGGGGTTGAAACAGGAAATGACTGAAACAGGAAGGAGCTAATGCCATGTGTGTATATAAGGAGAAGTCCCTGGTGGGTCAGACAGATCTTCTTGGAGCCAGGTTGTGGAGGCTGAGAAAGAGAGGCCCAGGCTGGAGAGAATGATTTTTATTTTGAGAACCTGGATGAAGTGATTTTGATTCTGGGAACCAGCTGAAACTTCTGCTGTGTCTGAGGGTTAGCCAGAGCCGCTGAGAAGCTACTGAGGATTTCCAAGGACCAGCCAGAGCTGCAGAAGACTGAGGAAGCATGACTGTGGTGCCGGTATTTTGTTTGTCTGTGGTGTTGTTAAGCCTTGACTTCCTGGGAAAAGAGACTGTGGAGGATTTGAGGTTGACTGGACACTGATAGCTTCAGTGTGGAACAGGAACTGCATGGAGAGCTGGACAAGGAACTGGGAGTTGTCTGCCTTTGAACCCAGGTTACAGTTTGGTGAAACCAGGTAGGAGCTGGGATCATGGAAGGGGAATCTCAGGGAATCTGAGAGCCTACCCGGAGTCGAGCTGAAAGAAGACTTTACTTGAATACTGTGTACTGATTGAGAAGATTGTGATTTACTTGTGACTGAGGGGTAGATGGCTTGTGTATTTTCTGATGATTGAATAGTGAATGATGACTGAATAGGGACTGATTTGTAACTTAACGTGCCCTATGAGTGGAGAACTTTGACTTTTGTATTTTGTGACCCTTATGGAAGCAAGCCTCCTTAAGGATGATTGAATGCTTGAGTTGATTGAATGATTGAGTTACTTAGTGATTGATTAACTAAATGATTGTACTTTGTTCAAAGCTATGTGACCACTGTGGTGAAAACTATGTGGCCATTTTAGTGATAAGTTGTTTTGAGCGCTGTATTTTGATTTTCTGTGATAAGTTGTAACATTCTGAATGCTGTAAATTGATTTTCTGTGAATGTTTTGCTCTAATTTGTTATTGAATAAATAGAGTGTTCACTATATCATCTAATCAGAACCTTGAAAGCTGTTCACAGTAGCATTCTTCTGGAAAGCTGCTCATGGTTGGCTTTACAGTATAGTGGGGCTGTTATTCAGTGGGGCTTGTAATGAAGTTAGAATATTAGGGCTGGGGGCAGCTCTATTAGGTCTCCATCAGTAGAGATGCCATTATTTGTTGTTGTTTAGTCATATACAACTCTTTGCTACTTCATTTTCTTGGCAAAGATACCAGAATGGTTTGCCATTTCCTTCACCAGCTCATTTGACAGATGAGGAAACTGAGGCAAACAGGGTTAAGTGACTTGTACAGAGTCACACAGCTAGTACATCTCAGAGACTGGATTTGAACTAGTAAAGATGAGTCTTTCTGACATGAAGTTTAGTGCTCTATCTACTGTGCCACCTAGCTGCCCCATTGTCTTTGTATCCCTAGTGCCTAACAGTGTCTTTCACAGAGTAGACACTTAAAAAATGCCCATTAAATGCCTGGATTAATGGCCAACTGATTAAAAAAAGTGTTTTGCCTTCCAGAATGAGAACTTAGAAGGACAACACTAGATTGGTTCTATCACTCTTCCCCTGCATTGTTTTTATTTAAAAAGCATTTTTTTTCTCTATGCATTTCAAATGTGTTTTGTTATTGTTCACTGGAATGTTATTCTAACACATGGAACTTGACCTATCAAAAGAAACAATTGTGTTGCCCTGGAGAGTAGGAATTTTGAAGCATTAAAAATTGGTGCATTTATTAAAAATTAATAATTTCTGACAGACCCTCCCTAACTCTAGCCCTGTGTTTTTGCATGCTAGGCAGCTGTGAATTCCAGACAAATAAAGGTTTAATACTATAGATCTGTGGTTGGATCTTCCCTGGACTTTAGTTTCCTTTACCCTAAAAGAAAGTGGTTGGATTAGAGTTCAACTACTAACTATTCTGTCTGTAACAACTGATGAATCTGTGCTAGGAAACTGTAGGGAAAAATCATGTCTGTGAGAAAGTTCATTCTTCTGTTTTCCAGAGGTGTGTTTACCAGTGTTGTAATTCTGCGATCTTAATGCATGGCCCTTGGGAGTTCACTGAAGATGAAAACAAGGATTCTCTATATGCTTTGAGGTCCTGCTTTTAGAAAATCATTTTAGACTGCTCTGTTGTTGAAAGCATCACTTGCCTGGATATCATCAGATCTAGAGGGAAAGAACCCAATCATCAATTTGAGTGTTAACTCCTTCACTCAACAAGTAATGAACAATTAAGTGTTCTGTACCTAGAACTCTTATGATTGAACTAAGGAGAATACAAAAACAGCACAGCCATTTCCTCACTTAAAGTGCTTGTCACATTTATGACAATCCTTTTAGTTCTAGAAAGCAAGAAGTATTCTCCAAACCACAATATTTCCTTCTTACTCTGAAAGTTACTTGAGTTATGCAGGAATTTTGCACTAATGGTATCTCCAGAGTAGTTATTCGGCATACATAAAATTTCTGTCACTGTCACCTAATTAGCTGGGCTGTCGGTTGGTTGTTATGCTTCATGTATCAGGTCATGCTGATGAGGTGTAGCTCTGGGACCCCCTTGAGCTCTCCTTGAATCTTCCCACTGAAGGCATTTACCTGAGGTCATGGGCTTAAGTTGTGGCTCTTCCCAAGTCTTTAGCCCTCCTTTGTTCCAGCGGTTTCCCATCCTTGAACTGGCCTGGCCCACCATTGTCTGTGGTCTCCAGGTAGCCTCCAGCAACTTCCCACCCTTAAGCACTCATTACTGGAGTCTGACCTCATCTCCATTCCTGAAGACCTTCCCCAAACTCCTCCTTTAGACCACCCCTAGATTCCTCCCACAATCTTTCTGTATATAGGCTCCCATCTTCCCTCTATGCGGTGTGAGAGCACCATAGAATGCCCTAGCACAGACTTACTGTGTGAGAGTGCCATAAATTGACTTAGCACAGACTTACTCTGTCCTGCTTGCCAAGTGCAAGCATCACAGATACCTAGGCTCTCTAAGAGTCTACCCCATATGACAAACTTTTAATGAACTTTCAATAAACTTTGTTTTTCTTTGGCTGAGAAGACTTGAGTGGAATTTTTTTCCACAGGACCCGGCATGTTGGTATTTTGGGGTCTCAGGCAACCCCAACCCTCTTTGTGGGTAACCTCTTCATTTTCATGGGCCCCACTCTGGACAGCATGAGTCAGGGCCTTGAGTAGCCATTAATGGCTGCAGTCCCTCTCAGGCCTTGGCTTTAAATGTATATAGACCATGATGGGGGGGCACTTTAAGACCTAGGAGTCAAAAACAGATGCTGGGATGGCAGAAATAGCTCAGCCAGGAATTTCCTGATCCCAAATCATTCAACTATCTCCCACACTCCTAAAGGAACGTGGGGAGATCTGGGAGGCTTAACTAGAGAAAATTGGCTTCCCAATTTCACCAACAGGAACCTTCCCAACAAGCGGACAGAATAAGGAGAGCATAAGGAAGGAGTGTTCAAACAACAGATCCTCAAGTAGGCAGGGACTGGGTATGTCTGGAGACATCCCTTAGTTTCCCCTTCGATGCCCCTGACCTGACTGGTCAAGGGGAGGGTAGAACCAATTGGTCAGAACAGAGAACTGAACCATAATAAAGTGAATAACCTTACCTTCAGCCACGATGCTTGCCCAGAGTTCAGTGAGATATGGAGAAAGTGAAAGCACTGTCAAGCCTAGGCTTCCCAATCATTCTGAGTCTTGAGAAGACTGGAGGACAGGGTACTGGGAGTTGGCTCTACTAGTTTTCCAACCTCAGAGACAATCCTTCCTCCAATGTCCCTCCTGGTCAGATGGGCACGGTGCTAGAGGCATTGGTTCCTGAGGCTCCCTCTGGGGGGTGCCCTGGAGGGGCACTCCTTGGACCAGTGATCCTCTTTATGGCATCAAAAGTAGGTTTTCCCTCTGCCCAAGTGACTGGGCTTCCCCGCAGGGGGTCCCCTGGAGGAGCTTTTCCTGGCCATGGCAGCAGCCAAGAATCGAGCATGTTCTCTGTCTCTGGTTCATTCCTTGTGTTCTTTCTCCTCTGCTGCCACCAGGTCTCTTATTAAAGACTCCAAAGGCCATCTCCAGTAATTGGGCCTGAGGTGTTTGGGGTCCCATTGCCAGTTTCTGCAGTTTCCTCTTAATATCTGGGGCAGACTAATGAAATACATGTTAAGGATTGCTGCCCCTTCTATAGAGTCAGGATCTAAATTTATATACCTTTTAATAGCTTCTACCAGTCTATCTAGGAAAAGGACAGAGTTTTCTTGATTTGTCTAGGAAATTTCTCTAACTTTCTGATAATTTACTTGCTTTTGAAATGCAGTTCTTAGGCATTCCAACAGGAAAAGTACCATGTGGTCTCTCTTCTCTCTATCCTCCTGGATTTGATAATCCCATCCTGTGTCACCAGTGGGAACAGCAGCTATTCCTGGGGGGTATTTTCTGGGGTCACTGCTAGCCAAACAATCCCCAAATTTTTGGGCTTGTTCCCAGATTCTCCTCTTCTCCTCAGTGGAACTGATGAGGGATAGGTTTGGGGGGATTTCTAATGAGAAATCCTTTCTAGGTTTGCATCTGAAAAGAATTCCAGGCTCAGCTGTCTTTTGACAGATTTACAAAAGTTTATTGATTCACAGGACAAAAAGGGGTAGGGTGAGGAAACCTGGCTAGGAAAAGCTTGCAAGGGGGGGGAGTCAGAGAAAGTCTAGAAGTGTGACGCTCTGCAGCAGGCAGATGGCTTGCTAGAATGCCTACCTGCTAAAAAAAGCTAGAAAGGGCCATCTGCAAAGAGCAGAAAGTGAAACACAGTTTTTAAGACTTAAGACTGTCAATCATAAGTTCATTAGGCTAATGAGGTGTACAAAGGTGGAGTTGGGGAGGGACCAGGGAGTGGTTAATACTTAAAGGGACATGCACCCTTGACATCAACTCCGCATATGTTTTACCCCATAATACACTGGGAGGAACAGCAGGGTGCCAAGGCTTAGAGGTGTGGTTTTTGGCCCTAAGATCGACCATTGGTCAGATTTGAGGCCAAATTAAATGAGATATACCCATCTAGATTTGCAAGTGGATGGGTTTGGTTTGCTAGGACAAAAGGAGGTAGGTAGTACCTTGAATGAAGAGTTAATGGTTTGAGAGGAAATACCTCTAGGCTGGGGCAGGAAAAGACACAGTACAGCTGGGGAAAGGGGAGAAACAGTTAATGCTTTCCAGCTGGGGAAGAAATGTAGCTTTTACAACTTAACACAAAACTGAATTACAACAATGTTATAAAATCATAAAGTTACCCCAAAATATATTACATAGGCCCCATTCAGCACCTCTTCAGCACAACAGGTAGAGAAGATGTACAAATCACCCCAAGAAAGCTCAAATTGTAGGGATAAGTCCTGAAAGCCTTCAGTAAACTTTGTGGGGTTTTTGGAGAGCTTACCCAGCTTCTCTTTAATTTGATTGAAATCCGAAATGGAGAATGGGACATGCACTCTAATTGTCCCACCAGGGGAGAGAGCCACTTCCCTTAAGGGAAAAAGTCCTAAAGGTGCTGTGGGGACAGGGGCTTGGGAAGGGAGATTGAAAGTCCCACTTCCTGTGAGAGAATGACTGGAGGGTACTGGCTAAACTGGATCAGACTGCAAGACTGGGGGATGCGGCTGGCAAGAGGGCTGGCAAGGGGGAAGGTCAGCTGGCACCTGAGGAAGGGAAGGGGTCAGAAGAGAAGATACCCTTAGTGCTGCCGTGGGGGTAGGACGTGAGACCTGAGTGAGTGTTGCCTTAGGGGGAAGGGCTACAGCAAGAGGCACTTCAGCAAGACCAGTGGCTGGGACCTGAGCAGGGGGCTCTGAGGGGGGGTGGGGCCATGCTGGGAGATGCAGGGTAGAGGAAAAGGGAAGGGAAACCAGGGGGAAAAGGGTTGGGGTACAGCAGAATGGGCTGGGGGAGCTGGCTCAGTGGGACCAGCAACTGGGACCTGAACAGGAGTTGCTGCGGGGGGGAGGGGCCAGAGAGGGAGGTACCTCAGCAAGACCAGTGACCTGGACCTGAGCCAGAGTTCCTGAGAGGGGAGGGGCTAGGGCCAAAGCCATAGGAAGGGGGTCATTTAATTGGTCCCCGTTGCCCCTTTGTGGAAAGGCTCTAGCTTCAACTATCTCACAATCTCTCCCGAGAACTGCGTTCTGAGAAAGTTCAACAAACGCTATTAAGTAGGCAACTTGGATCCATTTTTTGTCTCTGCAACAGTATAATTCTAATTACAAAAGAGTATTATCTTTTAAAGTACCAAAAGCAGGCCACGATTCATGGTTTTCTAGGCGATACCTAGGCCAAACAGTGTTGCAAAAAAAGCATTAGCTTTTCCTTTTTAAGGTCTCCAGAGAAACTAAATTTTTCCCAATGTTGTAAAAGACAATCCAAAGGCAAACTTTTGGGAGTTACAGGCATAGGGCCCAGAAGTCCCTTTCTCCATAAAGGAAAGTTTGAGAGTAAGCCTTGAAAAACAAACAAAAAAAACCCACAAAAACAATACCTGAAGTTTTCCCAGTTCCCTAGCACTGAGAGAATTGAAAGAATCTGGCTTATACTTCCAGATGAGGCATCTGTCCTTGTCCTCCATTCTTCAGAAGCTGCGCATATGTCCATTTTCTCCAAAATAACCAAACAGGACTGAGAACCTGAGGTCAGGCTGAGTACGAGACAGCCTCTTAGCTGTCTGACCTAATGGGACCTGAGAGGTCAGGCCCACAAAAACAAAACAAAACACAAAAAACACTCAAAAAACCACACCTCCAAGGTACTTGGAGAACAAGAAGGCAAAGCAATAGGGAAAGAGAGAGGCTTACGTACCTTCCTCTCCTGGTTGCAGAAGAGCTTGAGATTAGCAGTGTTTCCCGATATCAGGAAACCATAAAAATGAAGAGGTTACCCACAAAGAGGGTTAGGGTTGCCTGAGACCCCAAAATATCAACATGCCCATCCTATGGAAAGAATTCCACTCAAGTCTTCTCAGCCAAAGAAAAACAAAGTTTATTGAAAGTTCATTAAAAGTTTGCCATATGGGGTAGACTCTTAGGGAGCCTAGGTATCTGTGATGCTTGCACTGGGCAAACAGGACAGAGTAAGTCTGTGCTAAGTCAATCTATGGCACTCTCACACAGTAAGTCTGTGCTAGGGCATTCTATGGTGCTCTCACACCACGTGGAGGGAAGATAGGATCCTATATACAGAAAGGTTATGGGAAGAATCTAGGGGTGATCAAGAGGAGGAGTTTGGGAAGGGTCTTCAGGAATGGAGATGAGGTCAGACTCCAGTAATGAGTGCTTAAGGGTGGGAAGTTGCTGGAGGCTACCTGGAGACCACAGACAATGGTGGGCCAGGCCAGTTCAAGGGTAGGAACTGGAACACCAAGGATGGGAAACAGTTGGAACAAAGGAGGGCTAAAGACTTGGGTAGAGCCACAACTTAAGCCCATGACCTCAGGCAAATGCCTTCAGTGGGAAGATTCAAGGAGAGCTCAAGGGGGGTCCTAGAGTCTATACCTCTAAGATTCAAGGAGAGCTCAAGGGGGCTCCTAGAGCTGCACCTCATCAATGCCACTCCTCTTCTTAATAATTATCAATAACTCCCTATTGCATATTGAGGTAATTTATATTTCTTAACTTGCCATTCAAGGCCTTCCACATCTAGCACAGTGTGATACTTTTTTAACCTTATATCACTTTCTGCCCCTTAAAAAAGGGGAAAAATATTTCTATGAGAAGCAGTGTGACATAGGAGATAGAGGGTCAGTCTTGAAGTCAGGAAAAACTGGGCTCAAGATCTGCCATGCATTCATAACATTAGCTATATGACTACAGGCAAGTCACCGCCTCCCAGTGCTCCCAGTCAACTCTCTAAGACCATAAATTACAGATAACTTGCTATTCTACATCAGTAGAGGAAGTTCCCCACACAGATGAAATCAAAGATCTGAGCTAAATAAGTAAACATGAATGAATGAAAAAGCATGTACTTAAGTACTCCCTTTGTGTCAAACACTGTGCTAAGTACTGAGGATACAAATATAAGTGAACAGGATGGTACCTGCCATGGAGGAGTTTATTTTCTGAAAGAAGACCACATATATGGTTGTGGTGGCTATGCCAGAGTATTTTGGATTGAGTAGAGGAAATCATTACTGGAGTTACAAGTCGACTAACTGACTTCTTTCCAGGAATGGCTGTTCTGATGAGGTTAATTCAATGTCACTCTCCGATCAAAATACACACCACCTTGAACAAGCTCAAGCTCCTATACCTTCAAGGTTTTCCTCATGCTGTTGTTATGTCTGGAATGTCTTCCCTCCCTCCATTTTCCCCATGCATAACCTTTTGTCATAACCTTTTGTCATAACCTCCTCCTGAAAACCTTCCTTCAACTGTCCCACTCCCACCTGCCAGGAATCCTAATGACCCTCCTCCTCATAATGCTTTGTACATTATATCATAGTGATTTAGATTTGTCTTCTCTTACAAGTAGAATGTAAGCTTCATGATGAAGGCACAGATGGCAGCTTATCTATACTCTGCATTTTAGCCATGTGATCCTGGACAAGTCACTTAACCCAGTTTGCCTCAGTTTCCTCTTCTATAAAATGACCTGGAGAAGGAAATGGCAAACTACTCATACCTGTGCCAAAAAAAGCCCCAAAAAACAAAATGGGGTCACAAAGACACACAGCTGAAATGACTGAACAACAAAATCTTTATCACGATGAGGCACAATTTTGAGTGACCAATGTGGTAACTTATTTTACTGGATATGAATATTTATTGTGAGAATTTTATTTTTTTAAATTATTTTTTTTGTTCAATGAGGGAAACACTGGGAGGGAGAAATAATAAATACTTGCAAAAATAAATATTTTAAAAGAGTAAGTGCACTATTATAACTTGAAATAAAGTTTTACAGATTAAAAAATTTAGATAAATAATTTTATCTAATTGGGGTGAATGGGGTGTCCAGAGAAGACTAGTACCTTTGATATGAAGGCTTCCAAACCCTTTTCAGAACTGCTTTCCACCTTTGGTGTCCACCTGCCACTCAACTCACCTATGGCTACAAGAAACTATAACAAACATAGAGGCCACACCCTGGTAAACCATTTCAGCAGATAGGCTAAACCAGGTTGAGGGGTAACTGACAGGCCTCAAACCTGTCAATGAGTTAGGGGTTTTTCTACCCCAAGCATGTGAAGACTTCCCCAGTGGGAATAGGTAGATTTGAACAGTTCGTTCCATGCAGGTTATGAAAGCAGGTACTGTGGAGTGCTTAAAGCTTGGAAAGACATAAAAGAAACCAAGGTCATACACTGCATTCCAAGCCATCAGACAGTTGTCTTTATTTGTGTCTTGCCACTGAACTCTGATGATGCTAGAAAAGAGAGTGAGGCCAATGATTTTAAGCAACTCTGCCTCATTTAAATCCAATTTATGCACAAGTCAAAAGACCTCACCCATACCATTTCATCATTTTTACCTGACTCAAAGTCCTGTGGCAATGGGCAAGTGATAAAGCGGCAGGTGCACTATATTGGGAGTTGTAATCACAACCCTGCACACTGGTGGCCCAAGCCATAAGGTCATCTTCTCACTGACCGAAATAGCAGTGGGATTTGGCAGCTCCCTTGATGAAAAAGCAGCCTTTTAAAATCAGTACTGATCACCTCCTGGTAGAAAAATTTCTCTAAAAAATTTCTGCTTTACCCAACCCTGACCTGCTTACCATGGCAGGCAGGGATCCTACCCTGTGGTCAAGACACAAAAATATGTACAAAAACTTTTGCAAAGATGATTCCACTAACCATCAGTACATGGAATGTGTGCATATTTATGGACAACATAAATTCAGTAGACCTAAAAGATTAATAGCTATTGTTGTGAGTTGTGAACCCAGCAGGTAACACATCCAAATAACAGCCCTAAGTGAAACAAGGCTGGCAAATGAAGGCCACATTAGCAAAGTCATACATATTTTTCTGGAGGGGCTGCAGTGATAGGGAATGCTGTGACTCTGGCATAGGTTTTGTAATCAGAACTAATCTAGTCAACAAGCTGGTATGCCTTCCAAAAAGAGTGAAAGATAGACTCATGACAATTCAATTGCCACTGGCAGAAAAGCACAATGCCATCGTCATCAGTGTGCATTCTCCCATCATGATGAACCCTGCTGAAGTCAAAGGAAAATTTTATGAAGACCTAGAGACCCTCATCATAAATGTGCTGGAAGAGGACAAGCTTGTTATTCTGGGTGACTTTAACCCCAGAGTAGGCACAGACTATCAGACATGGCAGAGAGTCCTTGGGAAGAATGAAGTTGGAATCAGCATTAGCAACAATCACTTGCTATTGAAGACTTATGTGTCTCATGACCTTCTCAACACCAACATTGTCTTCTGTTTACCTGAACACAATAAAACTTAATGGATGTATCCTCACAGCAAATACACATTTTAAGAAGAAGAGACAGATGTGGGAGTGAAAAGGCAACTTGTGGCAGAGTGCTGGACTGATCATAGACATCCTCTCCAAACTAAACATTCAAATTCAACAAAAGCAGTGACCCCAAGACAAGATGACTACCAGAAGACAATGTCAACAGTTAGAGTTTTCCTTGCATAAACAGTTTGTTGCTAACTTGGAGGGAAAGCTGAGCCAATACATGGTTGACAACAGTAGAGCAGAAAAGGAGTGGGCAGCTGTCAGGGATTTGGTGTACAGCACTGCATTTATTTATCTGAGCCAGAACATTTACAAATTTCAAGATTGGTTTGATAAAAATGATGGGGAAATTCAGAAACTGCTAAACAAAAAATAAGAACTTAACAGGGTTTACCAGCAGGTTAGTTAATCCATCTCTAAGAAGGCAGCATTTAACTCCATCAAAAGTACAATGCAAACAAAGCTTAGAGATATGTAAGATTCGTGGCTCAATAAAATGGCAGATAAAATTCAGTTTTATGCTGATATTAACAGCCCAAAACACTTTTATTATGCCCTGAAGGCTTTTTATGAGCCAAAGACTTATAGTGCCTCTCAATTACTCAGTGCTGATGGAGCCACATTGATTAGTGATAAGGCCATGATCATGAAGAGATGGACTGAACACTTCCATAACGTTCATCAAGCAATCCTGAAGCCACTGACCATATGCTTCAGGCTGAAGTCAATTCCACTATAGCCAAAGGTTTTGAATGCCATTCAGCAACTCTTGTGTGGCAAAGCACCTGTTGCTGATTCTATTCCAGCTGAGATATACAAGGCAGGGATGTCCAGTGCAAAGTCCAGCTGACTAAAATTTTAGTCCAGCTGACTAAAATTTTCCAGACTATATGACAAGAGGATACACTTATCCCCAAGGAGTTAAAATATATCTCCATTGTCTATCTCTATAAAAGAAAAGGAAATAAGTTATCCTATGACAATCACAGAAGTATCTTTTCTCTTATTCATTGTTGGCAAGATTCTTGCCAGAGTCCTACTTAATAGATTGAAAAATCCATCTATTAAGATATAATACAATTGTACTCTGCATTGGTGAAAGGAATACTCACACCAGTGTAATTATTGATCCTTAAAACAATGAAGAAATGCTAAATCTTAAATCATTATGAGAATATATATGAATATATATATATAGGGCACTCCAAATAGTCAATCATATTTGACTGGTAAGTCTTGAAACACATCTAATTGATATAGGAGATAATAGATCACCAATCCACACTCAGTTGACTTATGTCAACAAATACCTCTCCTTACTTTCGGTAATTTCACTGCTTTCAGGCAAATAAAAAGTAGGTTTTGCCCTATGAAAGATGGTGGAGACACCTGTTAGAATAACAGCTTTCACATTTATAGAGCACTTTTATGCTCTATAATGTTGTGAAATTGGTAGTACAGTACCTCAGTGGAATTCAGGCCTTACATGTTTTTCTTTTTACTATACATGCTGCTTCTTATATAACACATTAAGTCAATTTTTGTCAGCTGCCAGCTAAACCAGAATTTTGTTTCAACTAACTGCTCTCTTTTCTCTCTAAGAAATGTAGTATTTACATTCAATGATAAGTGATTAATTTAGCACTTCAAAGTCTGTAAAGCATTTTTACAAAAATAATCTGTTTCTGATGGATTATCTCTGCCTGGATATGTAATTGTTGGTCTCATGTCTGCCATGTATCACAGGAAAATGGCTTTGATTGAAAGATATAGTTCTTCCATGTATCCATTACTGTTTAACCCCCCCCCTCTTAAAATCATCTCTTTTCTTTTTAGTAAGCTAATTATGAAAATGATTGGGTTTTTAAGAGATCTAATGTCTTTTATCTCTTTGGTTAGCCATGAAGAAGAAAATAGTTATCATTTTATGTGTAAACATCTTCAGGGTGGCTAGGTGGTGCAGCGAATAGAGCACTGGCTCTGGAGTTAGGAGGACTTGAGTTCAAATATGACCTCAGACACTTAATACTTACTAGCTGTGTGACCCTGGGCAAGTCACTTAACCCCAATTACCCTGCCCTCCAAACAGCAAAAAAAAAAAAAACCAAACCGTCTTCAAAGTTAACCATTTCCTTACAGCTAAATAAATAAATGAAGTTTTAGAGACTTCAAGCATTTTTTTCCTTTAGGTTTTTTTTTCCCCTTCCAATTGCAAGTGACTTTAATTTAGCTAAATTTTGCAAAGGACCACCCTTCATCTCAGAGTTTAGGGACTTAGCTGGGAATTGCCTCCCATATCAGTGCTCAATAAATCACTCTTAATCTGAGTAATGATTATTATTTCGACACATAACACCCACTTCTCTTTTTTCTCTGGTAGAGGAAGTAGGTTGTCTCATGGCAGTGGGGGTGGGGGGGATTCTATTTTAATCATTGCCAGCAAGATTTTTGCCGGAGTCCTCCTTGATAGGCTGATCCTTCACTTGAAAGATGGTGATCTACCTGAGAGCCAATGTGGCTTCAGAAAGAACTGAGGAACAGTCAATAAGATGTTTGCTGCCCTACAACTCCAGGAGAAATGCCAGGAGTAGAACAGAGGTCTGTATACAATGTTCATGGATCTGACCAAGACTTTTGATCCCATCAGTCATGAGGGCCAGTGGAAGATCATGGCAAAATTTGGTTGGCCAGAGAAGTTCATCAGTGTTGTATGTCAGTTCCATGATGGCATGTTTGCACAGGTTCTGGATAATGGATAATGCTCTCATGTTTTCCCGGTCACCAGTGCAGTGAAGTAGGGTTGTGTGCTTGCTTCCATGCATTTCAGTATGATGTCATCAGAGATATTGTCAGATGCCTTCAACTAGGGATAAAAATGGCATCAAGATCAGCTACCATACTGATATTCAATTATTTAACTTGAAAGTGCTACAAACCAAGACTAAAGTGGAGGAAGTGACTTTTTGTTTGCAAATGATTATGCACTCAATGCACCCTCTGAGGCTGAGATGCAACAAAGTATGGATTAATTCTCTGCTGCTTCTGCTAATTTTGACCTGACAATTAGCACCAAGAAATCCAAGGTTCTCCACCAGCCAGCACCACATCATCCACATGTGGAGCCATCAGTTATAGCAGATGGAGAAATTTTGAATATTCTGGATAAATTCACTTACCTTGGCAGTATACTTTCCAAGCCTGTGCACATACATAATGAGGTTGACCCACACATTGCCAGAGCTAGCTCAGTGTTTGGGAGGCTCTGAAGGAAAGTATGGGAGAGAAGGTATTAGGCTGCCTACCAAACTGAAGGTCTGCAGAGTTGTACTGACCTTGTTGCATGCCTCTGAAATCTAGACAGTATTACCAGCACCATTCCAATAAACGGAATCGATTCCATTTGAATTGTCTTCAGAAGATTCTGAAGATCACCTGACAAGATAAGGTGTGGGAAACTGAGATCCTTTCTTGAGCTGAACTGCCAAGCATTCAAACTCTACTGTAGAGAGTACAATTCTGGTGAGTTGGCCATGTTATTTGAATGCCAAATGAACATTTGCCTAAAAGATTATTTTATGGAGAACTCACATAAGTGCTCACGTGGAGGTCAGAAGAAGCAATATAAGAACACTATTAAGGTCTCTCTGAAGAATTTTGGAATCAGTTGTGAAGCATGGGAGTCACTAGCATAAGACTACCCAGCATGGCATGCCCACATCAAAGAAGGCGCTGTGCTCTCTGAGCAAAGCAGAATTGCAGTAGCTCAAAAGAAATGGGAGATGCACAAATTTTGAGACATCTCTACTCCAAATGTTCATGTGGACTATTTATACCCAACCTGAGGTAGAGACTTCCAAGCTTGTATTGGTCTGATCAGCTGTAGTCAGACATACTCTACGTTGAACCCAATATAGTGATGTCATTTTGATCCTCTTCAAGAACAAAAGACAGCCAGATAAATATGATAAATTTTTTTTTAAAACTCTGTACTCCCCAGAATTTAGCATAGGACTGCACACAATAGGTATTTCATAAATGTTTCTCGAATGAATGATTGATTCTGTTCTGGTTAATCTGATGCCAATAGTGGCAAAAGATGCAGAAATTGGTCTTCCTTTCACTTCCACTGATTCAAATAAGATAACATATAAAACTACTCATGCAAACTTAAAAACCCTGTAAAGATTCTGGCTATCATTATTTTTATCATCATCCAATCTATGAAGAATTCCCAGCAAAATGGACTCCAGACAGTAATCTGAAACACAAGAGTGACAGTGAACATTGAAAGTCACCTTAGCAAGAGGGTGAAGGGAGTTTCGGCTCAAGTCCAAGGACTCCCAAATTGGACAATGCAAATTACTTGGTATGGTGAAAATGAAAGAAGGGAAGTGTTCACTTCATTAAGGTTTGGTGGGGAGAGATGTCTTTCCCTCCAGAAGCAGGACAAAGCATTTGTGTGCCCTGGGTAAGGTTTGAAACACTACTCCCCATCTCTACTTCCACCCCTACCATGAAAATATCAACTTCATTTTATCTTTAATAAAAGTAGTTCATATTCATTTAGAGCAAAAGGTCTTAACCTGGGGTCTACCTATACATTTGAGAAGGTCCATGAACTTGATGGAGAAAAGCATTCTTAATCTCTGTCTCTTTCTCTGTCTCTTTCTCTCTCTGTCTCTCTTTCTGTCTCTGTCTTTTCTTTCTCTCTCTTCCCTCTCTCATAAATATATATACACACATATATGCACACACATATATATATAAAATTATTCTTACTAACCTAAAATTTATTTTCACTAACTGAAATTTAGCATTTCCTTCCATTCAAAGATCCTTTCAATTCAGAGATCACCTCAATCTCTAAATCTATGAATTCTTCATTCATTTTTCCATGTCTAACAACAAAAATTGCTGCTAAGGTCTAGGGCACTGCCTCTTTTCGCTTTCCACTAATGTCTCTCCACTCTGTACCTATACATGTGGTGACAAATATGGGAATAGTCCAGGGGGAGCCTGGCCTCTAATGAAAGGGCTTAGACTTCTTTTCTCAAACTCTTTGGTATATTACATGCCAGCCCTGGTTTCCCCTCTCCTCCCCCACCCAACACCCCCACCCCTGCCCAGAGAAGACTGAAAGACTTACTTTGGTTTGATTCCTATCTAGAGTCTCCTGCAAAGAGGTAGAGACTAGAAAGGTACTCAGTACTCAGTGTCAATCAGGTATGGGACAGCTATTTATTTCCTCCATACAAAGAAGTGCTAAACACAAAAAACACACATTGACAGACATTTTAAAAAGAGTAATACCTATTATTAAAATTTCCCAGGAAGTTGAGATTGAAAGCTTTGCAACTTAGAGCCAGTTTGAGAAGGCCCCTAAGACAGAGATGGAGAAATAGTCAGAGGAGCCATGAGCTAGGTTCAAAGTGAGTATGGCTGGCATGGCTGCTAGCCCACATTAAAAATACTTTATTTTTATGTAATAAAAGTTGTCCATTTTATCTTCTGCAATCTTCTCTATCCCTTGTTTGGTCTTGAACTATCTGAAAGCTGAAAATTTCTTCTGTGTTCCTCTAATTTGTTTATGATGTAAGTTTGTGTGTGTGTGTGTGTGTGTGTGTGTGTGTGTATACACATATATATACTATATATATGTGTATACACACACACCCTTCACCCTTCACCCTCTTGCTAAGATGACTTTCAATGTTCACTGTTACTCTTGTGTTTCCAAAAAGCAGTGGACACTTGGTAGCCTCAGGTTACTGCCTGGAGCCCATTTTGCTGGGAATTCTTCATAGACTGAATGATATTAAAAATGATAGCCAGATTCTTTATTTTTAGGTCATGTATCCATTTGGATCTTGAGGTATTGGTCCAAATCTGATTTCAGCTAGACTTCTGTCCAGTGACTTCTGTCCCAGACTTCTGTCTTCACATATACAGCAAATGTTAGAGAAAGCAATCAAATTTAATTCTTTCTGGCTTCACAGAGTTTTTATAAGGATCAAATAATGTATAAAATATGCTTTGCAAAGCTTAAAGCATTATATAAGGAAGGGCTAGTTATTTATATAGCTATCATTTATATAAGAGGCAACTAGATGGCTCAGGAGATAGAATGCTAGGTTTGGAGTCAGGATAGACCCAAGTTAAAATCCAGCCTAAGATATTTATTACCTGTGTGTGTGTGACCTTGGGCAAGTCACTTAATCACTGTTTCCTTCATTTTTCTCATCTGTAAAAAGCAGATAAATACCACTTACCTACAAAGGTTGTTGTGAGGATCTTATGCAGACCTATTGCTTTCTAATTTTGCAAAGAAACTAGCTTTAGTCACCTTCCTTAAGGGGTACCTAGTACCATCCTGTGGTTTATTATTTATTGTATTGTTAATGGGCATATACTTCACTATGCCCAACTCCTTTTATCAGATGAGAACACATCTACTCAGTCAATTAATGACATTAAATTAAGAACAGAAGAATTCATAATCAATTTGAAAGGGTTGAAAGCAATTGGATGAAATTAAATCATACTATACAGGAAGGATATTAGAATTAATTGAGGAGACTCAATCAGATCTCTATAGACCTTGGATAAATTAGGAAGATATTTTATTCAGATACTGGTGATTCCAGGAGTGACTCAGTCCACTGGTAGATGCAAGTCTAATCAAGCCCCTGGGAAGGAATTGATTTGGGGGGGGGGGAGGGAAAGAGGGGTAGAACTGCAAACCAGAGGATACCATTGTGAACTCCAAAAGTTCAGAGGATTTTGACTTTTCGTTATTGTCACCTTAGTAGTAGCCCCAGAAGAGAAATGGATCTTTCAGCAGTATCTATCCAAGGACAAACTAAGATACACTGAGGGAAGACAGCTTAGGGACTCAGAACACAGTCCAGTAGCAAGCCTCATGCCTAAGGAGAACTTCATGAAGACCCAACAAAGGGACGAAATGACTTCTAGCATTCGGGAGCTATGAATCCCTCCTTCGCCACATGTGCCTATGAGCCTACTTTTCCCAAGACTCTATATATTTTCTAGAGCACATACTCCTGGGTTGGGGAGGAATGTTATGCTAATTGTTCTTACTGTACCTCTTTAGTAAATATCTGTTTTGAAAAGGCGGACTGGCTAAATTGATATCAATGGGAAGCCACAGTGGTCTCCCCAACCCCTCGAGGTTTCCCCTAGTATGCTGAGGAGAAGAATAAGTGGCCACCCTCTGGGAACCTAACATGTCAATCAATGCTTGTGGGATTTGGGACCAGAGCCTGACTGGTGAGCCGAGTCTGTTAACAATTATCAAGTTTCTCTTTCATATTTGAACCAAGTTGAGCTTTTGTTATGTTAGAATTCCTTCAAGTTAATAGATGATCAAAGGTTTTCAATGTCCTTCTCCCCTCTCAGCGCCCCCCAGTGTGGGAGCAGAGGTATCTCTCTCTGCTTCCCAAATTTTTATGTTAGATTTTAACTGATGATGACTTGTCAGTTTTGTTCTTTGGGATGATTTGATTCCTTGCAACATCTTAACCTTTTGACTTTCACCTTTAATTGTTGACTAGGGGTATCAAGAATTTCTAATGTCCTTTTGTTTTCTGGGTTTCCTTTAATTTGTTTCTTCAGTCAGGAGGTATTACATTCAGGTGTTCCACTGCATATACTAGCTGGATATTGATGCAATCTTTTACTATTTTTCTGCAGTGTCTTCAATAGTTTCACCAAGCCTTTTCTTTCATGGTGCCTATTTGGATGCCTATCCTTCGCATATTCCTACATGACTCTACCTTTCCTCCCATGGCCCTTCCTGGGACGATGGCCACAGAATATACTATTGGATGATGGGCCTGATTTTCTTTTTCTTACACTGTCAAATATTGTGAGAGAATGCTTTCATTCTTGATGGTTATGTAACAACTTTAAAAAATTACTCTGTTTGGGTATTTGTTGGATTTGTGCCATCAAACTAAAAAAAGGAACTTTTTCAAAGTTCTAGTAAGTTAAGCCTATCTTTTGAAAATCACTCAAGACATTGGCATTATTTTTGCCACCTATTTTTAAATTAAATAGGACTTCTGGAGTTTCATGTGTAGATTTTCAACAACTTTAGGTTTTTCAGATTTAAGTAACTTCTCAATTTTTACTATTATTTCATCTAATCTGGGTTTAGGAATGGAAAAATTTCTTATAGTTTCCCTTCACTGATATGCCTTGTATTTTTGTGTAGTTTGAAATTGAGCATCCTCATTGATAGAAAGCACATGAAATTCTCTCATAAATTGGCAAGATATTTCCAATTTTGCTACAGCATATTACTGGAAAAGCTTTTTAGAGTGGCTGCTGCACAAGATAATTACTAATATTCTTTTAATTAAATATTTATTACATTCTGTACTTGGTATATACAGAGTTTATAAAGAGTCCATTTCACATGCACTCATGGTTTGCCCACTTTGATGGTCAGTGCTATCTTCACCAAAATATTTGCAAAAGGTGAAATATTAATATTTCTTACTTGTTTGTTGTTATGATATCAGAATATGAATATCCTTTGTGTTGAGTTGATCATCGCAATGGTATCTCCTAGGGTTACGCTATATTCTATACTGCCACATCTATTGTTTAGGTTTATGGAAGCTGTTTTATTATGCTGACTGGGTATCAATCAGTGATATCAACAAAGGTCATTTGCTAAATAATCCAGGGTTCCTACCAAACTTTCACAGCTTCTCCAGCAGTCTCAGAACACATAGAATCCTTAATGTACAACAGTTTGGCATTCCCTTACTTTGCTATTGCTTCCTCTGACCCCCACCCCCAAGGACAGTGTGTTAGGCTTTGAGGGGTTGTTAATATTATGGTTATTGTTGTTATTATTATCATAAGATTTATAACAGGGATTGGGAAGGGGGACACAAAGTCCTGAAACATAATCTCTTGTCAAGTTCCCTTAATGGGTATTCTGTAGTAATGTTAATGAATGGTTTGTCATTATTTAATTATATATTAATTTAGATTTTACTGTTGGACTTGCAAACATATGCTTCCAAGTGTAAAACAGGAAATAAAACATTTTCATATACAAAATTTCACCATTATGGTAAGTTCCAGGAAGAAAGGACTTTCAAAATTATTTTATGAATTTTGTAATGCTCCTTAAGGTGTGGATCATCTTTTTAAAATTTGCATATTTTTTTTGGTTTTATTTATAATTAGAAGCTTAAAGACATCAGACAATTACTCTTTTTAACTTCATCTGAGAACCCAAAGAATAAGATTCCTATTAGGATATCTATGTTACTGTACTAGCACTGTACTAGCATCCACCTTGTACGTAGGGGAAGAGATTGAAGGGAATGGGATGTTCAATTCTAATCCAAGATAAAAATTGTTACATGTTTTCTGGAAAAGATTGAGTGATTAATCTATCTTGACTACTACACCCTAAATTTCAGTCTTTTGAACCTTGGTTTTCTTTTCAGGACACAAAATAAATCTGACAGCATTTCAGAGGCAGTCTAGAAATAGTGAATCATACATAGAAAGTTAAAACTGGAAGGGATTTCTAAAATAGTAGATGTATATAAGACAATAAGACAATGCAAAGAAGAAATCTGAGACTAAAGGAGAAAAATCCACTAAGGGGAACTCAGTGGTAATTGAGAAATCACACAATATAGCAGATCATTTACATTAGATTACATTTATAATGAAATGTAGAACTGTGACTAAAAGAATTAGAAAACTGAAGGCAAAAAAAAAATCACTAACGTGATTCCACAATATGGAATTTGCAAAAAGGTGTGTAGTCTTCGACTTTTTAGAGTGGCTGCTTCACAAGATAATTACTAATGTTCTTTTAATTAAATATTTATTGCATTCTGTACTTGGTATATACAGAGGTTATGAACAGAAAATCATTAATAGTAAAAGAAAATTATGGTGACTTGATTGCAAAGTTTAAGTACCTCTGTTCTTCAAAAGAATTAGAGGGTAATCCTTGAGCTCAGTCTCTAGTGCCCTGTGAGACAAACATTTAATTCATCTTAAGCATTTGTTAGCTGTAAATTAAGTCCTCCAGAAGCTTAGGAGTGTCGTCAATTCTCTTGTTGTCCACCTTATAGTGCTTTATGATATACAAAGTGAAAATTAATTGTTTAGACTTCTTGGGGGGAAAGGGGGAAACTTTGCTACTATCTATAAATATTGGGCAGGAAGTCACCCCAACACGTGTTATTACCCAGATGACAAAATCATTCCTGGTAATTACACCGGGGATGTGGGACGCACTAGGCTGCACCTCTTCCTTACTTCGCTTGACTAGGAGCTATCAAGTTACTGGTATGCCTCTCACCCCGCCTGGCATATGCCACCCAATGTGTCAACGAGTCCTCTGGGAGGGGACCTAGGGCTCCCGCACGTGAGAAGCTGTCCAAACTGGCCACGGGTTTTGTCTGCAGGCCAACCACGGGGCTGTGAATTAAGGCGGCTCCCAAGCAGCCGCGTCTCCTTGGGCACCTAGGAGATCCTCCAGCAGGCGTCGCTGGCTCTCATCTGTCCTTCACCTGGAGGTTTGAGACTGAGCGCCGGTGGGTGCTACCTGAGGACTCTGGGCACCACGGGGAGGGGACGCTGCGCCCTGGGCGTCGCCGCTCCGCCTCCCCCACCTGGGTCCCCGGCCCAACGAGGGCTCGAGCTGCTGTGCTGCACATGCTCGGCTCTGTCCACCTCCTCTAATCCCCTACCTGCGGCTCCCGAGCCGTGAGGGAGAAGGGGGCGGGGTCAGCTCTGAAGAGGCGGTGGAGCTAAAGCCCCGGCAGATTCTTCCCTAGGTGCAGAAGCGCCTGAGCAGCCGCAGGAGAAGCAGGGTACCGAGATGTCGGAGCACGGAGGACAGCGGGAGGTCAGTCCCACCAGGGCGCCTAAGAAACACACCACCTTTAACATCTGGCGGATCAAGAAGAAACATCAGCACCCTGCGGACTATGCGGTCTTCGTTCCCCATCCTCCGCCTCCGGCCGTCTCGCAGGAATCTGAGACACCTGCCCCCAGGTAAGCCTCATTCTGCCTGGGGAGGCCCCTGCTCCCTTACTTTCTGACCCTAGCCCTGACCCTGACTCACCAGCCCGGCCACCCTACTGGCCGTCCCTTGGGAGCCCTTTTTTCTCTTGGTTTATTTTTCTGGAGCCGCTGGGGCAAAACGGAGGTGAAACACATGGATCTTGAATGGTTCCTTCCACCACGGGTGCTGAGCCCAAGGTCGGGGATGGAGGAAAGCTCTGGAGCGGTTTATTCTTGCCTTACAATAATTTTCACAACTTTGGACAGTGAAGGGTACCAGTCCCTGCGCCTCAGATTTGTGTGTGTATGTGTGTGTGCTTGTGTTCCCGCATCTTGTTCTCGGTTGACGGTCTTGCTTCGTTTTGACTGCACAGGGAGAGGAATTTGATGGAACAGATTAAAGTCTTGACCTGTCAGACAACCTAATGTGAAAAGAATAGCAGTCAAGGGTCGGGCAGGTATTATTATAAGTAATCGTGGTAATAAGTACTATACTTACATAGGGTATAGTGTGTGTGTGTGTGTATATGTATATATATATGTGTGTATATATATATATATATACACCTATATACATTCTCTCTATATATACTTATATATACATGTATACCTATATCTATAATACCTTAGATAATGGCACCTTTCTCCTGAAAAACTCAAAACACTTTTCCAGCTACTCTATCTCCTTTATCCTCACTAGATTCTAGTGAGGTGAGTAGTGGCAGGGTTTATCAGGCCCATTACATGGGTGGAGAAACTGAGGCACAGAGGGGGCGAAGTAAATTGCCCACAGTTCATCGGTTTGTCAGTTGCAGAGCCAGCACTAAAAACCGGTTTGAATTTTATTTTTATGAAGATTTTTGTGGTGATGCGGTTCTCATGCACTGCGCACCTACCGCTGGGCTCTCAATAGTATAGTTCATTTATATTTAAACTTATGACGTGTATATTGAGCAAGAATAAATCTAACGTGGATTTGCTGTGTAGTCTATAGGAATAAAGTCTGTAAGAAGGGATAATCAAGAGTGTCCTTGTTGAGAGAGGAAATAAATCCTATTGCCTCTATCCAAAAGAATACCGCCAGACTGCTATGCTCCCTACTTCTCCCCTGCAAGTGTCAATGGGCTTCTTCAACGTTTAGAAAACACCAGATCTGACTGGAGAGAATTAAAACCAGGTTGTGTCACGGGAGTGCATATAACAGTTATAAACAAACGTAGTTTAAGAGCAAACTGTGTTTATGCAGTATTTGTATTTATACTTAGAACTGTTTTCTTCACATTTCTAGGAAATAATATAATGGGTTTTTTTTTTTCTTTCGCAGTAGGGATCAATTGGGAGGGAGAATCTTTTCAGCTACCCAGACAGAGGCTTATTGTGCATAATTTTGGGCTGACATTTGTAATAAATTGCACTATGTAATAATTCATTAAGTGCATGTAAATAGGTGCTATGAAATTTCAAATATGATCACAATTTCAAATAGCACTTATGCCAGTTTACCTGACATTAATAGTTTTCAAATGAATTTGCTGAAGTACTTTATGTTTTGAATCTTTACTTCTTGCCTTTGGGCCTTCAGACTTCTCATGATTTTTAAGCTATTTTTTCCCCCCTCTGAACTATGATGAACTTTATGCGAACAGAATATTTTTGAAACTGAATTTACTGGTCTGTTACTGATGTTTTTCCAGTTAGATCATCTTTTTTTTTTTTTAACAGTAGACCTTTTTTCTGCTGAGTTTACATATTTCTCTAAAGATATCTGCTGAAATACATTTAGTAGTAAATGGTCAGTGGTAGACAGTGTTCTTCCCTTGAGTTGCCTAGTTGTTTATTTATCTTGGACTAGCATTTTAAGACTGTAAAACCTTGGGAGAATATAAATTCACTTATTTGTGGTCTTTGCTTCTGTACTAGGAAAGTTAGGCAGCCAGCAGCACTTAGTTCTGTGTAGTAGCCTTGTTATCAGGTATGATTTTTTTTAAAGGTGGGAGAAGGGACAAAAGGAGAGAGAAAAGACATGTTCCTTACCATAGAGAAGGTCACCATTTAATGATAATTTTAAAGTTCAGAAATCATTTGTTATGTGAGATAGCTCTTTGGGAGGGGTAGGTATACTGAAGGAAATCATGGTGATATAAAAAAATCAATAAAAATTCACTAAAAATTTTTAAAGTTCATTGAAATCAAAATTCTAAAGGGTTGAATCTGTCTCTAAAGTGGTAAGACTTGGTAGGATATTTTAAAAGCCTGAACTTCTTTCTTTCATTCGATATATGACTGATAGAATGTAAGTTACTTGAGGGTGGGGATTGTCTTTTGTTGTTTTTGTCTTGGTATCCAGAGCACTACTAGAGAGATAGCATAGGGTTGTGGAGAGAGAACTAGTTTCAGATTCTGGAAGATCCAAGTTCAAGATTTGCTTCTGTACATATTAGCTCTGTGATCCTTGAGCTTGTCAGTGAACCTCTAAGTGTCCCAGGCAAACACCCTAAGACTGTTTCTTTATTTCTGTTAGGAACCCCTATGCCAGACTGGTGAATCCTAGAGACCTCTTCTCAGAATAATATTTTTAAATGCATAAAATAAAGAGGATTATGAAGGAAATCAATTATGTTGAAAAATAGTTATCAAAATCGTGGTGTTGTTTTTTAAGTTCATGGAGCCCAGGGTAAGAACCTCCGTTTTAATGCTTTAAGTCCCAGAGTAGGTGCAGATCTGTATTGGTAGAAGGATTTTCCATCTACCAATGAAATCACAGGTGATATCCATCTCTACTGCCTAGCACAGTGTGGGGGGTGTAGTTGATACTTAATAATTCCTTGTCAGATTGAATTGATGAAGGACCAATCCCCTACTCAGCTCAAGAACTGCCTCCACCAACAAAGACAGCAAATTAAGTGTTTTGTTCTGGGTCAACCAGCTAATGAGTGGCAAACTTCAAGCCCAAACAGTACTCTATCCACTATCCCAGGCTGCCTCATTTCATAAAGAGACTGAAATACATTACCCCTTTTTTTGAAGTGCATTTCTCCAGAGTGTCTTTCAGAGCGATGGTGTGGGTACATGTTGTGCTTTTATTGATAAGAATAGAGGCATTTCTACACCAGGTCAAATTTACCTTCTGCCAAGAGGTGGCCCCCCCAGGAATTTATAGCAGGAGGGCATGTTTGTCCTTCTTAGTGACAAGATCTCAGGTATCCTAGATAGCTATTTGTGGCTCTGTCATTCATAAATATGTCCAAACAAGCTCCCCTTGAAAGTCTATATCTCTTTTCTGCCTAGTATATTCCCATAAAATTATCATATGAAATATAAAGGAAGAAGCCCTTCATTTTTTCCTAGTCAAGGAGGTATAATTTCAAGTATTAATTAGAAATAGACTCATAATCTAAGGGGTGATGCTGATTAAAATGATCATAATTAGGCTGTGTTAAGTTTAATGAAATTATCCACAAAAGCAAGCAAAGGAAGGGCTTTCTCTTGGGTGGAAGAAGCTAAATTTACCGGGTAGGCCTTATATGATCCTGGAAATCTGTAAACCTAGTTTCAGTCAGGCCAAAAGTAGGACAGAGTTCTGGAGCATCTTCAATGGAACGGCAATCAGGATATGTTGGCTTAAATTTCAGCTTTGCCTGGATTTTATCATAGCGACTGTGAGACACCATTCAGCTTTTCTGGTTCTCTAAGGGTCTTTCTTAAGATAGTAAAAAAATAACATTCCCTATATACCTTATTAGGATGTTATAAGGATTAATGAATCATCTATTCTTTTTTTTTCTTTTTCCAGAAAAAGAAAATACATCAATGAAACTTTATTGCTTACCCAGATCTAAAGGTCCAGGGTAGGAAATTCCACAGAGTAAGCTCCTTATACCAATGAAGATATAGTAATTTCTGCACTTGATAGTCTTAGAGATTATAACCACTCAGGTCCCTGAGTAGTTAAGTGACTTGCTTAGGCTAGGTCTTCCTAACTCTGAGTCTGTCTTGAGGATACCATATGGTTTGGTATCTTAGTACTGCCCAGTACTGATTTGTCCTACTTCACATTGATTGTATCATTTAGGACCCCTCTCTTTTTTTTTTTATTTTTTTATTTTTTTGCTAAGTACTCAGAAATTGAACAGTTAGGTAGCAGAGTGGATAGAGCACTGGACTTGGAATTAGGAAGACTCATCCTTATGAGTTCAAATCTGGCCTGAGACACTAACTAGCTATGTGACCCTGGGCAAGTCACTTAACACTGCCTCAGTTTCTCATCTGTAAAATGAACTGGAGAATGAAATGACAAACCACACTAGTATCTTTGCCAAGAAAATTCCAATTGGGGTCACAGGGAGTGGGACACAACTGAAACAATAAGCTCAGAAATTATATAGAATGAATCACATTCTCATATGGCATAGAATTTATTTTTAGATTTGTTTTATTTAAACTCCCTTTCAATCTAGTAAAGAATTGTTTGCTGAGTATAAATTACATAGTAATAAAAATTTGATTAACTTTTGCGTATTTTGATGTTTTGGTTTTCATAAAGAGTTGGTAATAAATAAACATCTTTTTGACCCTAGAGAAAGAGACAGAGAACTTCAGAAGCCCAGAAACAAGCTGTAACCTGAATTGGTTCTCACTTCAGTACACTGAAATTAATATTATGCTGTGAAAGAAAGGGCTGTCTTAGGCACTCAGTGACATAAAAGTATTACATATGTTGCCTATGGAATAAAACATAGACTTTATCATTGAAGTTCCAAGAGCTTACCTGCTCAGGTGTTTAGGTAAAGCTTTAAAGTTATGGGAGAATCTTTTTGTTACCTGTGCTTTAAATATCTCATATGCTTGTTAAGTCATTAAGCTACCTGGTTCCCACCTAGCTGCTTTTGATAAATTACTCCAGGACTGGTCCTAAAATTTGTCATTTTGAACCCTGAGGCATATAGATTAGATTATAAAATGTGACATTGTATATAGGCTGATTTTTAAATAGTAACGATCTCATGGTATGTAAGTGTGATTAAAATTAAATGGAAGAGTGATCCCTCCATATTAGTTTTATAGGCTGAAAATATAAATAAAGTTCTTCAAGAAAGAATTTAAGTAAATTAATCACTGATAGATTCATAGCTGATTATTAAGGGGTAGTCAAGGATCCTCAAGATACATCCCTAACCTTTACAATGAGGTAGGATAATTAATGTTTCCCCTCAAAACACCCTCTGTTAGACTAGAATACTGGGTTGTATAGACCAGTTGATCTAATCTAATAAAGTAATTATGTTGTCAAAGTAAGGCTGTTGTTCGGTTGTTTCAATTTTGTTCGACTCTCTGTGACCCCATTTAGGATTTTCTTGGCAAAGATACTGGAGCAGTTTGTCATTTCTTTCTCCAGCTCATTTTACAGATGAGGAAACTGAGGTCAACAAAGTTAAGTGACTTGCCCAGGGTCACACATCTGGTAAGTGGAATAGCAAGGCACTCTTCCTCAAATGTCTTCTACCTTTATTTTTTTCCACAGTTTCATAGTCAATCCAATGGATTCTTTACTATACTTCACTCTGGGGAAAATGAGTCCCAGGTTTGATTTGGAGAAGGTTAGAACACAAATTCAGTAACTTGTTCATCTTGAACTAGCTTCTAAAATAAAGTTTGAATGTTTGGAATTTGCCATACATTTTGTGTTTCCTTGAGATGCCTAGCGTACATGGGCCTTAATCTTGGTCTGTATTATGTATGAGAGCATCAGGGTTCAGAACAAGGGATTATGCTCACATTTTCTGAGTGTAGCACCAATGCAATATTTATAGCGCCCAAGATCACGATAAAGACTGTGACTATAAGTATCGCATAATGTTCAATCCCAAAATATACCAAGCACTCCAGATAGAGGATAGAACTGAAGCATTTATTTACACACCTGAAAACTAAATCCCAAAACCAGTAAGTCAATTCCATCATAGTACCAAAGATATTCAGAAGCCATAAAAATGCTTAGAGCCACAGCATCCTTCAGTCTTCCCACAAACCAATACGAGATCAATATTTGCTCACAAGCATCTCTGTCTCCTTGCCTGAGTGTCCTCTCTCTCCCCCACTGTCTGGCTAGCTATGACCAGCTTCCTGTGGGCTCTGCTTCTCTTCAGAAAACTCCTCTCACCACAGGCTCCATGTGACTACATTCAGCCTATCAGGGGCCAGAGTTTATTTTCACAGCAGGGAAGCTTCCTGTGGGCTCTGCTGCACCCTTCAGCAAATTTCCTCCATCACAGAGGCCATGCGATTACATTCAGTGAAGGGAGCCAAAACATCTGATCCAGAAATCAGGCTGGTCCTTGATAAGTTATCTCCAGGTTTTCCAGTGATGCGACCAATCTGTACTGTCCAGTCCTGGTTTTCTCTGTGATGCAGCTGTAAATCAGAGCCTGCCTGATATCCTGAGATCCAGGGCTCTGCCCTGTTCTGGGATTCTGGCCAGAAGATGTTAGCGGCCTTTTATGATTATTATACATTTTTAGATACTATTCATTGGGTATGAAATCAGCAAGGATATGATTACTTGACATCACTGTCTGGCATCTTGAAACTGAATAAAGCAGTATTAGAAAACTTAGTGACCTATAGTTAACTTCTTTGTCTCATTACTCTATAAAAATCTTGCTCATGGTATCAATAAATGGATTGCATTGATGATCCCGCCTGGCCCACGATTTATTCCGCGCTTCCACGGTCTAGTGTGTCATTTTTGAGCTGGCATAAGGAACTACTTAGAGTGAGTTCTACATTCAACCTGTTGGGGGCAGAGTTTACTTTCAAAACAGGGGAGGTCTTCAAACTCCCATCTAGATCTATTAAGGGGCAGGGAAGATCTTTAGATTCCCATTACCATTATACCTAGTCACACTATGTCTAGAGCAGTGGTTCTCAGCCTGTGGGTTGTGACCCTTTTTGAGGGTTGCCTAAGACCATCGGAAAACATCTAGAGGAGGACACCCACAATGGTTAGGAAATGGAGGTAATATCCTTCAGGAACCATTTGAAGGAACTAGAGGTGTTTAATTCTAGGGAAAAAAGATTTGATTGAAGGAGGCTGTGGGCATAATAGTTTTCCTTTTTCTTTTTAATTTATCTATGTCTATTTTTAGTTTACAACATTCATTTCCACAAGGTTTTGAGTTACAAATTTTCTCCCTGTCTTTCCTCTACCCCTACCCCAAAACAGCAATCCACTGAATACCCCCTCCCCCAATCTGCTCTCTCCTATATCCTTCCCCATGCCCCTTCTGACTTTCTGGTAGGGCAAGATGGACCTCCATACCCCAGTACCTGTATATCTTATTTCCCAGTTGCATGTAAAAATAATAATAATAATTTTTTAAACATTTGATTTTAAAACTTTGAAGTCCAAGATTCTTTCCCTCCTTCCCTCATCACCCACTCTTACTGGGAAGATAAGCAGTTCAATATAGGTTGTACATGTGTAATTACACAAAACATTTCCATAGTGGATATATTGTGAAAGACTGACTATATTTCCCTCCATCCTATCCTGCCCCGCCACTTGTTCTATTTTCTACTTTGACCCTGTCCCTTTTCAAAAGTGTGTGCTTTTAACTACCCTCCACTCCAATCTGCCCTCCCCTTCTATCATCCCCCTCTTATCCCCTTCCTCCTAATTTCCTGTATGTTATTCCCTCCTTAAGCCAAATTCAATGAGAGTAAGGTTGACCTATTCCCTTTTGCCTTTCTGTTCTTCCCCTCCATTGTAACAGTTTTCCCTTGCCTCTTGCCTCTTTTATATGAGATAATTTGCCCTATTCTGTCTCTCCTTATCTCCTCTCATTATATTCCTTGCAATTTTATTTTTTAAATATCATCCCTTCCTATTCAATTGATCCTGTGCCCTCTGTCTATGTCCATCAGTACACATATATACACACACTCACGTGTGTATTCATAGGCACATATACCCTTCTATATAGATATATATATGTATGCATACATATATATGTTTATATTCCCTTCAACTATCTTCATACTGAGAAAAGTTTCATAAGTTACAATTATCATTTTTCCATGTAGGAATATTAATATGTTAAGGGACAAAGTTCCTTAATGTTAATTATTTTTTTTTTTCCTTAATGTTAAGGAACTTTGATAAGTTCCTTATGAGCTCTTTTCCCTGTTTACCTTCTCATGCTTCTCTTGCTTCTTGTATTTGAATGTCAAATTTTCTATTCATCTCTGATTTTTTTGTTATGAATTCCTGGAAGTCCTCTACTTCACTGAATGACCATATTTTCTCCTGAAATATTATACTCAGTTTTGCTGGGTGGGTGATTCTTGGTGTTAATCCTAGCTCCTTTGACCTCCGGAATATCATTCCAAGCCCTTCAATCCTTTAATGTAGAAACTGCTAGATCTTGTGTTATCCTGATTGTGTTTCCACAATATTCAAATTGTTTCTTCTTGGCTGCTTGTAATATTTTCTGCTTGATCTGGGAACTCCAGAACCCCCCACTTGTTCTGTTCCTAGGAGTTTTCTTTTGGGGATCTTTTTTAAGAGGTGGTCAGTGAATTCTTTCAATTTCTATTTTGTCCCCTGGTTCTAAAATATCAGGGCAATTTTCCTTGAGAATTTCTTGATGAATGATTTCTAGGTTCTTTTTTTGATCATGGCTTTCAGGTAGTCCAATAATTTAAAAATTGTCTCTATTTTCCAGGTCAGTGGTTTTTCCAATGACATTTCACATTGCCTTCTATTTTTTGATATATTTGGATCTGTTTAATAGTATCTTGGTTTCTCATAAAGTCATTAGCTTCTAATTGCTCCAATCTAATTCTGAAGGAATTATTCTCTTCAGTGAGCTTTTGAAATTCTTTTTTCCATCTGGCAAATTCAGCTTTTTAAGGCATTCTTCTCCTCATTGGCTTTTTTGGGCCTCTTTTGCCATTTGAGTTAATCTATTTTTTAAAGTGCTAGTTTCTTTACTCAGGTTGTTGACTTTCTTTTCGTGATTTTCTTGCATCATTCTCATTTCTCTTCCCAATTTTTCCTCTGCTTCTCTTACTTGATTTTCAGAATCCTTCTTGAACTCCTCCATGGCCTGTAACCAGTTCATATTTTTCTTGGAAGCTTTTGGTGCAGGAGTTCTGACTTTGTTGTTTTCCTCCCATTCCATGCTTTGATCCTTTTTGTCCCCAAAAAAGGAATCTAAGGTTTGATT
>CM053586.1:112780889-112796178 GCA_028646515.1 Pseudochirops corinnae | reverse complement strand
TTTGTTTGGTCATGTTGCCACTCAGTTACTTGACTTTTGAGCTTTTTGCCACAGTAGAACTCTGCTTCCAGAGAGGAGAGCTTTGTCCCAAATTGCTGGGGTTTTCACAGCTGCAGGAGCTATTAGTTGGGTGCCTTCTCTGCAGCCCCTCATGTACTCTGGCACACTGGTCACAGGACCTCTACCCAAGACAGTGATCTAGATCCAACAGATTAAAGAGAGAGCAATTACCCTCTCAATGGTCGCTTGGTCCCTCTACAATCTGTAGGTCAGGAGCTCTGAAGCAGCCATGCAGCAGTGGCTCCACGGCCACCACGCTTCCACCACTTCTCGCTCTGGGGACAGGGGCCAAACTGTGCTCTATCCCCTCCAGTTCCAATAGAGTTCTTCCCTGACCTTTTACTTTGTCTTTAGCATTTATGGGTTGATAATTCTGGAAATTGCTACAGCTGCTGGTGATCCATTTTCCCAAAGTCCTCTCCATTTTCCCAAAGTCCTCTCCAGCTGCTGCTGATCGGGGCTGCCCTGGAGCTAAAACCTCAGGCTCATGCGAGGTTGGGCTCTGCTCCCAGCTAGCTGTAATGGACCCTTCCTGTCCACCTGCTGGGCTGCCTTCAGCAGGAGATTTGTTTCTCTCTGTCACTTTGTGGGTTCTGTAGCTCTAAAATTTTTTTAGAGTCATATTTTATAGGTATTTGAGGTGGTTATGGGGGAGCCATGGAGTTTTCCTGCTTCTATGCCACCATCTTGGCTCCACCCCCATAAGAGTTTTCTTAAATGTTTGAAAGACTGTCCTGTGGAAGATGGATTGTGTTTTTAGGCTCCTTAGAAGGCAGAACTAGGAACAATGGGTTGGCCCATTTGTATTAAAAAACCTTTATTTGGGCTAACTTAAGGCATCAAAACAGACTTGATACTTCTGAAAGTGATAATTTTCTTAGGAGAGTATGAAAACTGCCTTAACTATGCCTTTCTTCATTTCATGGTTGAAGATAGTTCTTTTACTTCGTGATTGAAGTAAAAGAAATGTTTCTTCCTGATACAAATCCCATTTGCAATCAACAAGTATTTATTAAGCACCGGCTGTGTGTCTTGTATTTCTTTGGCCACTTGAAGTATAGGCAGTAATGAAATAGCCCCTTCAGGGAGCTTGCATTCTCTCTGGGGGAGCAACATATAAACAGAAAAGTAAATGCAAGCTATATCTATATCTATATCTATCTATCTACACACGCACATATACCTGTATATATGTGTGTCTATAAACTATATATATGTACACTATATATGTGTTCTTATATAGATATATATTTACAAACACACACACATACACACACACACACACACACACACACTCACTTATTAACCAGGGGTGGCACTAAGAGCTAGGGAAGGTTAAGAAAAACATCACCCCCTAAGAAGAAGTTTAAACTGTGCTTTGAAGGGATTTGGGTATTCTATGATTATGATGGAAAGGGAAAGAGGTTGTGCATTACTAGCATGGGCAGCAGCCTATACAAAGGGACTGGAGATAAGAAAGAGGCAGAATATTGTGTACAGGAATAGAAGTAGGCCAATTTAGGCTGGTAGAGTATGTGAAGGATAGCAATATATTCCTGGTGCTCTGTTCTTGGTAAGACTAAAAATAAAACAACATTAGGATGAAAACTCTAGAACTAAGAAAAGACTTAAGTTTTTCGTGGGTGGGTTGGATGGATTCCAGAGCAAATTTTTAAATGTAATAATAATCAATACATCTACCAGGACTTTGGAGAAGAGGTAAAGTAGACTGGAATTGGATTGTGAAGGGTTTTGATTGCTAAACAGAGGAGTTTGTATTGTTTTCCAAAGGCAGCAATAAGCCCCTGGAGTTTGTCTCAGGCACTAAATACAGGTCAGTCAATTAGGAGGCTGTTGTAATAGTCCGGGTGTTAAGAAACTGAACTGGAGGGGAGACTATGAGAGCAGAGTGGGTGGGGGACAGATACAAGAGATGTTGGGGAGGTAGAATTGACAAAACCTGACAACTAATTGGGGCTGGGGGGGTGAAGATGGAAGGAGAGGGAAGAATCAAGGGCAGTTCTGAGAATGTGAACCTGGGTTACTAGTGATAGTCTTTGATAGAAATAGAGAAGTTAGGAAGTAGAGTGAATTTTGTGGAAAAGATATGAGTTGTATTTTTGACAGGTTATGTTTGAGGTGCTTATAGGACATTAGGGTAATGGCTGATAGTTGGTAGTGCATGACTGCAATTAATGTTGAGAGAGGCTTGGATTGAATATACACATCTGGGAGTTCTTATACAGCAATAATAATTGAATTCATGGCAGCAGAGGAGGTCATCAAGAGATGCAGAAAGAGAAGAGGGTCTAAGACAGAAACTTGAGGTATATGCTAACTGGAAAAGGGACATGGATAATGATGAAACAAAGAAGACTAGAAAGGAATGGCAACAGGTAGTGGAACTAGGGGAGAGTAATGTCATAAAAACCCAGAAAGAAGAGAATATCCAGGAGGAGAGGGTCATTGGTGGAATCACCTGTTAGAGAGGTCAAGAAGAATGAGGACAGAGAAGAGGATTTAGCCATTAAGAGAACGTTGGTGACTTTAGAAGACAGTTTTCAATTGAAAGAGAAGATTGAAAACCAAATTGCAAGAAATTGAGAAGTGAGAAGAGAAGTATGAGCAGAGTGTGGCCAGGCTTTTCTGGGAGCTTGGTAGTAAAAAGGAAAGAGGTATAGGATAATAGATTGAAGGTACCCTAGGATCAAGTAAAGGCTCACCTGGATATGTTTGTAGGAAGGAGAGAAGAAGCCACTAGGTAGGGAGGACTTGTGAATTAGAGGGAGAGGGGGAGGGGAAGAGAGAGAGAAAGAGAGAAAGAAAGAAAGAGAGAGAAAGAGGGAGGGAGGGAAGGAGAGAGAGCGAGAGAATATGAGAATGAGAATGATTGATTTTCTGGACCTGTTCTAGGAGGGGGGGGATAAGATCAAGGGTGCAAGCAGAGAAGCTGGCCTTGGTGACAAGAGTGGCTTCCTTATTGTAGATTAAGGTAAAAGAAGAGAGATGGGCTATGATGACAAGGGTGTTGAGATGTAGAATGGAGGAGACAAACTGATGACTGATGACCTCTATTTTCTTAGTAAAATATGAGACAAGGTAAAGGAAATGGAAAGGAGAGGGTATGGGAAGCTTGAGTAGAGATTAGATTTGAAGGAGTGGGCAGGGAGGAGGGTGCTCATTAGAAAGTCAGGGAAGTGTACAAAGATTAAGCACCTCCATACTATGTGCAGATGCTGTGCTAAGTGCCATATATTACCAACTGATTTTGACCAAGATGAAAGGAAGAATTTGATTGCTTTCATGTCTTCTTCCCTTGAGCCTTGCCCCAAGGCTATCTTCAGATGAACTATACTTCAGTCCATTCCCTGAAGGGACCTCTTCCAGCTTTGGCACCCTTGTCACCTAACTGGGCTCCCATAATTTCTGTTTCTTTTTGCTGTGAAGCAAGCCTTCTGCAACCTCATAGGATGAATATGATCCTTATGCAGTAAGGTTAAACTTCAAGAGACAACTTTGAATACTAATTAGGTGACTTCTTCAGTCTACTTCTAACAACCGATATGCTGCATACTCCCAACCTTATGCCTTCTCCATTTTAGTGATATACAAAGCTGGTTACAGACAAATTCTATTTCCTATCTCCAATTATCCAATCTCTTAATCCACCTTAAACCTCCCCCCTACCCCTCATGTCCCACTCCTGTATGCCCCTTCACTGTGTCCTTTGGAATGCCTACTCAATGAACCAAGTTCCATCTTACACTGTTTTCTTCCCCCACTCCATCGTCTGGATTTCACAGAGACCTAGAATCCTCCTGACAACAACTCCTTCTCCTCTTTTCAATACTGGACATGTTTTCTATCATACTCCCAACTCACTGGTTATACTAGGGCAGTTGGAATGCTCTGTCTTCCTCCTTGGTACTTCCAGACTCTATCACCTTCACTAAGCAACCTCTCTGCCTTTGAGGTTCTCAGTATCCAAATTTATCACTCAATTCATATCCTTCTGGAAGTTCGTTGTTGTTGTTGTTGTTTTTACCAACTTCCAGGACCTTCTGTTTCTTCCTTCAATGATTTTAGTTCCTGGTCCCAACTCCTGCCCTCATACTAGGAGACTTCAACATAAAACTTCCCAGTTCTAAAAGCTGCTAGGCTTTCATGACCTACTGTTCCACTGCCCTGTGGCTATGCATACAGATTGGTCATATCCTTGACCTTGTGATCTTGCCACTTCTTTGTTCGTGAACTCTGAAATTCCTGTATCTGATAATAATCTTCTAACATTTCCTTTTTCTCTATGCCTTATAATAACCAATAACCCTGTTCTTTTCTCATTCTTTTCTTCTTCCTCTTTGTTCTTTCCAAAGTTATCATCACTGCACTGGATATACTCTCCTCTCTTATCCTGACCCCTGGGTGAATCAACTATCTTCTTTTTCTGATAGGATTACCAGATAGCTGGTTATACAATGGATAAAGTACCAGGCCTGCAATCAGGAGACCTGAGTTCAAAACTGGCCTCATATACTTTCTAGATGTGTGACCTTGGGCAAATCACAGCCTCTCTTTGCCTGTTACTCTCAACTGTGAGATGGGAATAATAATAGTGCCTACCTCACAGGGTTGTGAGGATCAAATGAGATATTTGTAAAAGTACTTAGCACAGTGCCTGGCACTAGTAGATGATTTATAAATGTTTATTCTCTTATTCCCTTTTCTTATTCTCTCTATTCACGTATTGTTGAATGGATCTGGAAGAAATCATGAAGCTATGCTGACCGGGTCCATTAAACATTTATATCATCTAACCTTAACTGGGCCCTCACTGCAGCAAGGCAATCTACTCCTCCCTAATCAGTTTGTTATTTCACCTTCCACATTGACTATTCCAAACCATATCATCTTTCTTCAAGATTCCCACAACATACTTCCCCTCCCCTTTCAGTTGAGGACCTCGTTTCATAATTCACTCAAAAAATTGAGGTCATTCAATAAGAATTCTCTTTTATTCCCTTCCTTTCATTTCAGATCATTCAGATATTTCTCACTATCTTGTTCTTTACTTTGATCTGGGATGAAGAGTTTGTCCTCCTCTTTGCCAAGGACAGCTCCGTGCACCCTCAGTCCCATGGACTCCTATCTTCTCCAGCAGATTTCTTCTTCTGTCACCTGCTCTCTATCATCTTCAATATTTCCCTATCTACTGGCTGTTTCCCTGCTGCCTCTAAACACTCCCATGCGCTTCTCTCCTTAAAAATGACTACTGTATCCTGCAATTTCTTCTTCTTGTCCTAATCTCTCTTCCCCATTCTTAACTAAACTGTTTGGGAAAGATAACAACACTTGATGCCTCTGCTTCTTTCATCTGGCTTGCTTTTAAATCCTCTGTAATCTGTCTTTTAGACATCATCAATTCAACTGAAACTGCCCTTTCCAAAGTCATCAGTGTTTTTTTAATTGCCAAACCGAATGTCTGTTTAGCAGCCCTCATCTTTCTTGACCTCTCTTCTGCATTTGTAAGTGTTACTGGATGCAAGCTACTCTCTAGGTTTTTGTGACACTGTCTTTGGTCCTCTTCTTAGGCTATGGTCTACTGCTGATCTCATCAGCTTTGGTGGGTACAATTATTACCTCTATGCACATGATGCCCAGATCCAAATATCCAGCCATAGTCTTTCTCCTGTGATAGTCACCAGTCTCTGACTGCCTTTTGGAGACTTAAACTGGATATCCTGTAAGCATCTCAAGCTCAACTTGTCTAAAACAGAATTCATTATCTTTCCTCCTGAATCCTCTCTCTTCTTCCAAACTTCCCTGTTGCTGTGAAGGCCACCACCACATTCCTCGTCACCCAGATCCATGATCTCAGTGTTATTCTCAACTCCTTACTCTTACTCACCCCATATGCCTAATCATTTGTCAAATCTTGTCATCTCTGCTTTCACCATCTGTCATAAACATCCTCTTCTTTCTACTCACAGAGCCACAATTATTGTTTAGGCCCACATGACCTCCTACTTGAACTACTGCAATACTTACGTAATTTGTCTCCCTGCCTTAAGTCTCTCTCTACTCCAATCCATCCATTCACTCAGCTGCCATGGTGATTTTTTAAAAAATCTTTTCTGTGTATGTGATATCATGGACTTTAAGTAATTTTTAAATACAATTTTTTGGTGTCTTTTGGTTCTACATCATCTAAATTTCCTCCATATTTCTCCCCTTTCCCATCCATTAAAATAAACATTTTTTTTTTAAAAAAAGACGAAAGGGGCATCAGCAAAACAGATAAGTACATTGGAAAAAATCTGACAACCATGCAGTGTTCCATGTCTTTGAACCTTCCTACTCTTACCTTTGCAAAGGAGTTGGAGGGGGGAGGGTTTTTTTCATATCTCTTCTTTGGAACCAAGCTAGTTTGTAAACTTACAGCATTAATTTTCTATTGTTTTATAAGGTGGTTATATCTTTCTTTGTATCCCTAATGCTTAACACAGTGCCGGTATACAAAAAGTGGTTAATAAATTTGTGTTGACAGTGACAGTGGGGTGCAACGAAGAGTGGGCCGGATCTGGAGTCGGGACCTGGAGTAAAATCCTTCCTCTATCACACTAGTTATATAACCTTTCTGGGGTTCAGTTTCTTTATCTGAAAATGTTCACTCAGTAAGCAGTATATAAATGTTAGCTATTGTTGTCATTATTATTACATTTTCTACATAATTTCCTTCCCCTGATAATTTGTGTATGAAAGTTCTAGAGCTGAACTTTAAGGGATTGAACTACACAACCTTTAAGGTCCCATCCAGCTTTAAATATGTGATCTTGCAAATGGAAACAAGACATTGTATGTAAGGAGGATTTTGTTATCCTTCTTAGAATTAGTTGCTCAGGATCCATGGCCATGGCAATGTCTAGTTTTCAAGTGTTAGATAATAGCTCCCAGAATAGCCCCAAGAATCCTAGATCATAATTCCTAGAATCGAAGACAGTTCTATTGCACCTGTGCTGTAAGATATGGGGGTGACAACTGATATTTACAATACTTGAGCAGAATGACAATATTGCTAAAGTTAACGTGTGAGCTTACAGTTGGCAAGATGCCTTCTTTGTCTGTTGCCCTATAAAGCAAGGGGGGCCTGGTAGTGTACAAGCTGTACCTCTCTCGATTGACCCCATCGAGATGTAGGGGTAGTTGCCCCCCCTTCTTGCCTGCTCCTGCAAGAATGATAATTAGGGAATACTGTAGGAGTTGGTGTTCCCATTACCAGCAACCCTTTGAGAAGATGAGACTAGCATAAAGTAAGATTATTAACCTCTCTGAAGGTGTCTGCCTGTCTGACCAGATCAAGAGTGAACCTGTTAGAGGCTGGAATCCCCAAACTCCAGTGCCTCCTGTGTGTTATCTGTGAAACAGATATAATGAAGCCAAATATAAGAAAGGAAACAGCCTACTGACAATTGCATTTTGTCTTTACCTGATGGTAGGTGACAATTCAATGATTGACTAAAATTGCTGCCAGGTTTGGCAAAATATACATGAATGGTTTCTGACTGCATTATTATTGTTTCATTTGAGGCTGAACATTTGAAGTCTGGGCATATTTATTAGGAGGTTGGACTACAATGCTAGAAATAGCATCAATTCCTATTAGAGTCTTGCCGGGAAGCTGTGCAGAAAAAAATGGTGCATTTCTTTTTAACCAATGCTCATTAGGTACCTAAGCAGTAGAATGAGTTGGGTAACTTTCTGCATGTTATCTGGTTGCATTGTTTCCATTCTTGCTAGTGTGGTCCAAGGTGCTTCCAAGCATTTCCTTGTGCCAAAATAGGTACGTAGAGGAAATTTTAATCACATAGTATAATATTTTTTAAAGTAACTTTTTTGCTCTCTTTGTTTGTATCGCCAAAAATTTCCCCAGTATCCCTTCCTTCCTTTGAAAACCAGCCTATATAATAAATAATGTTTCGTAATGACTGAGAGACAGAGAGAGAAAGGGGGAGAGAGAGAGAGAGAGGGAGAGAGACAGAGAGAGAGAGAGAGAAAATGAATCAGCAAAACTGGTCAATACCTGGAAAAAGTCTGAAAATGTCTACAATATACCAAACTTGTTGACCTCTCACCATTTCGAAGAGATAGGGTGGGGGTGTCTTCTCATTATATTTTTAAATACCTCCTGACTTTTTGCCTAGTAAAGTTGATAACACCGATATGATATTATGTTAGTGTGTTGCTGAAGTCTCCCAAAAGGGTTTGTTATATGGAATGGGTGGTTCTTATACACCCAAGTCCTAGTTCAACCCTAGAACTTTTATGTACAGATGACCAAGGGAAGGAAATTATGAAGGAAATATAATAATAATAACTAACATTTATATAGTGCTTACTAAGTGACAGGCACTACACTAAGCACATTACAATTGTTTCATTTTGTTGAAGTTTAAACCAGGGACACCCAACACTGCTGCAGTGGGGACTCCGCCCACCCAAAAACTGTTGGGGTTTCTTGATGTGTTGTGGTGGAACCATCTCAAAGAATTCAGAATCAGACCCCCTCTAATCCAGGTATAGTCATCTATCGAGATTGACGCCTCTCATGAAGCAGGCTAAGTTCCCAGAGGAACTAGCAACTTCAGAGAAAGCAAGATGGATTTTTATAGGGTAAAGATGCAATTACATAACAGAAATCATGAATATTAAAAAGACAGGAGGGGTTTGTTAAGTGATCGGTAATGGAGGAGGGGTCCCATCTGTGGTTCGGTGGTTAAACATTCTCGTCGTGGTGCCGTCCAAGTGGTTCGCTTTTGTGGTTCTGTCTGGTCAAGATAGGTATTGTGGTCCTGTCTTGGGCTAGATGGATGATGTGATTGTGATCGAATGCAAGAGTACGCCTATTTCTGTGGGAATGGGTCTGGGGGCAGTGACTAGGTAGAGGCAGTAACTGGGTTCCCATCACATAGACACACCTGTTTCTGTGGGAACTAAGAATTCAGGGACACACCTGTTTTTCCAGTAAGCAGTGAGGCATGTATGAAGAAGTTAGGACATGGCAGGGAGGGGGTACAGTGGACCTGAGGTTCAGTGGGGCCAGGCTTTTAATGAAGTTAGAATATTGGGGCTAGGGGCAGCTTTATTAGGATTCTATCAATTTGATCATCACAACAATTCTGAAAGATAGGTACTATTATTATTCCATTTTACAGATGAGGAAACTGAGGCAAACAAAGGTTAAATGATTTGTCTAGGGTTACACAGCTAGTAAGTATCAGGTTGGATTTGAACTCAGGTCTCTTTTACTCCAGGCACAGCAACCTAGCCACTGCATTTATCAGGTTTTTAATAGTTGATCTTGTTTTAGTAGTATCTGGAAATGCTAAATACAAATTCACAAACCATAAGCACTCTAACACAATGTAAGATGAAAATATGTGTGTCAAGATCCCCATAGTCAGAACCTCTGCCCAGTCCACCAACATTAACTACATTGGTGAAGAGGAGACATGGGACTTAGCATAGAAGCAGGAATTCTTTTCTTTTTCTTTTTTGGAGGGGGAAGGTAGGGCAGTTGGAGTTAAGTGACTTGCCCAAGGTCACATGGCTAGAAAGTGTTAAGTGTCTGAGGCTGGATTTGAACTCAGGTCCTCCTGACTGCAGGGCTCGTTCTCTATTCACTGCACCACCTAGCTGACACAAAAGCAGGAATTCTTAATCCTATTTGTGTCCTGCCTGGGCCCCTTTGGCAGTCTGATGGAATCTAATATTATGTTGGTTTCTTGCCTCCATTCATGATTGGAAGAAATGCTGCATTTCATTTAAAGATTGGTATACATAAAGATGTCAATTTTTTTTTTCCCATCCAGGTTTACAGACCAGAAATCTATTTCGTTTAAGAACCCCTGACCTCATAGTAGCTCTCTATGGTTTTAGTGCAAAGCCTGACCATCTAACATAGACAAGTGAGAGTGAAAGTGTGTAGTGGGAGGCAGTGGAGGAACATTTTAATTATTATCAATTAGCCAGCTAAGGCAAGAATAAGTAGGTACGCCTGAGCTTTCCTGACATAAAAGGCAGTGGATCTCCTAGCAGATACCACAGCATCTTGATGTTCAAAGCAAAGATCTTTTTTCGGCTACTACAGGTCCAGTGTTGATGTGTGCAACTGCAAGCCTTGTTGCCTTTCCCCTTTGGCCTTGTTTCATAGTGTTGCCCTGGAGTGGCCCCAGGCCACTGCTTTAAACTGCTTTTCCTCTGGGTTTGTTTGCTACTTTGCCTGCCTCATAATCCCTCAGACCAGTGGCCCTGAGACCATCGGATCCCATGTTGGCCCTTCTGATTCATAATCTAGTTACTGACACATTGGGAAATTTTGGAATTCTGATATGATACATGATGTATCCTCTCAGAGAGGGCTGAGAATGACTTGCGTTCAGATTTTCAAAAAAATTAGAAGAACTTGGGTGACCCACACTAGACAATCATAAAAACACCATTTGTCTTTACAGAGTGTGTGAACCATACTGTTCCTCTGCAAGAATCTTCCTTTGGGGACTTGAGTTAATTACACCATTGTGGCATATGGTATATTTTATTTATAGTTTGTCATTTGACATCATTCATAATGATGTTTTATTCATAAATATCCCATGAAAGCTCAGCTGGGTTTTCTTTTTTTTTTGTATCTACTGTTCGAAGAGCCATCATCAAAAGAGTTGATAGCTGTTTTGTGTTGGAGTACTTACAAGTACTTTTTATACACACCACTGACACCTACCTGGATTAACTCTATCAACTGGATGACATACCAGCTTTAAAAACTGACTTTTTTTTTTTAACAGTCCTTCCTGAAAGCGGGGGAATAAGGTAAAAACATTCACCTGTAGCACTGAATGCCATACCTAGCTGCGCACGGTTCATTCACTCATATTGTATCTTTTTAGATGTAGAGCTGGAAAAGTCCTAAGAAATCATTTAATCCAACTCCCAGTTTTGATGGTTGAGAAGACTGAAGGGATAGCATAGGTAGTAGAGTTGGAGTCAGAACCAAGTTTAAATCTTGCTTCAGAACATTACTAGCTGTGTGATTCTGGGGAAGTTACTAGTCTTAATTTCTTCATCTGTAAAATGGGGATAATAATATTGCCTACCTCACAGGGTTGTCATGAGGATCAAATGAGAGAATGTAATATGTGGTGTTTTGCCAGCATTAAAATGCTAGATAAATGCTAGTTGTTGTTATTATTATGCCCAGAAATGTTAAGTTACTTCCTCAGGATCACACAGGTAGTAATTGACATGGCCAGAATCTGAATTTAGTTCTTTTGGCTCTAAGTCAAACATTCTTTCCACTGTACCATGTTGTTACCTCTTGTTAAACTTTTAGGACTTAGGTATTTGTTACTGTCTGTTGAGGGGCAGTTAGTTGGCACAGTGGATAGAGTGCTGGGCTTGGAATCTAGAAGATTCATCCTCAAATCCGGCCTGAGACACTACAAGTGTGTCACCCTGGGCAAGTCACTTCACCCTGTTTGCCTCAGTTTTCTCATCTGTAAAATGAGCTGGAAAAGGAAATGACAAACTACTCCAACATCTTTGCCAAGAAAACCCCAAATGGGGTCACGAAGAGCTGGATATGACTGAAAAATGCTGAGCAAAAAAACAAAAAAAACTGTGTTGAACAGGAAAAGGAGGGGTTGCTTTTGTCAACAAGCTACCAAGCCAGTTTACTTCCCCCGGTGAATGCCCCAATGGTTTTGTTTGGTGGGAGGAAGGAGAGGGAAATTGATTTACTTACTAATCAAAAAAGACCTTGACTAGAACATTCTTAGTGAATTGAAACTACATTTGTAATGGTCCCGTATGTCAGTAGAACCTGTTTGGACAAGCTATGGGATTTTGGATGAGTTTCAAAGGAAAAGCAAAGTATGTCTGAATGTCTGGCATTCTCTAACAGTCTTGACACTTACCACTTGGTGATTAGGTTGATCCTAATGCTAGGATGACAGATTGTACACTAAGAATGAGAATCCTTGATGGATACTTAGTGCACTGTCAGAACTTAATCATCTTGTTGCATATTATTTGGTTTTCTTTTGTTAAAATTTCCAATCTTGTCCTACCAGTGGCAGCCGGTCCCAGCTATAGCTGACAGTTGTAAAATGCATTGCAAGGTGTGTTGTTTTGTGCTTTCTTCCTTCTCCCTGGAAAACTTAAGGCATTCCTGCACCGTCTTCCTTTTTCAGTAGAGGAAGAAAGATTGTCTTACATGTATATTTCTTGGAGTAACATCAAGAATTGCTATCAGAAGAAGTTGCTAGAAATTTAACAGAGGAAAGAGTGTATTTGTAGTTTTCTGGCATTTACAGATAAACAAAAAGCCATGACAACTGATTTATTCACACTTTTTCCACCATTAGAGGGAGTTCCACAAGTATAAGGAAGAAGGTTTTCTTTTTTCACAGATGATAGAACTGGAATTCACCAGATGAGGATTATTTAGGTGGAAGGAGTGATATTAGTTGTTCAGTTGAATGGTGCTGAGAGGCCCAGAGCTATAGGTAAAGCTGTCTAAGAGGAAGTGTGTCTGCATCTCCATTTGCTGACAGGCTGTAACTGTCTCAAAGTACTAGACAGGTTGAAAATGAAGGAGACGGAAGGGAATTTTCCCCTTTATTTGGTTATCTTCAACCTGTTTGGTGTAGAAAAGTTTCAGTTGTGAAAGACTGATAGACTTGGAAAGCCACTAAGCCATGGTTTCTGCTCCAAGTGCTCTGACTGCATGGCCCCGCTCTGTACAGAGATTAAGTGGAACTGATGCCCAATAGGGAAGCTGGGTAGCATCGTAGATAAAGCATCGGACCTGGAGTCAGAAAGATTTGAGTTCAAATGTGACCTCAGACATTTACTAACTGTGTGACCCTGGGCAAGTCACTTAGCCCTCTTTACTTCAGTTTCCTCATCAGTAAAATGAGCTGAAGGAGGAAACAGCAAACCACTCCAGTATCTTTGCCAAGAAATTTCCAAATGGGGTAATAAAGAGTCAGACATGACTGAACAGTGACATCGAATCAATAACTGAAGTGTTCATGAAACTTGTAGTGCTGGATTTCTCTTTCTCTATTAAAGCTAGGTAAGTGTTACTGGTTTGCCCTCCCTTTCTCCCTTGATGGTGATTTACAAAGCTGTAATGAAAGCTAATGTGAAAGGTTTGGGGAACTTTTCAATTTCATATAAAAAATTGGGAGAAGAAAGAATATAACATATAATGTAGTGTGGCAGGTTCCCAGATAGTCTTATTTTCTCTCTCTGTCTCCTCCTCTTTCTCCTCCCCTCTTCTGACCTATGAGTTTCTTTCAAAGGTCAGGTCAAATTCTATCTTCTATATTAAGACTTTCTGGTTCTCTTTAGTTGCTAGTATCTTCCCCTCCCTCTATTTGACTGTTGTTGAGTCATTTTCAGTTGTGTCCAACTCTTTTGACCCTTTTTGGGGTTTTATTGGCAAAGATACTGGAGTGGTTTGCCATTCCTTCTCCAGCTCATTTTACAGATGAGGAAACTGAGGCCAACAAGGTTAAGTGACTTACCCAGGGTGACATAGTGAGTGTATGAGGCCAAATTTGAACTCAGTTCTGCCTGACTCATGGTCCAGGTCTCTATCCACACTGTACCACATATGTTTTTTGTATTAATTATTAATTTTGAATATATATTTTGTCTAGATATTTGTACATTTTGTCTCCAACAATAGGGTGTAAGCTCCTTGAGCTCAGGGACTTTTAAAAATTTATCTTCCTACCCCAAGTACCTACCACAGTGTTTGGCACATAGTAGGTACTTAATTAATGCTTGCTGATAGAATGTGAGTGGCTTTAAAAATGGGCTTTGAAGAATTTGGCATCAAAGAACAAGGGTCTTATCATTACCTCTTAAATGTTTTCCTGTACTTCTTCCTCTAAGAAATGTCATTTATTTTCATTTTTTTTAGGGCTAAGTTAAAAAACAAAATTGAAAATACCCTATCATTTTTTGTATTGATATTATATATTGAAGAACAGGCAGTTTAACATAATGGCTAGAGTGCTAGAGTTAGAATCAGAAAGACCTGGATTCAAGTCCTGCCACTGCCATTCTCAGGGTTACCCTTACCTAATAAGTCTTAGACAGGTTGGAATCTGTGTCAGAGTGAGTTCTCTAAGTCTGGGAAATCACAGATCCTTCAATATTACTGAAGTTTTTAAGACTGTTAATTTAATAGCAAGAGGCAGCTTTGTATAGTGGATAGAGGGTCAATGTAGGAACTTGGGAGGGCCTGGGGCCTTAACCCAGACTGTCTGTGTGGCTCTGGGAAAGTCACTTAATCTTTTATCAGTGCTCCATACACCTTTCTAAGAATATAATTGGCAGAGAAGTTGCTGACTTGCATTGGTAGAGGGGAGCTCCCAGGATCAACAAAAATCATTGATGCTGTCTCTATCCCCAGAGTACATTTAACAGAGCCACTGTGAAGATCACTGAGCATATTAACTCACTGTCACGGGAATTATTTTATGTGAAGAATTGATATGCTGCATTTTTATGATAGATAAGAACTATAACAATATCACAAGTACTCTAAGATTTTTGACAAGTTGATTTAGATTCTTAGAAATAAATTGATATTTTATATTATAGTATATTTTTAAAATATCTGTTATAATATTTAGCATTTGTATTCATGCCTAAATACTTTTAAAAAACTAAACAAGCTAGTGTTGTTATTATTATTTCACCTGAAACACAGCTTGATATCTTTTTCTGAATTCTAAAACTGTATTTCCTCTTTAGCTCTACTGATTCCAGAATTTTTGGTACACATAATTATCACTGATTTTTAAAAAATTTCAGTAGTAATGAAAGTACTTTCAGCAGCAGGTTTGCTGTTTTGATTTGAAACCCAGTCAGTTTAGTACTCATTGTCCCAGTGATAGGCTAATTATAGTTAATAATTAATAGGTTAATAATTTTTAAAAATTGATTTGTTTATTTACTTTTAGTTTACAAGATTCAGTTCCACAGTCCCTTGAGTTTCAAATTTTCTCCCCTCTCTCTCCCCTCACCCCATGGCAGCATGCAATCAAGCATAGGATCTGCAGATACTTTCACTTTGGACATCAGTCTGATTGTATATGAGGGTTGTAACCAATGGAGTGAACAATGGGAAAAAGGAAACAAAACCAAACATGAAAAA
>CM053586.1:112752509-112780789 GCA_028646515.1 Pseudochirops corinnae | reverse complement strand
TGCTAGCATGTAGTTGCTTCAGTCTCCATTTAAACTCTGTTCTTTCTAGATCTTTCTCTGAATGTAGATATCTCCTTCCATCCTGAGACTTGTAGAGTTGTCTTATAACTGTGCGTTGCTGAGAAGAGTCCAGTTCATCAAAGCTGGTCATCACACATACGATGTGTCTGTGATTATGTACATATTTTTCCTGGTTCTGCTCTTCTCACTTAGCATGAGTTTGTATAAGCCTCTCCAGGTGAATATGAAGACCATCTCCTCCCCATTTCTTATAGCACAATAGTATTCCATTACATTCATATACCACAACTTGTTTAGCCACTCCCCAATTGATGGGCATCCCCTTAATTTCCAGTTTTTTGCCACCACAAAGAGAGCTGCAATAAATAGGTTAATAATTTTTAAAATTCAGTATGACCAAGGTGTCACCATAGGGAGGTATGATATAACTTTCTATTACTACCTTTTTTGCTTAAGGGGATGTGCGTATTGTTGGCATTCCATCAGTCTGGTTTGTTTTTTTATTTGGTCATTCATTAAATATTTATTTATCGACAACATGTAATATAAAAATGTCATCTACATTTTTATTCAAGTCATTGATAAAAATGCTAACAGAATGGGGCCAAGGACCCCAGATCCCTGGAGCATTTCACCAGAGACCACGCCTTCCTCCAAGGTTGAATAGATCCACTAATCACTATTCTTTGGGTTCCGTTCTGAACTTCCCCTCTTATTATTTGTTATGTATTAGCTAGACTCTAACTTTCTATCTTGTCTACAGGGATAGCATGAGAAATTATGCCATTCGATTTGGCAAAATTTAGATATATCATTATTAATATGCTAAAATATGGATATTTGTATCACAAGGAGTGAAGAGATGTATAAGATACTTCCCTTCATGAAGACTTAGTACCTTAGGAAAACTGCTCTTTGAAGTTCTCAGAGAATTTCAGAGGAAGGTGTAGGATATCTGTGCTTCATTTAAACAACTTCTTGCAAAAAGTTAAAATGAGAAGTTAAGGTGGTGCAGTAAATAGAGCACCAGCCCTGGAGTCAGGAAGACCTGAGTTCAAATGTGGTCTCAGACACTTGACCCAAAAAAACCTAGCCGTGTAACTTTGGGCAAGACACTTAACCCCAGCTGCCCTCCAAAAAGCAAAAAATAAAAGAATAAAATAAATTGAGAAGTTAAAGGAGGTGACAAGACTCTGATACCAACAATAATTTTTGTTTTTTAGTGTTGTTTTTTTTTTTAGAGATGGTTTCAAATGTAAAAGTATGAATTAAGAAAAATGGAAGGTTTTAATGAGCAAAGATAGACAATGAAATGTAAGGGTGAGACCCTTTTGTGCATAAATGAAACTTTCTACTATTTAGTAGGGATTCCAAGATTTTGAGTAACTCAATGGAAAATGAAAAGGTTAGCTGGGTATGTAGACTGTTTCAGGAAATTTGTCCCCAGTCACTCATTTTGCATTAGACCTGACAGCAATCTCTGGGAAGTATAACCAGATGGTCACTATAAGTTAGGGTGGTATCCCTTACTGAAGGAACCCAGCTCTGAGCCAAGAAGAACTGTCAAATGAGAGAGGTTATTCTCATATCCTCACTAGGAAGTAACGATCAGAGGCCCTGAGAAAGCTGGACTGGAGAAGTTTCTACCATATGATATGTATTATTAAAGGGATGGTTTATGAGCATTTAGAAGAGATAGTGGTGATTATTAAGAGTTAACATAACTTCATCAAGAGCTGACCCCGCATTTCCTGGGAGCCTTAAAGTCTAAGAAATTAGACTAACCACACTTCATTTTTTTTTTCGCTTTTTTTTTTTGGAGGGGGAAGGCAGGGCAATTGGGGTTAAGTGACTTCCTCAAGGTCACATGGTTAGTAAGTGTTAAGTGTCTAAGGCCAGATTTGAACTGAGTTCCTCCTGACTCTAAGGCCGGTGCTCTATTCACTGTGCCACCTAGCTGCCCTTCCCTTTTTAAAAATAGGTTTTCTTAACCAATTTACTAAACTATAGATTAGTATATTGCCATGTATATAATATATCTATATTTTAGCAAACCATATGGCATAATTTCTCATGATATCCTTGTGGACAAGATGGAAAGATGGATGCTGGATAACAAGGGGAGGACAGTTCAGAACTGAACTCAGAGAATACTGATTAATGGATCTATTCAACCTGGGAGGAAGGGGTAGTTTCTGGTGAAATCCTCTAAGGATCTGAAGCTCTTGGCCCCCTTCTGCTCAACACTTTTATCAATGACTTAAATAAAAATGTAGATGACATGTTTTTTGAATTTATAGTTATCATAAAGCTGGAAGGAATAGCTAACACATTGAACAATTGAATCAGGAACCAGGAAGATCTCAGATAGGGTTAGGTAACAGATCAAATATAGCAAGATACAATTTAATGGAGAAAGACAGAAAGTCCTACAGTTGGGTTTTAAAAAAAATCCACAGCATACATAAAGGATAAGAAGTTTGTGGGAAAAAGGATCTTGTTAATTAAATGGAAGTAAGCTCAGTATGAGTTCACTTTGTGACATGGTAGTGGTAAAAACCCACTAACCCATCCCTCGACAGCATTAATAGAAGCATGGTATCTGAAAAAGAGTTGATAATCCAACTGACTCTGGTCAGACCACATTTGGAGTATTGTATTGATTCTAAGGTGCCATATTTTAAGAAATATTGACAAGCTAGAGAACCTCCAGAGGAGGTTACTAAGATGGTGAGCTATTCCAAGGCCAGGCTACACTAGGATAAATTGAAAGAGCTAGGGGTGGCTAGGTGGCGCAGTGAATAGAGCACCAACCTTGGAGTCAGGAGGACCTGAGTTCAAATCCAGCCTCAGACACTTGACACATTTCCTAGCTGTGTGACTTTGGGCAAGTCACTTAACCCCAATTGCCCTCCAAAAAGCGATTTAAAAAAAAAGAGCTAGAGATGTTTAATCTGGAGAATAAAAGACTTAGCTGAGACATGGTCACTGTTTTTAAGTGTTTAAAGGTTGTTGTAGAGAAGAACAAAAAACATTTATTGAGTGTTTTACTATGTGCCAAGTGGTGTGCTAAGTGTCAGGAATACAAATACAAAATCATCATAGTGGAAAAAAAATTAAAAAGGAAAAAAGTTTAAAAAGAGTCATGATAGTCTCTGATGTTAAGGAGCCCATGTTCTAATGGAACACACACAGGGGAGTGGTGGGTTGACAAGGGAGAGGATGAACTCCTAAGTCATAAAGATGGTAGGTTAAGTGATAGAGCAGTTCATTAACACACTCTTTCAAGGGCAATGGTAGTGGTGATGCCATTACAGTACTCAGAGAAAGAGGTGGAAAGAGGAAGGACGGGATGAGAGATTAGATTTGTTCCACTTGACTCCATGGGGAGGGGGTGGAAGAGGAGTGATAGATTTTCAGTCTGATATGAGGAGCGATTTCCTAACCATCAGAGCTGTCCAAAAGTGAAATGAGTTGCTTCGAGAGGTAATGGGTTCTCCTTCACTGTATACCTTCAGTAAGAATCTGGATAACCCTTTGTTAGAAACATTAAAGAACTGATGTCTGTTCAACTAGAGAATGGATTAAATGACCTCTGATGTCCTTTCCCACTCTGATAGTCTGTGGCAGAAGAAAAAAATGCAGTTGTGTGCTTTTCATCATTTCTAATAGTTCTCTTTCTGATCCATGTTTTACTTCCCTGTGTAACTTTAGAATCTTATCTCAATTTTTCAAATTTTTACTCTGAAATATGGGATCATAATGCTTCTCATTAGGAGCATTTTCCGTCATTCTTCAGTGTCTATATTTTTTTTTTGGTACCTTGTTTCAAACAGAAAATGCGTGTATATTTCTGCCAAGTTCACTATTAATATCTGAAGAAAGGCCAGTGGTAGAATAGGAAAAGGAGAAGGGGACTATGGGGAAGAAAGGCATTTTAGAAATTTGAATAATTTCTTACACCATTTGAAAAAAAACAATCTTATTTCTTCCTAATTACTTTACAGTGAGAATTAAATGAATTAGTTTTAAAATAATGCTTTGCTAATCTCAGGTAAGTTTGCATGAATATCCCAAGATATTTTATTTAAAAGAACTCCATCAACAAGCATTTATTAAGAGCCTACTATGTAAAAGCAACCAAAAAGGAGCCCCTGCCCTTAAGAATCATACATTCTGAAAAGGGAAACAGTGTGCACACGTATAGGTATATAAAAAACATTCCCAAGACATGCAAGACAACCATGTTGGGGGAAGACACTCATATGTGGGGCATCAGAAAGGCCTCATGAAGAAGAATGTAGTCTTGAAGGAAACCAGGAATTCCAAACAATCCATCAACAAGGATTTATTAAGTTCTTACTACATTCCTTGTGGGAAAGGCCCTAAATCTATATTGAGAGAACCTAAGTTCAAATGCTGGCTCTGACACTTGCTTTATATGTGACTTTAGCTAAGTCTCTTAACCTCTCTGGGCATCAGTTTCATTATCTGTAAAATGAGAGTATTGGACTATATGGTCTCTGAGGCCCTTTCTAGCTCTCAGTCTATTGTCCCATATGCAGGCATTGTATTGATGCTAGGACATGGAGATGGGGAAGAGAGCACATTCCCGAAATGGGGTACAGCTACTGAAAAGGTATAAAGATAGTAGATGGGGTGTCTTGTTTGAGGAACAGCAAGAAGGCAAGTTTGACTAGACCACAGTGTGTAGATAGGAGTAATGTCTATTAATATGACTGGAAAGGTAGAGTAAGGGCAGGTTGTGGAGAGATTTAAATGTCAAGTGGAGGAGTTTATGTCTAATCCTTCACATAATAGATGGGATAGTGGAATTTATTGAGTAGGAGGGACATGGTCAGACTTGTTTATTAGGAAAAATCACTCTGTCATTTGTATGCAGAATAGATTAGAGTGGGAAGAAATGAGGCAGGGAGACCAGTTAGGAAACTATTGCCCAAGCAAGATGTGATGAAGAGCTGGAGCAGCTCGTGGTCCTGTGAGTGGAGAAGAGGAGACTACATGAATGATATTGTGAAGGATATGTAAGATTAGTGAGGAGATGCTGAGAATGGTAGAAATAACAATCTGTTTTTACCATTATTAATTCCCTTTTGTTATGAGTTTCTTAAGGAGATCTAAAGTAAAGTTTGATGGGCTCTTCATAAAAATAAGTTTTCTCTGTGCTCTGTTGCTCATGCTTACTTCTGCTATTATGTGGTTGAGTTTATATGTGTAATCGCAATAATAATCAAATAACAACTTGATTTTTTTGAGGCTTCACAGTCTCAGATGTCATAGACATGGAAACCATTAATACTGCATAAATATTTGACACCATAGTATAGTGGAAACAACATTGAATATGCAATCCGAGGGCTGTGTTTGTGTCCAGTACTTCATGATCTTGGACAAATAACATTTTTAAACCTCGAATGTCCTAACTATCAATAGTCAAAAACATTTATTAAGTACCTACGACGTGCCAAGTCCACAGGGACACAAGGAGAAGCAAAAGACCGTCCCTACCCTCAAGGAGCTCACTGTCTGAAGAGGGAGACAACAAGCAGAAAAATATATGCAAATAAGGTCAGTACAGGACAAATGGAAATAATGAAGGGAGGGAAAATGCTAGAAATGAAAGGGCTGGGAAAGGTTCCCTGCAGAACAGGCCTACGCAGCCTGTGGCCCACTGGCACACCAAAGGGTTTCAAGTGGCCTATGGAAAGTGTACAGGTTGTGCAGGCCTGCTGCAGAAGATAGGATTTCAGTTGGGATTTAAAGGAAGCTAGGGAAGCTGTTAGGTGAAGATGAGGAGCAAGAACATGGCAGGCCTGGGAGACAGCCAGAGAAAATGCCAGGAGATGAGAGATGGAGTGTCTTGCTGGAATCGCCAAGAGGCCAGTGTCTCCGGATGGAAGAGTAATGTAGGGGAGGAAGATGAAAGGAAACTGGAAAGTCAGTTTTGTTAAACAGAGGGTTTCATAGTTGACCCTAGAGGTCATAGGGAACAACTGGAGTTTGAATAGGGATGACATGATTGGACCTGAGCTTAATGAAAATTATTTTTTAGCAACATTTTTTAAATTTTAAAAAATATTTTGCTTTTTCCAATTACATGTAAAAACAAATTTTAATATTCTTTTTGTACATTTTGAGTTCCAGATTCTCTCCCTCCCTCTGTCCCTTCTCCCTCTCATTGAGAAGCAAGCAATTTGATATAGAAAAATTACTCTGGTGGCTGAATGGAGGACAGATTAGAGTGGGGAGAGACTTGAGGCAGGCAAATTCACCAACAGGCTATTGTAATAATGCAGGTGTGAGGTGATGAGGGCTTGTACCAAAGTGATGGTGATATCAGAGGAGAGAAGGGAAACATATTCAAGAGATGTTGCAGAGGTGAAATTGACAAGCCTTGACAACAGCTTGGTTATGGGGGATAAGAGATTAATATTAATTTAATATTTAATATTGATATTAAAAGGAAAATTCTATGTTTGGTCCTTCTCCCTGATTAAAGAGGCAAAACTCGGAAAAGAAAAGATTAAAAAGTTTATTAAGCCACCAAGACAAAAGAGTGTTGGTGGACTGGCTGCTGAGCCAACCTAGAATCTGAACCTGGCACTGTGACTTTTATAGGCCTAAGTAAGCATGTAAGAGTGAAGGTATTTTGATTGGATCATACAATGATGAGGAGGTAGACATTAGTGCTGTCTCTGCTACTCCCTAAGTATTTTAATAGACCTGAGCTTCAAATGACTCATTATGAAGAGAAGGGATTAGTGCTAAAGGCATAGGATTAGTTGTTCCCTCCTGCAAGACCACTCTCCCCTGCATGTAGCCAAAGTCAAAGCAAAGTTAAAACATGGGGGGCACTTTAGACTCAACATTAGAGACTGATTGTACACAGGAATCAGGAATGTCCCTTAGGTTGTGAGCTTGAGGTATTGGGAGGACGGTATAGAAAATATAAGGGGTGGGGAATCCAGGGGGAAAGAGAACAGGTTCTATTTTGGACAGATTGACTTTAAGATGTCTACTGGACATCCAGTTTAAGATATCTGAAAGGCATCTCAAGATACCTTGAGAGATTGGTGGTCAGCAGAAATTATGGGGCAGAATAGGTAGATTTGAGAATCACATATAGAATAGTAATAAGTATACAGTGGTAATAATAATACCTCTACTTCCTGTCATGCTCGCTTTGTGAACTTAAACCTTTCAGTGTTCAGACAATGTAGATATAACTGTGGTCCAGGGTCCCCAATACCTGATAGCTCACAACCTGGATATGATACCGTGAGGCCTGACCCAGTGGATAATTTTTTCTGTTAAACTTGTTATGTTCCCACCTCAAGAATTTTCTTGAGTGTAATCTTTAACATTTAGGCATAACTCATATCTAGGTTTCCCCAAATATTGGCAAAAGGGGTTTCTGGGTCCCCTATAAGCTCTTTATCAATGCATATCAGGCAGGACAGGCTTTATTTCATCTCAAAGAAAATACAGAAGATACAAAGGATTCATAGGAGCCCATAGAGCAACCACACAAACCACTCAAATAACCCAAAAGCTCCTTTTGGGAGAGAACTGATCTTAGGGTGGCTATTAGAGTAAATACTAGACTTTCCTATGAGACTTCTTATAGGGTCTCACACAGTTCCCCTAAGAATCCTAGTACCATTCTGTGGTTTTAGAAGCCACCCCAGAAGATAAACATACTTGCTAAATGTAATTCCCTTCCCATTGGACATATGCTGTCTGGACAACTCACTGTAAAATTGGAGGATAGCAAGGCTTGGAGCTCTTCTTCCCTGCCTTTCCCTCCAGTGTTGTGGCTTTGCTCTTCAGATGCATGAACCATGGAGGCAATCTTCTTTCTCTAAAGATAGATGACATGCAGGAAATCTTATCCTTATAGCATGCCTCTGAACCTTATGACCTCTCAGATTTGGGAATTACCTGTGAATCAAGCCACAGTGGTGGCACTGCCCAAGAAATCATTCTTCTTGAGAATCAGTTAACAAGAATTTGTTAAGTACTAATTTCTTAGGCACTGTGGTAATTCCTGGTTACAGAAACAAAAGCAGAAATGTGGACCCTCCCCTCAAGGAGCTCACATTCTGTTGGGGAAGGCAACATGTAAGCAATGATACATATACCCAATATATACAGAGCAGATGGAAAAAAGAAATGGCAAACCACTCTAGTATCTTTACCAAGAAAACCCCAAAAGGGATCACAAAGAGTTAAACATGACTGAAAATGACTAAAAAACAACAACAAAAAGATGAAAGATAATCTCAGAGAGAAGGCAATAGTAGCAGAGGCTTTAACTGCCAAATAGACAATGCACATGTCTGTTTTTTCCATTATTCTATCACTGTCCCTGCTGCTGCCTTAGCATAGGCCAGGAAAGCCCACTCTCAGGATCTTTCTTCTGACACCAACTGTAAACGCCATGACTCCCATCTGCCTGTGCCCCAAGACGTTTGTTCTTCTCTCCTTGGAGGGAGAGACTAGAGACTGGGCACAGGCACAGGTTATACTGTGTCCAGGAACCAGGCCTTCTTTACTACGCTGTAGTCAGTCTATCAAACAGAGAGAAGTTGAAGAGAGCAGAAAGAGGACAGAAAAGTCACTAGAGTGGTCTGTCTCTTTTATAGTCAGGTGCAGATTGGTGGTTCCCTAAGACCAAAGTCTGTTCTCCTGCCACCCAAGTATGTATGTATAGGATAGACCTAGTCACTGAAAAGAGATCAAGTTCTTTGCGTACTCTCCTTTCTCTCCCTACTTTCTAGTATGGGAGTTTATGGGTTCTCTTTCCCCTACTAGAACATAAACTTCTTCAGGGCAGAGACAGTCTTGTTTGCTTTGATTTGTATCCCTAGCCCTTCACAGGGCTTAGAACATGTAAATGTTTAATAAATATGTATAGTCTCTGTCTCTGACATTGTCTCTCTCTGTCTCTGGTTCTCTCTTCCTTCTACCACCACCAATCTCTATAGACAGGTGCTTTCCTAATCCCAGACAAAGGGCAGTAGATTATTAGGGAGATAAAAATAATTAGAAAACTTATAAAATTAATCAGCTCACTCCCCTGATCATTTCCACCGACCTCCTCTGCCATATGTATAAAGAACTTTGTAATTGTAAAGGTCCATAAAAATTACCATTGATATAGTGAAAAATCACTTTATTAGTCCGTCATAACTCTGCAAAAAAAGTTGAGTTGAAATTATGCCAGACAAACCTTGTTCACAGTCTAAAAACTTTCACTTATGCATTTTAATTTGAAACTTTGAAAGAGCCATGATTTCATCTACCTAGCACAGACTACAATAACCTCATATGTAATGAGTTCCTATGGCCCCCTCCCAAATCAATCACACCCCCCTCCAAAGCCCCAGGGCAGTCCCATCCATTCCCATGGTTTCACCTTTTGTCTCTTTGTATATAATTCCCAGATCTGTACATCTAGTCATAACTTCAGTCACAAATTCTACACCAGTCTCTCATTGCCTATAGGACATCTCTGCCTATGGGTCCCACTGGAACCACAAATCCAACATGTCAAAAACTGAATTTATGATTTTCCATCCTCTTGTTTTCAGTGTTTCTGTTGGCAGCACTGCTATTCACCCAGTCTCCTGTGCTCATTATGTTAACGTTATCTTTGATTCTTCCCTCAAATTAATTCCTCATACCAATGAGTTACCAAATCCTATTGATTCTATCTCCTTATTATCTTTGGTCTAATCTCTTCTTGTTTTTGTTCTCAGCATCACCACTCCAGTAGAACCCTAATTAATACCTACTTTGACTTTTGCAAAAGCTTCCATATAGGATTCCTGGCTCCCATCTCCAAACCATTTACCCCCACTGCTGCCAGACTTTAACTTCCTTCTGTATAGTTCTGATCATGTCACTTGTCACTTTTCCTTTTTTTCCCTTTTTTTAATAACTTTTTTTTTTTTTTTGCTTTTTGGAGGTGGGAGGGCATGGCAATTGGGCTTAAATGACTTGCCCAAGGTCACATGGCTAATAAGTTTTAAGTGTCTGAGTCTGGATTTGAACTCAGATCCTCCTGACTCCAGGGCCAGTACTCTATTTACTGAACCACTTAGCCTCTCCTCATGTTGCTTTTCAACTCAAAATCTTCCAGTGGTTTCCTGTTGCCTACTGAATAAAGTTCAATTTGTTTGGCTAGGCACTCGAAGCCCTCCACAATACAGTACCAATTGACCTTCTGGCCTTATCTCATACTTCTCCCTTTCACTCCCTCTAAGCCCTGGCCAAACTGGATATTGTTGCATCCTGGACCCACCCTTCTGTCTTGTCACCAAGATCACAGAATGATATTTGGATAGTTGGGATTATCTCAGAAGTTTATTAAAACCTGTGTGACTCGGCCTCAAAGTCATGAGGAACAAGTGCCACATGCCTAGCCTGAGTTTCAACTTCTAGACATGAGATTTTATATTCTTTAAGCTCCAGGCTTCTGGCCTAATACATCCTTAAATTCTTCTCTCGTTTCTCCGCCAGCTGCTCAGGCATCACAATCCCCAGCGTCCAACTTCCTTTTTTTTTGGTAATTTACCTTCATCCTAACCTAATGTCATTGATATGTCTTAGAATGGGCCTTGCTGCCTGCAATAATGAAGAACTATTCTCCAATTACCCCCCTTTTCCCCATGGTTACTGCTACTCCTTTCCATTTGATCAGGAATAGTCTGTCTTTCCCCCATATCTTTGAAGTATTACATCATAGAAGAAAGTTAACACACGTATTGCATGTCCCATTGAGAGGCCGTGTATTTCACACCTCTGGACCTAGGCCAGCTCTTGCTCACTCAGACCTTGGACACTATGAAAAGGTGTACGCTTTCCAACTTTGCTTTTGATTGTGCTATTGCCTAATAGTAATAGCTTATATTTACATAACACTTACTATTTTAGAACTATTATCCCCTTTGATCCTCACTACAACCCTATCATAGGTGCCGTTATTTTACCTATTTTGCAGATGAGGAAACTGAGGCAGAAGTTAAGTTACTTTTCCAGGGTCACACAGCTAGTAATTGTTGGAAACTGGATTTGAACTTAGTTCTTCCTGACTGGAGCTCTCTGTCCCCTAGCCCTTGAATTCTTACCCGTCTTTTAAATCCTGATTGAAACACTCTCACATTGTCTCTCTTTGTCTCTCTCTGGCTCTTCCTTCCCTAATTTCCTGTTTGTTAATGTTCTTTCTTCCCTTGAACATCACTTTGCCTGCATCTCTCTTATTTGTTTAATTCAAAGTTATTTTATGCTTATTATCTTTAGGGCTCTGTACCAGATAGTGGAGAGACAGACCAAAATGAATCAGTTACTACCCTAAAGGAGTTTACATTCTCTTGAGTAGAGTTCCATATTTACACAGGTGAACACACACACACACACACACACACACACACACACACACACACACACTGGAGTAAATACAATATAATTTCAAAAAGTAAAGAGTAGGAAAAACTGGGGGGGGGGGGAGTGAAATCAACAAAGACTTCAGGTTGTAAATGGCACCTGAGCTGTCCTTGGAAAGCAGCTAAGAGTCCTGAGAGGTAAAGGTGAGGAGGAAGTGTATTCCAGACATAGGGGACAGCCTTTGCAAAGGTACGCAGGGGAGAGGTGAAATGGTGTATCCATAGAATAGCTGAAAGGTGAGTATGAGGAAACGGCAAGTGAATAGGTAAAGGGCCATGTCATAATATATAATAATAATATGTAATAAAATTGAAAAATTAGTTATGATCTAAATAGAGATAATGGCCTAACTTGGGGTTATCCCCCAGTATTAAACTCAGTTTCTTCAAACCTAACGTTTTTTAGGGGTCTTGGGCCACACTTCTGTCTGAAATGTACTCCCTCCTAATTTCTGCCTCTTAAAACCCCAAGCTATCATCAATACACAGTTCAAGGACCACCTTTTTCCAGAAGCCATTCCTTATTCCCTCTAGTTAATGCATCCACCAAATAAGACCAAGTTTATTTGTATATATCCTTTACTTACTTATCTGTGAACTTGTTACTTAACATCATCTACCTTTTCCCCAATAGAATATGAGCTGTTTGAAGGCAGGGATTGTTTGGTTTTTGTATTTGTCATCCCTTTTATTTAGCACAGTGCCTGGCATATAATAGATACTTAATAAAAGATATTTATTTCTTGATTGATTGATTTTGTAGAGCTTGAAATGCCAAGTTTAGGATTTGTATTTTATTCTAGAGACAGTAGGAAGCCCTTGAATTTTTGAGTAGGGTGTGGCATTATTTTTAGGACTACTGATTTGGCAGCTGTATAGAGGGTAGGTCAGTAAAGGGAAATAGTGGAAGCAGGGACCTCAGTTGGACTAATTAGGAGGCTAATGCAAGGATCTAGGACAGGGGAAGAGGGCCAGATCTAGAGCAAAGGTTGTATGAGTGGAGAAAAGGGGACTGATGCAAGAGACGTGGGGGTGGAATCAACAAGATTTGGTGACTAATTGCATATGGGGGGAGGGAAGAATCAAGTATAACTCAGAGGCTGAGAAACATAGTGAGCGGAAGGAACAGAAATAGGGAAGTTCAAGGGGAGGGATCAGTCTGGGTGGAAATGATTCCCATTTTAGAAATGTGAAGCTTAAGATGTCAAAAGGACAACCAGGTGGTGATGTCTATTTTGCAATCAAGTATTGACTGTAATCTGGTTTTTTTGCCACTTTCACCTACTAGACTAAAAGCTCCAATGAGGGAACCATTTATTATCTGAACTTTGTAGTTGGTGTTTAATTTTTTTTAATGTTAATTTGTTGATTTACTTGGTAGCCACATGTTTAGCCTCACCAAATTTATTGATTTTGGGACATGGATAGGATATACACCTAATCAACTGTATTCAAGGTCTTTTTTTTTTTTTCTTTTTAAGTATGGAAGGAGGTCTCTATGTCTTTTGGCATAGCCTTTGAGAACCCAAGGTTACTTCCCCACCAAGATAAGATATCAAAAGAGGGCTTTAAAGGAGGCATCAAATGCATAGAACCCACAATAGAAGATGTTTTAGAAACCTTTGCATTTTGGAGGCAGGAGGGAGAGTCAGTTCCTAGTAGCCATAGATCCATTACTTGACCTCAGAGTTAAGAAAAAGATGTATTACTGAATGTAAAGATGTAAGATTTGTTCTCCAGTAGGTGCCATATTCATATATGGAGGATATTCAATATTTATGTCACTTGGTCAATAAACATTTATTAAGTGCCTACCATATGCCAGGCACTGTGCTAAGCATGTTAGTGAAATTCTACACTTATAAAATAAAAGTAGGACAAATACTGTATATAACACTGTATATATATATGATAGTCCTTCAGTGTTAAAATCATATTCAATGAAGGTCAGTTTTGGATATGAATGAGTAATTTTTAGAAGAAGTACATATGACCATTAATTATATGAAAAACACCTAGAATTATTAATAATGGGGGAAATGTAAACTAAAGCACCTCAAGGTTTTACCTTAAATCTGCCAAATCTGCAAAGATATCAAAAAACATAAAGCATAAATTTTAGTGGAGCTGTTAAAAGAAAGACAGCTGTTGGAGATAAGAATTGATTCAACTGTTACTGGAAGAACAATTTAAAAGTATAATAAAAAAAGAAAAACAAACCCTCACTAAACTGTGTGTACCTTTCCCCTAGTGATTCCTGTATATACTCCAAAGATATCAATGACCAGATAAGGGTCTGTGGATAACAAAAGATTCATAGTGGCACCCTTTTGGTAGCAAAAAAACTGGAAGGAAAATGGATACCCATTGATTAGGAAATGATTGGTTAATTATGGTAAGTGAATGTAATGGAATATAATTTCATCATAAGAAATTATGGATTTGGGGATTCAGAAAAATGTGGGGAAACTTATATCAAGTGATAGAGTTAAAAAATAAAAAGGCAGAACTAAGGGAACAATATACAGAATGACTACAATAATCTAAATGACAGTATATCTACTGAATTTTAAGGAACAATATCAGTCCTGGAGAACTGATGATGAAATATACTTCCTTTCTCAGTAGAGCTATGCGAGGGTCCAAATACAGAATGTGGTATATACTGTTAGATTCAGTTAGTATGCCAGTTGGCTTAACTCACGGGTGGGGAACCTGGGGACTCGAGGTCACATATGCTCCTCTAGGTCCTCAAATGTGGCCCTTTGAATCCAAACTTTGTTCTGTGAAGTTTAGATTAAATCAAAGGGCTGAACTTAAGGACCTAGAGGGCCACATGTAGCCTTGAGGCTGCAGGTTCCCCATCTTTTTGCTAATTTTTTATCTTTCTCTATTACAAGGAAGGATTTAATGACACAGAGGTGAGTGAAATGTTGAAGAGGAAATTACAGTGTAAAAATAAAAGGCAACGTTTAACCTTTAAAAACACTTAAAGGGAAAAAAAAAACCCAGAACAAATTCAACTATGCTGAGGCAGGCCCACAATAGAATACTAAAAACTAGTGCTTCAGGGTGAACTATAATAAAGGTAGTCAGGGAAATATACATATAAAAGGAAATGGAAATTCCTTGTAGATACATGGCTTTAAGCTCTATTCAAAACACTGAATCATTTCTTGCTAGTCACATTAGCTTCCAAGCTGCCTTCAATCATGTTGACAAGCAGCATTTAGGGAAGGGCAGGCTCTCTGGAGCAATAGGCCCTGTAGGCCAAAGGCAATGGGCATTTAAAGAAGGCACACTGATGGGACCCATGTAGTCACTGTGGTGGAAGGTTCAAGTCACAGATGAACTATTTAGACACACCTGCCTTTCAAGGGAGTAGCAGATATGTTGCCTCTGTGTTGCAAAATATGATGATATAATTTCTTTACAAAACCACATTGGGAAGATGACTCATTTTGTAAAAACTTAAACAATCACTGAGAGAAACAAAGCACTGAGGTACAAAAAAAGAAAATTAAAGAACTGCAAACTCCTTTGTTAGAACACATTTCAGTCCTTCTAGGATCTATGATTTGAATGGTATTTACGCCAATACAGGCCATTAGCTGCTGACAAAAAATTGTTTTTTGTCCTTCATTTTTGAAGAGGACCATAACATCAGAAGGTGATTGCATGGCTTGCAAATGAGTTGGATTTAAATGAGGGAGGGCTGTGCAAGGTCACCAGCTTCACTTTCTCCTCACAGCAATCTGGGTCCAGTGGCAAGATATAGATAAGGACGATTGGAGATGGCCTGGTGATGGAAAAATTCAATACCTTGCAACTATCTTGGGAAGGTTAGGTTGGTCTTTGAATAACAGACATTACTGCTCTATACTTGGAGTCTTTCCAGCTTGGTAAGACTTCCATATTTGTCCTCTGCAAGTCAGCCTTCATCTAGTACATCTCCATGCGGGTATGCTGGAGCCAGCTCTTACCAGCTCACAAAAACTGATTCTTAATTTTTTTGTGTGAGCATTTATACCTTGGAAATTTTCAAATGCTATAAATCAAGTCTTGTTTTTTTTTGGTTTTTTGATTGTTTAGACTTAAAAAGTGATGGGGGACAGTGTTAATAATGCTTATTAAACTAAAAAAATGTACCAGGTGTACATTCCTTTCTTCCTCCCTTCCCCCAGCTGGTTGTTAAATATTTACAAGCATACCTCTGCTTCCATGCTACTGAGGTATTAGAGCAGGTTTTTAGTGGAGGTCATCAAATTACATTGAGAATCAAATGAACTTCTAGTCTTTTACCAATCTGATTTAGGAAAATCAGGACTTTGAGGCAATATATTTCATGGAGTTAGAAAATTTTAAAGTTGGAGAGGTCCTTAAAAATCAACTAGGCTTACGCCCTTATTTTTCATATTATAAATTTGAGTTCAAAGAGGGTTAAGCAATTTGCCTAAGGTGACAAAACAAATGGATAGTTAAAGTCAAAGTATATATTTAATTTCTCATCTTTGAACAGTACCTAAAGTTTTATAGGAATGCTCTTCTTCCCTCTAGATTAAACTGATCTTTAAAAATTTATCTTTTCCATGATTAGCCTCGATAATTTAGATTATACAGTAGAAAATATGTACCTCCTCATGTAGAAATGTAAGTTGTTTTTTGTTTCTTATTCTTGTCATATTCTGTTCTTTATTTTACATTGATGCCAAAGTTTAAAAAGGTGTTGTATAGTGATATTTACGCCATAGTACACAAATGGAAATTTGAAGTGCTCAATGATTCTTTGTATCAACCAATACATCAACAAGCATTTTTTAAATAAGTGCCTACTATGTGCCAGATACCGTGCTAGGAATACAAAGACAAAAATGAAGGTAGTAATAGCTTCCAGACTTCAGGAAGTAACAGTTTCAATGTATTTAACCTTGGTCAGAACACATTTAGAACATTGTGCTCAGATCTGGGAATGATATTTTAGAAAAAAAAATTAATTATCTAGAGCAGGGGTGGGGAACCTGCAGCCTTGAGATCACATATGACCCTCTGGGGTCCTCAAGTGTGGTCCTTTGCCTGAATCCAAACTTTATAGTCAAAGGGCCACATTTGAGGATGTAGAGGGGCACATATGGCCTCGAGGTCATAGGTTCCCCACTCCTAATCTAGAATATCCAGGGGAAGGCACCAGCATGGTGAAAGGATTCTAGTCTAGGCCATTTGAGGACAGATTGAACGAAGTAGGGTCATTTGCCCTGGAGAAGAGAAGATTGGAGGGATAAGAAGGACCTGATAGCTGTCAAGACGGACATTTAGAAGCTAGAAAGCATTTTAGAAGCTGAAAAGCAATCACTTTTTTAGGTACTGGGAATAGAAGGATAAAAAGAAAGTGTTCCCTGTCCTCAAGGAGCTTACATTCTATTGGGGGAGACAGTGTATAGCTATAGAATTTCTGGGGTGGCGAAAGGGCAAAGACACCTTGGAGAGGGGTACAGATGAAGAGATGACAGTGGCACTGAGCCTTGAAGGAATTCAGGCAGCGCATGCAGGCTTTGGAAAGAGGTGGGGCAGGGATGGGGGCAGGGAGACAGTGCTAAGGTATTTAGATGGGCAACATTCCTTTTTGAACAGTATTCTTGAATGAAAATGCAATAAAGTTTCAAAATAGTTTGATTCGTTTCCTCCCTGTCTGTTGATGTGAAAATTATTGAGTGTGTGCTATGAGTAGTGTAAAGATGACAGTCTTGTGGGGCAGACAAAAATCAGGTGATAAATATTTGTATGGAAGAAAGGGGGAAAACAGGAGTTAGCAGAAGAGAACTTCTGTTTAGGCTGAGTAGGAAAAAGTTCATGTCATTAGAAGTGGACTTGAAGGGTGGATATCATTTCTGCCAGTGGGGAGGGAGAAGAAGATGAAAATATGGTAAGTAAAACCATGAAGGTGGGAAAGTGGGAGATTTGTTTTAGGCATGATAATGAATGGTTTAGTCTGACTAGAAAGTAGGGTATAAGGAAGTATGGAGAAGAATAACCCAAAATAATTCTGAAAAGCAAATTTATGGAAGGCCTTAAATGCCATGTCTTGTGTAGATAAAGAGAGTCAGCATGTAGTAGTGGATAGAGAAAATAGGCTTTGTTTCCAGTAAGACCTTCCCAACTCCAGACCCAGTACTTTATGAGAGTTGTTCTTCATGAAAATTAATTTCGTGGTAATGTGGAGGATGCATTAGCTTTAGAAATGAAATGGAAGTGGTTTAAGATACATCAGGAGGTTATTGCATTGCTCTAGGACACTTACTGTTTGTCCTTTGTTTCTGAAGAGGCCCAACACCATGGATGATATCTTGACTTGTGTGTAAATTGGATTGAAGTGAGGCAGAGTTGCACAAAGTCACCAGCCTCACTCTCTTCCTGAGTCATTGAAGTCCAGTGGCAGGAAAAAAGTCAAGATGAATGGCAATGTGGATAACATTGGCATCATTGATGCCTGATCAGGTTCTAAGAACTCCACAGCACTTGTTTCAGCTGTCTTCATGACTGTTGGAACAAATTGTTCTCATCCACCCATTCTACCAGGGAAGATCTTGGCATGGTTGGGGTAGACTTCCATCATAACTCACCAACAGGTTTGAGTCCTCAGCCTGATTTAGCCTTGCTTTACCAGGATGTGGCCGCTGAATATGCTATAACTTTGTGGAGTTGGGAGTGAGTGTTGGGTGAATCAAGTGGACATCAAAGGTGGATGAGTGGATGAGCAACTCTGAAAATGGTGGTAGTCCTCCCTGGGCACCCCATACACCCTGGGTGAGATGTAAGCATGGGTGGAACTAGGGTGACAATGGTTGGAATAGAAAGTAGAAGACAAATTTTATACAATAATAATTTCTCTTTCTTATTTGTTCGAAACAGAATTCTTTTAAATGACCACCCATTTCCTACACTAGTTGCTGTATGACCTATAATCTTAATTAAGATATGAGAGTCTTTTATAAGGTAATGTGGTACCAGTGTAAGGCCAGAGGGAACTGCCTTCTCTCCTTTCCTATACCTAGAAGAGCTGTCATTGGGTAACTAAAGAAATAACTAGTTCTCGGGTATCAAGTGTCAAGTCAATTTAAGTTAGAGGGTAATTTTAATTTAGCTCAAATGTTATACATAATGTGCCTGCTAAATCTTAAAAGTCAAGAATTAAGCCACTTTTTCTGAGACAGCATGTCAGAGAAGGATCATAGACTTACAGCTGAAAGGAACTCAGAACCTAGGTCATCATCCAACTCCATCATTTTACAGATGAGGAAACTAGAAGCCCAGTGAAGTTAAGGACTTGACCAAGGCCTCATAATCAGTGGCAAAGCCAGGATTTGAACCTTCATCCTCTGACTCCAAAGCCTGTCCTTTTTTCACTGTATCTTCTCTATAACCATTTTTATAGCAAATATGTCCATTTGGTACCTTTTCAGTGTGGCAATCTGAACCACAGATCGAATTTAATGTATTAGGGTAATAAATTTTGTTAAAAACTAGTTGACTCCTTCACAAATTATCATTAAGTAAGCTTAAAATGTCCAGTGACTTTGTTGAAAGAGAAAGCTCACTTTAGCCAGTTCGTTGTTGTTGTTCAGTTGTGTCCACCTCTTTGTGACCTCTTTTTGGGTTTTCTTGGCAAAGATACTGGAGTGGTTTGCCATTTCCTTTCCCAGGCAGAAGGGTTAAGTGACTTGCACAGGTTCATAAAGCTAGTAAGTGTCTGAGGCTAGATTTGACAAGTCTTCCTGAGTCCAAGTCCAGTGTTGTATCCATTGTGCCACCTAAATGGTAGGAAGATAAGGGGAGATTTTAAGGGAACATAAACCTTTTTTGCTATCCCTTTGTGGCAAATAATAAGTACCATTAAAAATGCTTGCTGCTATTATTATCATCGTAGAACTTCTTGGCACAGAAAGAAGAATTATTTGGGTAATATGTGTATCATTGACTAGTTATTATTTTTGTAATAATTTGGTATTTTTGATACTCTTATGAATACATATTAGGGTCAAACAAATATTTGTTTTGTTTGTTCATTTGGCCACTCTTCTGTGTAGTGTGCTTAGGTGAATTTTTTTTTCTTTTCTCTTTAGCTATAACTTCTGCTATAATAGTTTTGAAAATCATTTTGATGTTTCATCTTTTCTGTTTTATTGGAAAAAATTCTGAGTATCCTTTCTAAGAAAATATTTTTATATTTTCTGCTCTGATTATTCGTATTTTTAAAAGAATATTCCTTGGATAAACAAATTCAAGGGGGTGTTTGTATGAAGTCTGTGGTTTTTCAAGAACAGGTATTTCATGTGAGTCATTTGGCACTTGAACTTGCATGAGAGTTACACTCTGAGCAGACATCTGTGAGAACAAAAGTTCCATTGCTCGGGGATATTATGTTTTCAGAGTTTCCTTGTCAATAAAATAGGGACAATAACAGTTTTACTATAGTAACTATGGCTCATATGGGCTGCTCTGGATGGGGTAGAGATTTGAGTTCTTGCTGGGAATCCCAAGAGTTGTGGTCTTGATATTCTTTGAGGAGACAAAGAGCTACAGTGATCTTTTGGGGGAGAGGGAAAGGTAGTGGGAGCTTTGAAATAACTCTTTAAGAGATCAGAGTGAGTTTAAGCCAAGTGGGAACCTATGGAGGTCTGTGACTGAGCTGTAAGAGAAACAAAGAACAGCATCAGTGGATGCCTGATGGAAGACTTTGAGCTGGGGACTGAAGGTGGGCATTAATGTTACTGCAGCTTCCCCTGCTCAATCTATCGAAAAGAACCCTACTGACAAGTATGGCTGAGTTGTTTCTCTTTGAGATCTGTTAGAGCTGGTGATGTGCTTCAGTTTACTTTTTCACCCCCATCTACCAGCAGTCAGAATTTTGCTCCTAGATTTTTCTATTATTTTAGTTGGTTCTAACTTTTAATTTTATTTTGTATCATACCATTTTCCCTTTACATAAAAATCCATCATATATCATGAAAGATGTATACTACAAGTCTGCATATGAATGTTTTTATAATACATACGAATATATTCCATTAATATCTTCCAACCAAACCAAAGCTACTAGACAACTCCTCCATTTTGTCATACTTTTAATCATTTCCTTGCATTTGTTCAAGGCAAAGTCAAAAGAAAAAAAAACAAAAGAAAATGGAAGATGTAGTAAAAACAACTGACCTGTAAAACAGATTGAGGAGAAAAAAATTTAGGCGCATTGGATTATCCGACCCACCATGACCAAAAAAAGAAAAAAAGTACCTAGACATCATTTGACCTGGTAATAAAAAGATTTGTTCTATAAAACTTGGGCTCGTTCAAAAGGTGGCACCCAAGGACCTAGAGGGCCACATGTGGCTTCAAGACCATAGGTTCCCCACCCCTGGTCTAGGCATTTCCTAAATCTGTTTGGAGGAGTTTGGGGCAGGGGGAAAAGTGGGAGGCAGCGCTTTGTACTTCTTCCTACCACTCTACCATCTTGGCTCCATTTCTGGAGATAGTGGTTTTAATGAGACTTCAGATGATGATGTAGGTTATCCATCAGCACTGGTAGAGAGAGTTTCTTTATGGAGAGCTCAATACTTCAATGAAATCATCTATCTGGACCAAAAAGAAAACCCCAACCCGACCAACCAGTCTATTTTCCCCTCCACCAAATAATTTTGGTTACTTTTGGATATCCATAGTGACTTGGATGACACATCAAGTATTCCACCTTTATTGACTGATTACTTCCCAGAGTTATTGAAGATAAAACAAGATATTATTTGTGAAGTCCTTTGCAAACCGTAAAGCACTATATAAAATGCTGGCTATTACTGTTATTATCATTAATTGTTATTATTATTATCATTAATTATGTACAGGGAAATTATGGGTAGAAATGAGGTCGTTTATTAAATTCCTTAGAAAACTATGAAGAACTATCAAATATAAACTGATGTTATTGTATCATTGGATTTTTTTTTTTGTCTTAGGAGAAAGGGAAACTAGGTATAGACTCTTTGCTAATTAGATAAACACAAATTCACTCCTAATGAGAACTGACTCACTTTCTTAGTGTGACTATTCACTGGTAAGAGTTTAGTTAGTCTTTGTATAGATAAAATTTATTTGGATGATGTCAAATTACCCTAAGTTATTTTATATGTAGTACATGTTCTAATTGGTATAAATGTGCCATAGCCTATAGCCTTATCAGGTAATCAGAATACTGTGATCTCACCCTTGGGTTATGTGCTGTATCAATTCTTGGGTCCTATACCTACCTTTGATGGTAATTCATGGATTTGAGTGAAAGACAAAAAAAGGAAAGGCCTATGTACTCAGCATTTTTTTCTTTGCAATCACTCTCCATCTTAGGAATGTTCAAACACTATCTGGAACATATTTCACCTTTATCTGTCCTGTTTTTATTATGTAGTTACATGGAGAGAGAGTTATAGATATTTCCTTTTAGGATTTGTTTCTACATTTTCCTTTCCAAATACATTTTAAATCTTCTGTATCTTTGGTATTAAATAGTATTTTCAGGTCTGTCTTTCTCATTTTTTCTTGCATTTTTAGGGTACCATTTAAATTCTTTTAAAAAATCACAACCCAAAAGTAATTGAATTGGGGATGACACTGAATAAATAGGTTAGGTAAAATTGTCATTTAAAAAAAATTGATTTGTTTACTTACTTTTAGTTTACAAGATTCAGTTCCACAATCCCTTGAGTTTCAAATTTTCCCACCTTCCCCCCCATGGCAGCATGCAATCAAGTATAGGATCTGCAAATTACTTTCACATTGGACATTAGTCTGGTTGTATAGAAAGGTTGTAACCAATGGAGTGAACAATGGGAAAGAAGAAACAAAACCAAACATAGAAAAGAATGATAGCATGTAGATAAAATTGTCATTTTCAAAATCATATTGGTTTTATCTACCCATGAACAATAAATATTACTTCAATTATTAACAAAAAATCACAACCCATATTTACATAGGGCTCTATAAACTATAATTATAAACTATACCCCTTGTTTTATTTTAACCTCAAAACAGGCTTGTGAGGTAGGTAGAGCAAATATTCTTATTCTCATTTTACATATGAGAAAACTGTGGTTGTGAGGGACTAAAAGAATTGTTCAGCCAGTTTAAATAGCAGTTCAGTCACGTCTGACTCTTCGTGACCCCATTTGCAGTTTTCTTGGCAAAGATATGGAAGTGATTTGGCCTTTCCTTCTCTAACTCATTTTACAGATGAGGAAACTGAGGCAGCCAGGGTTAAATGATTGTTCAAGGTCACATAGCTAGTAAGTGTGAGGCCAGATTTGAACTCACCAAGATAAATTCTCCTGACTCCAGGCCTAGCACTCCATCCACTGCCTCATTTAGCTGCTGGATTAAATAGCAGAGCCAGGTCTTCACACACACACACACACACACACACACACACACACACACACACACACACGTGTGTGTGTATATACATATATTATGTATATATTTACATATATATACTTCCAATTATACATAAAAACACTTTTTAACATTCATTAAAAAATTCTGAGTTCTAAATTCTCTCTCTTATTCCCTACTTTCCCCCCAGTTGAGAAGGCAAGCAGTTTTATATAGGTTATACCTGTGTAGTCATAGAAAACACATTTCCATATTATTTGTGTAGTAAAAGAAAAAACAGACCAAAACACCCCCAAACTTTTACGAAGCACCTCTTATGTGCCAGACACTATGCTAAATGCTGGGGGTACAGAGAAAGGCAAAAGACAGTCCCTGCCTTGGAGCTCTCAGTCTAATAGGGGAGACAACATGCAAACAACTACGCACAAGTAAGCTTAATATAGGATAAATAGGAAATTATCAACAAAAGGAAGACTAGAATTAAAAGGGATTAGCAAAGCCTTCCTTTAGAAGGTAGGTTCTATTATTAACCCCATTTTACAGATGAGATTGTTGTTGTTCAGTTGTTTTCAGCTGTGTCTAACTCTTTGTGACCCTATTTGGAGTTTTCCTGGCAAAGATACTGGAAGGGTTTGTCATTTCCTTCTCCAGCTTATTTTATGAAGGAGGAAACTGAGGCCAAGAGGGTTAAATAAGACTTGCCCAAGATGACACAGCTAGCAAGTGTCTAAGACTAGATTTGAACTCGTGTCTTCCTGACTCTGGGTCTAGTGCTCTATCTACTGCACCAGGTGGTGTAAGCTGCCTTGAATAACCAAGGTAGATGAGGCAAGTTTTTTATTTCTGTTTTCCAGGTAAAGAAACAGAGGCTCAGAGAGATAGTTAACTTGCCCAGCATCACAAAACTAATAGATTGCAGAGGCATATTTAGAAGCCAAATCTAGTGACTCCTAATCCAGTTATTTTTCTAATAAGCAACAGTGCCAAATGCAAGACAAATATAATAGATCATTGGCCTTATGGGGAAAAAAAAGTGACTGAAATATTTTTTGGTAGAAGCATACCCCAACTGATGTCTTCATTTTTCTGTTTTTGTGCACCTTAGATTTAGATGAAAAGAGACCTGTTAACAAAGCTGTATGTGATCTATTTTCTTTTTTTTCTTTTTTTCTTTTTTCTTTTTGCTTTTTGGAGGGCAGTTGGGGTTAAGTGACTTGACCAAGGTCACATGGCTAGTAAGTGTTAAGTGGCTGAGGCCAGATTTGAACTCAGGTCCTCCTGACTCCCGGACCAGTACTCTATTCACTGCGCCACCTAGCCGCCCCTATCTGGTCTGTTTTCGACCTGACATTTTACTAGGTGGCTCAGTGGATACAGTGCTGGATCTGGAGTCAAGAAGACCTGAGTTGCAATCTGACCTCAGATACTAGCTTTGTGACTATGGGTAAATCACTTAACCTTCTTTTCCTCAATTTCCTCATCTGCAAAATGGGTATCAATCCTACCTATCTCACAGGGTTGCTTAGAGAGAATCAAATGAGATAATGTTTATAAAGTGCTTTGCAAACTTTAAAGTGCTATATAAATGTTAGCCATTATTATTATGATGATTACTATTACTGCCACTGCTGGGGGCAAATGGCTTCCATCCATTGTAGTTGGGTATCATGATACACAGTGGACAGTTAGGTGACTCAGTGCATAAAGACTGGGCCTGGAGTCAGGAAGACCAAAATTCAAATCTGGTCTCAGACAATTACTAGCTGTGTGACCCTGGGAAAGTCACTTAACCCTGTTTGACTCAGTTTCCTCATCTGTAAAATGAGGTAGAGGAGGAAATGGCAGACCCCTCCAGTATCTTTGTCAAGAAAACCTCAAATGAGGTCACAAAGAGGTGGATATGGCTGAAATAACTTTTTTGTCTTCTTCTGAGTTTGTTTTGATCTTCCCTGTCACCATAATAACTTTCTATGGTCAGGTTCTTCTTTTGTTTGCTCATTTTTTCAGCCTATTTCTTGACTTTTAACTTTATGTTAAAGTTGGGATCTGCTCCTAGGGTAGAGGGGCCACCATCCCAAGCTTCAGGTTTTTGTGCAGCGTTTTCAGACCTAGTTGTGGGGATCTATAAATTTTTTGTTCTACCACGGTGGTATAATCTAAGGAGGGGTGTGGTCACTGTGCTCTGGCCTGCGAGCAGCCACAAGCACTCTTTTCTGCCCTGGAACTGTGATCAGAGTCCCTGCTCTCCTGCAGCTACAGGTTCTAATGTGCTAGTACTCCTCACCTTAGGACTGTGACTCACAACCATGTTTTTAGTCAATGCCAGAAAAGGGGCCCCCATAATCTCCTTTACTGTCTGTGGGCTGAGAAGTCCAGAAGTCAAGCTGCTAATTCAATTGCCCCGATGGCCTGCGGCCGGCTTGCTTGCCAGTGTCAGGCCTATACTGGACTGTGCTCCACTTTCACCCCAGTGAGACCAATTACTATCAACCATCAAAGTTATCTTGGACTGGAAAATTGTTTCACTCCATACTTTTGTTGATTCTGCTGCTCCAGAATTCATTTTGAGGCATTTGAAAAAGTTGTTTGGAGAGGAATTTGTGGGGGCTCAGGTAGGTCCTTGCCTTTACTCCCCCAAACCCAGGTCTTCTGACTCCAGATTCAATGCTTTTTGCCCTAACACATTGCCTCTTGGGGAGTATTATTTAAGTTATTACTGTCACCTTCAGTTTCACACATTGGTATTTTTAGGCCAGTGCATCTTAAACTGTGGGTTATGACCCCATATAGGGTACAGGAAAAACTTTCTAAATGCACAATGACCAAAAATTAATTAAAAATCAAACATGTGATGAATCTGAGTTGTTTCTGACAATGCTTGCTGGTGTTGCATTGGGCAACCTCACTGAAACTTTGGTTCAGAGCACAAAGCATAAGCACTTTGTACTTCGCGTGTCCTCAGGCCACACAACACCACTCAACACTGCTGAATTGTGAAAAGGGGTCACCAATGGAAAAAGTTTAAAAAGTCCTGATTTAGGCAATGCTACATCTGGTCAGACCTATGTAGATGTCACTTATCTAGCTGAATACCCCAAGAAGTAAGAAAAAAAAAGGGGGAGAGGAAGTGCCTCTGAGCAGCCAAAATAGATACCAGAGTTCACACACTGAAGCTCATGAACTTTATTTCTAGGAGATGTCCTTAGACTGTCATTTAGAATCTAGTTTACTAGAGAGGCAGCTAGGTGGCACAGTGCCTGGGCCTGGAGACAAAAAGACTGGAGTTCAGAGTCAGCCTCAGACATTTAATAACTATGTGACCCTGGGTAAGTCCTTTAACTTCTGTTTGCCTAAGTTTCCTCAACTATAAAATGGGGTAATAATAGAACCTACCTCGTAGGGTTGTTCTGAGAATCAAATGAGATAATATCTGTAAAGTGTTTAGCTCAGTGTCTGGAACATAGTAAATGATTAATAAATGCTTGGGACAGCTAGGTGGGTCAGTGGATAGAATTCTGGGCCTTCTTGAGTTCAAATCCTGCCTCAGACACTTGCTGTATGACTCTGGGCAAATCACTTTACACTGTTTACTTCAGTTTTGTCTGTAAAAAGAGTTGGAGAAGGAAATGGCAAACCACTCTAGTATCTTTGTCAAGAAAACCCCAACTGAAACAACTCAACAACAATAAACGCTTTTCCCTTTCTCTCTTTTACTTTATAGTAAATTCTAATAAGCTTGGCTATCTTGTTTCTAAGTTCATAACAAGTCAGAACTTGCAAATTATAAAACAAGAAAAGCTTCAGTCAGGCATGCTGGCTACAATGGGAAGTGGCATGTGGCATACATATGGCAAGGGAAGAGACAGAAAAAATTATTTAAAAGAGACCCACAAATGTAAAAAGTACAGTACTCTAGGACCAGTTAACATATGAATAGCTTTACATACCTCAACAGAATTGGAGAAGACAACTCTGTATAATAATTGGTGTATGTAACAATGGTTCTGAATCATTACTTAAGAAAACCAGTAAGTAATATACTAAGAAAGATATCCTTTTGACCCCAACAATCAGACCCCAAAGTTCTGAAACTTAAAGGAATAAATCCCACAGCATGCTGCAACAGAAGGAGGACTAAACTTGGAGTCAGGCTACTTGGTTACCTGACATATTTACTAACCACATGACTACCGCCAAGTTACCTTGCCTCTCTCATCTTCTGTTCCTTTATTTGTAAAATGGGAATAATAATACTTAATATCGTAGAATTGTGAAAAAAGAACTTTGTCAAAGTTAAAGCTGTTGAGGTGAGATGTTTTTTGTTGTCCATCAATACATGGAAACTGTCTTTTCCAAAGTTAACCATGATTGAGAGTAGATCTTGGAGGTATCTGCAATAGCAGCAGTTTTGGGAGCTCTCAACCCAGAGATGATAAGGGGGTGAGATGGTAAAGGGGTCAGAAAAAGATTACAGGGGATCCTTTGTTGGCATTGGATGCAGCTGGTGCTGATTGACAATTCAGTTGCCCATTTGCAGCTCTGGGTGGCAGGTCCAGGGTGGAGAGGAGTACTTGTTGTCCATCACAAAGGAGCAGAGCCCTGTCACAGTTCAGAGACAAGAGGAGCACTATTTCTTGTGGTTGCAGGGGGAGCAAGGAACTTTCCTGGGTAAAGACCAGAGGGAAGACCAGCAGAGCAGTGACCACACCTATCTCAAGATAACACCCCCTTGGAAGCACTGGAAATCTGCAATGAGAACTAGCTCTGAAAACAGCAGCACAAAATAAAATAAAATAAAAATGAAAGCATTAAAACAAAAAGAAAACAACAGCACAAAAAACCTAAAGCTTATTGGGAGAGTGCTTCCCCACCCTCACATGAGTAGAACCTAACTTTAATATAAAGTTCAAAGTGAAGAAATAGGCTGAAAAATGAGCAAACAATGAAAAAATAACTTGACCATAAAAAGCTATTATGGTGGCAGGGAAGACCAAAACATAAACTTAGAAGAAGGAAGCAATTTGAAAACAGCTACAAGCAAAGCCTCAAAGAAAAATGCCAGTTGGATCTAAGGCCAGCAAAAATCCTGGAAACAGTTAAACAAAGATAAAAGTGGTAAAGGAAATTTTGGGAAAAGAAATGAGAGTGATGCAAGAAAATTGTGAAAAGAGAATTCACAACTTGGTCCAAGAGAAAACACTTCTCTAGCTTTAAGGCATTCATCATGTTTATTGGAGGCCACTGGTGGGGGCGCTCTGGCTGCGCTCTCCTCCTCCCTCTCTCTCCCATGATCTTGCTTTTCCCCAAAGAAGGAATCTAGGGTTTGGGAGCTATTCTTACTTTGCTTCTTATGCTTATTCT
>CM053586.1:112734447-112752009 GCA_028646515.1 Pseudochirops corinnae | reverse complement strand
CTGACTTTAGTGGGAAGTATCCTTGTGTGTGTTTTGGAGTTGTAGGATTGGTTTAGAGTCCTATTTTATGGGTATTTTGGGGTGGCTATGTGAGAGCTGTGATATGTTGCTGCTGCTACACCACCATCTTGGCTCCGCCCCCCCCAAGAGAAAACACTTCAAGCAGCCAGAAAGAAACAATTCAAATATTGTGGAGCCACAGTCAGAATCACATAAGACTAATCAGCTTCCACATTAAAGGAGTTGCAGGATTTGGAATATGATATTCCACTGGTCAGAGGAGCTAGGATTACAATCAAGAATCATCTACCCACCAAAACGGAGTATAATTCTTCAGGAGAAAAATGAATATTTGATGAAATAGGGAACTTTTAAACCTTCCTGATGAAAGGACTAGAACCGAATAGAAAATTTGACATTCAAACAGAAGACTCAAGAGAAGCATAAAAAGGTAAACATGAAAGAGTAATCATATGGGGCTCCCTGAAGTTAAACTGTTTATATTCCTATGTAGGAAGTTGATACATGTAACTCCTAAGAACTTTATCATTATTAAGGGAGTTAAAAAGAGTTTACATAAGCAAAGCATACAGGTGTAAGTTGATTACATTGGGATGATCTCCAAAAAAAAGAATGTGAGGGTGAGAAAGAGGGCTGCACTGGGAGAAGGGAGAGAGAGAATGGGGCAAATTTTCTTACTTGCGGTATACAAGGAAGAGCTTTTGTAGTGGAGGGGGACGTGGTGGGGGGGGTAATGCTTGAACCTCTCTCTCATTGGAATTGGGTCAAAGAGGGAAGAATACACACACACACACACACACACACATATTCAGTTGGGTATAGAAATCTCTCTTACTCAACAGGGAGATAGGAAGGGAAGGATTTAAGAAATATGGTAGATGTTAAGGAGGGAGCAGTGGTTGGAAGCAAGACAGACTTTTGGGGAGGGAAAGAGAAGGATAAACAAAGGAAAATAAGATAGAATGTGAATGCGAATGAGATGAGCTAACTCATAGAAAGGAAATTTATAGCAGAATGGATTGGAGACCAGAATCCAGCAATATGTTGTATATGAGAGACACATTGTGACAGACACACAGAGTTGAAATGAAGGTTGTGAGCAGAGATTATTATGCTTCAACTAAAGTGAAGAGGGGAGAGGTGGTAATAACAATCTTGGACAAAACAGAAGCAAAATTAGATCTAATTGAAAGATATTCAGAGAAACTACATTTTACTAAAAAATACCATAAACAATGAAGTAATATCAAATATATATTTTTTCTTTTTCTTTTTGGAGGGGGGAAGGCAGGGTAATTGGGGTTAAGTGACTTGCCCAAGGTCACACGGCTAGTAAGTGTTAAGTATCTGAGATCACATTTGAACTCAGGTCCTCCTGATTCCAGGGCCGGTGCTCTATTCACTGCACCACCTAGCCGCCCCAATATCAAATATATTTACAGCAAGTTTCTCTGATAAAGGCTTCATTTCTCAAATATATAGGAAACTGAGTCAAATTTATAAAAATAAGATTCCCTGATTAATGAATGGTTCTTCTCAACTGTCTTTGTTGAATCTTTATCCTCATCATGCTAACACCCCCAAAGCATCCTCTCCTTGGCAATCTCATCAACTCTCATGGGTTCAGTTGCGGTCTCTATGCTCATGATTCCCAGATTTATCCATCCACCCATAATCTTTCCACAAGCTCCAATCCCAAGTAGAGTCACCAAGAATTTATAAAGTGTTTACTATGTGACAGGTACTCTGCTAAGCTCTAGGAATACAAAAATGGGGCAAAAGACACATCTTGCCTCTGAAGAATTTACATTCTAATGGGAGAGACGTTGCCTACTATTTATTGTACATTTCAAACTGAATTTCCCATAAGCATCTCAGAAACAATATGCTCTAAACCTACCTTTCAGACTTTCCTGTTACTGTCAAGGGCACTACCAGTCACCTAGATTCACAACTTTTGTGTCATCCTCAACTTCTAACTCTCACTCATCCCTTGTATCTTCTCAGTGGTCAACTCTTGTCATTTCTACCTTCACAACATCTTTCATCTGTGTCCCCTTCTTTTCATTTATGTAGCCACTCCATTAGTTCAGAGCCTCCTCACCTCTTGCCTGGACTATTGCAATAGCTTTCTAATTGGGCTCCCTGCCTTAAGTTTCTCCCAACCCGACAGGCAGTGATTTTCTTAAAGAGTAGATCTGGCCAGATCATCCCACCCCCATACTCAGTAAAGTTTAATTGTTCCCTATAACTTCAAATATAAATTTCTTTGTTTGACATTTAAAGCTCTTTACAACCTGACTCTGCCTACCTTTCCAGTCTTCTTTCCTATCACTCCCCTCCATGTGCTCTGGTCTAGCCATACTGGCCTAATTGTTGTTCCTCCATTTTTCCCAAGAGGAATAAGTGTTATCATCACCTGTTGTTTGAGGCCAGTATTAGTCATTGTAATTAATCAGATTTCAGTTGCCTTGCTTGTTTTCATTTACATTACTAAAATAATTGTATATATTTTTCTTCTGATTCTGTTTACCTCATTCAGTATCAATTGATACAAATCTTCCTAGGTTTCTCCAGATTCCCTCTATTTGTCAGTTCTTAGGACACAGTATATTCTATTGTATCAAAATCCCAAATTTGTTTGGTTACTTTCCAATGATGGACACCCACTTTGCTTTTCCAGTATTTGAAGAGCCAGTTTTGTTGTGTCTCTGAGAAAGTTTTTTTAAAGTGTTTTTGCATATCCCCTGTGAGTGAACAGAAGCTACATTTTACTTTCCTTGACACCAGCCTAGATTTCTTTAAACAGCTATTATTACTAAAGTATTATTCGTTTGATATTTTTATGAAGTGAAATCAGTATTCACTTGAAAGATTTTTAAATTCACTTAAATATTTAGGCCACATAAAATATCAAACAAAAGAGAGTTATAGTCAACTAATGGTTAGTCACAACATTTCTTTTAGATTCTTAGAACATGCTAGTAGAATTCGCTAAGAGTCGTGAGAAAGAATTCAGTACATTTTTCTAAAAATAACACACTGACAAGGGTGGGAGTAGGAGTGTAGGAGGCAACATGGTGTATCAGAAAGCTCACTGCATTGAGAGTAAAGAAACCTGGATTCTAGACTAATCTAGAGCCCTCTAGTTTAGTTGTGTGACATTGGTCAAGTCACTTAATCTCTCTGGGTCTGAATTGTTTTCCTTCTGTAAAATAAGGTGGTTAGATGATCCCAAACATCCCTTCTAGTGCTAATATTCTGATGTGATCTTTCAGAGACAAATTGTATAGTTGGTAGATTGTAAATGTCTTGCTGCCTCTTTTGCCACCCCTCCCATTTTTCATCCGTTTTATTGATTATTAATACTTGTATTGAAAATTGAATGAAGGCAAAAAAAGGAAAGGGAAACATATTGAACAATGTATGGTGAACAAGTTGTAAAGGTGGCTACTACAAGGTTTGGGAATGATTTCCAATCTATGAGACTTCCTTTTTTTTTTTTTCAAGTTTGAATGACTTGTTTATTTACTTTTAGTTTACAAGATTCAGTTCCACAATCACTTGAGTTTCAGATTTTCTCACCTCCCTTCACTCCCCCCCCATGGTGGCGTGCAATCATGTATAGGATCTGCAAATACTTTCACATTGTACAATAGTTTGGTTATATAGAAGGGTTGTAACCAGTGAGTGATCACTGGGAAAAAAAAAAAGCAAAACTAAACATGAAAAAGAACGATAGCATGTTTTGCTTCAGTATGAGACTTCCTTTCTACAAAACTTGGTCAATTCTATGAAAACTTCACCACCTAGCCTACATCATTCCATTAAGCACATTTCCGTGGTAATTTTGTCCTTCCTTGTTCAGTTTCTCCTCCTTCCAGTCCATCTTCCATATAGCAGTCTAAATAAATACTTCCTAAGGCAAAGATTGGACAATGTGCTCCACATCCCATACACTTCAGAATCACCCATCTATTGGTTCTCTGTTGCCTCCAGGATATGTTCCAACCCAACTGGACTACTAGTTTTCTCCTGAACTTGGTATGCCCACTCCTGACCCTATGTAATTCTTCTGGCTACATGCCACCCAAGCAGTTTATTTCCTTATCTTTTATTGTCAGAATCCTCATTTTTTTTAAAGGCTTGTTTCAGGTACCACATTTTTAGTAAAGCTTTCCCTGATCCAGTTTCCCCTCCAATTTTGAATGAACCTTCTCCTTTAATTACCTTGTTTTTGCTTATCTCTGTTCAAGTCAATAAAACTCTAGGAAAAAGTAAACTCTTTGTATCTCTAGAGCCTAACATGATGCCTGTAAGAGTCACTTTATAAATGTTGGTTGGGTTGAATTGAATCTTTTACTGAGTTTGTGCTATGTTTTCTTGTTACTTGTTTTGGTGTTTTGTTTTGTTTTTAAACATGCTCCTACATCTTCCCTCTTTGGGTTTGTCTTCTGTATTTTAAAACCATTATTAGCTTGTGAAGAGCAGGGACTAGACTTTTTATTTTTTCCTCTCCCTCCCCACAATATTCTGTTCTTTTGAATGCTCCTTAAATGTTTCCTGTGTGAATGCATTTATCTGTACCCAACGTCCTCTCCCATTAAAAGAGATAATTGAGGTTATTATAAAACTTTCCTCTTTTGAACTCCAAAGGTGAGATGAAGTTATCTCATAATCTTTGATCCCTTCTTTCATGAAAATTAATTTGTGTTTGGGGCTATTTCATTGAGAGGTATTTTCTTCCTTTTCTCCTTTTTCTCTGTCCACCATTAATTCCTCTCTCCCTTCTGTCTTTGTTTACTTCCCTCCCTTTCATGCATGCCAAGGTCTCTGGAACTGGCATCACGACACCATGTTTTCCATCTATTGTGCAGGGATACACCCTGTGTTACAGAGCTGAATGAAAGTGATTTTTAAAAATGTTTCCAAATAACAGCCTGAGTTATTCTTTTTAAAAGTTAGGCACTTTCGAAACTTGAAAATTTAGTTTCTCACAATATAGTGCATTCATGTGAACTGAGCCATTTAATTGCTGCTTAAGAACTTTAAGTTAAGTAAACGAATGCTGCATTGGAAAAACTTGATGCAGACTTAATCTTTCTAAAGAAAAGTCCAAGGCATAATTGAATGGATTAACTGATCCTCTGACAGTAACAATGTTCTGGATATAAAATGCAAAACTGGTAGAAGTTACAGTTTTCCTAATGTGTTATTGATTTTTTAAAACCATCACTTTTGTTTCCAAATTGCTCTTTTACCAGTCCTTTCCCAATAGAACTCTTTCTTTTAACAAAGTTCAATTAAGCAAAACAAATAATTGAACATGTCTGACAATGTATGCAACATTCTGTACCTATACTCTCCTACTTTTTGCCTGAAGAGAGAGGCATACTGCACTCTCAATTCTTTAAAGTCACAGTTGTTCACTGCCATGATCAGAGTTCTAATGTCCTCCACCATTGTCATCCTTTATGTTATTGTGGTCGTTATGTTCATTGCTCTCCTGGCTCTGCCTTCTTCAGTCTGTATCAGTTCATACATGTCTTCACAAGATTCCCTGAATTCTTTATATTTATCATTTCTTATGGTACAATAATACTTCATTTCAGTCGTATGCTATAACTTGTTTTTTCATAATTGATAGCTTTTTTGTTTCCATTTCTTTGTTACTCCCCAAAAGTGCTATAAATATTATGGTATTTATGGAACCTTGCTTTTGGTCTTTTTGCTCCTAGGATCCTAGTACTAATATTGCTGGGTCAAAAGTTATATAAAATTCACTGTCTTATCTATTATAATTTCAAACTGTTTTCCACCAGGGTTGGATCCACAAGCTACATTTTCAAGAAGTCTTTTCTCAAAGCATTTTGAACTCTTCAGAGCTGATTCCTCTATCTTATACAAGACTGAGGTAGTGACCAGAAAATTAAGTGCAAGCACTCAGTAGAGATCCAGTTAATTGGAAAATATGTATCAAAAGGAAAAAGAAAGGAACTAAACAAATTTTGGAAGGGTAGTTAATCAATCAAGTATTAAGTATGTACCAAATGGTACCATTGTGCTAGACAAAGGCAAAAATCAAGTCCCCAAAATCAAGGCAAAAAGCACTCCCCACTTTCAAAGAGCTTACATTAACAGGGAGATTAACACAGTTGAGTAAGTGTATTAAAAACATATTTCAAATAAATACAAGATAATTTCAAGGGAAAGACCCTAGCCTTTAAAATAAGGAAAGGCCTCACATAGAAAGGAAAAAAGAAAAGGAATTTTGACTTTGTGGAATTGAGATGGTGGTTTTGCCTTCAATCTTTCCCGCATCAGGGTCTTTTCCAATGGGCCCTGTCTTCTCATGATGTAGCCAAAAGTCTTTCCAATGAATAGTCTAAATTAATTTTTGAAGTATTAAGTGATTTGATCTGCTTGTTGTCCAAGGGACACTCAAAAGCCTTCAGCACCACAATTTGAAAATATCAATTCTGTGGTGCTTAGCTTTTCTTATAATCCAGTTCTCAAAGCCATATCACAGCTGGAAAAACCATAACTTTGATTATGTGGACCTTTGGCATCAAGATGATGTCACTGCTTTTCAGTATGCTGTCCAGATTTGCCATAGCTTTCCTTCCAAGATTCAAGGGTCATTTAATTTCATGGCTTCATTCACCATTTGCAGTGATCTTTGAACCCAAGAATATAAAATCTGATGTTCCTTACTTTTCTTCTCCTTCTGTTTGCCAGGAAATGATGGGGCCAGTTGCCATGATCTTAGGTTTTTTTTTTTTAATCTTATGCTTAAAGGCATCTTTACATTCTTCTCTTTTACTCTCATCAAGAAACTTCTTAATTCTTCTTCACTTTTTGCCATCAGAGTGGTATCATCTGCATATCTAAGATTGTTGATATTTCTCCTGGCAGCCTTATTCTGGCTTTTGATTCATTCAGCCTGGCATTTTTCATGATATATACTCTGTATATACATTAAATAAGGTGGCAATATATACTTGTCGTACTTCTTTTCCTGTCTTAAACTAGTTAGTTGTTCCATGTTTGATTCTAACTGTTGCTTCTTGAATTGCATACAGGTTCCTCAGGAGACAAGATGAACTGGTACTCCCATTTCTTTGAGAACTTGCTACATATTGTTGTAATGCACTCAGTCAAAGGTTTTAGTGTAGTCAATGAAGCAGAAGTAGTTGTTTTTCTGGAACTCCTTTGCTTTCCCCATAATCCAGTGAATGTTGGCAATTTGGTCTCTAGTTCCTCTGCCTCTTTGAAAACCAACTTACATTTCTGATAGTTCCCAGTTCACATATTGCTGAAGCCTCGCTTACAGAATCTTAAGTATAACCTTGCTGTGTGTGAAATGAAGGTAATTATTCAGTCATTTGAACATTCTTTAGCATTTCTCTTCTTTATAATTAGAACATAAACTGATCTTTTCCAATCTAGTGGCCACTGTGGAGTTTTCCAAATTTAGTGGTATATTGAGTGTAGCATTTTAACAACATCATCTTTCAGGATTTTAAATAGATCAGCTAGAATTCCATCACCTCCATGAGCTTTATTGTTAGGAATGCTTCCTAAGGCCCACATGACTTCATTTTCTGGCATGTCTGGCTCTAGATCAATAACTACACCATTCTGGTAATCAGTGATGTTAAGATCTTTCTTGTATAGTCTCCCCACCTCTCTGGATAGTCTCCCTACCTCTTCTTAATTTCTTCTACTTCTGTTAAGTCTCTGCCATTTTTTTCTTTTGTCATGCATTTTTTTTACATGAAAACTTCCCTTGATATCTCTAATTTTCTTCAAGAGTGTTCTTCTTTCCCATTCTATTGTTTTCTTCTATTTATTTACATTACTAATTTAAGAAAACCTTTTTATGTCTCCTTGCTATTTGGAATTCTGCATTCAATTTGGTCATATCTTTCCCTTTCTCCTTTCCTTTTCACTTTCCTTTTTTCCTCAGCTATTTGTAAAGTCTCATCAGACAGCTGTTTTACTTTTCTTGGTCTTTTTTTTGGGGAAGTTTTTTGTTGCTTCTTCCTATGCAATATTGTGAACCTCTCTCCATGGTTCTTTAGGTACTCTACCAGATCTAATCCCTTAAATCACTTACACTTCATATTCATAAGAAGTGTTATTTAGATCATACCTATATGGTCTGATGGTTTTCCCTACTTTCTTCAATTTAAGTCTAAATTCTGCAATAAGAAGCTTGTAATCTGAGCCACAGTCAGCTCCAGGTCTTGTTTTAACTTAGTATATAGAGCTTCTCCACCTTTGGTTTCAAAGTATATAATCAATATGTTTTCAGAATTGACCATCTGTTGATGTCCATGTATAAAATTGTCTTTTGAAAAAGAGTGCTGCGACCAGTGAGTTATTTTGACAAAACTCTATTAGTCTGTGCCCTGCTTCATTTTATGCTCGAAGACCAAACTTGCCTATTATTCCAATTATCTTTTGATTTCCTACTTTAGCATTCCGATCCCCTGTGATGAATGTGACATCTTGTTTTGATTTTGTTTCTAGAAGATGTTGTAGGTCTTCATAGAATTGAACTGCTTTGGCCTCTTCAGCATCAGTGGTTGGACCATAGACTTGTATTACTGTCATGTTCAATAATTTGCCTTGAATTCAAACAGATATCATTCTTTCATTTTTTGAGATTATACCCAGTACTGCATTTCTCACCTTTTTATTAATTATGAGAGCTGCTTCATGTCTTCTAAGAGATTCTTGTCCACAGTAGTATATGAAAAGCCTGAATTAAATCCACTTATTCCTATCCATTTAAGTTCACTGACACCCAAGATGTTGATGTTTAAACTTTCCATCTCCTGTTTGACCACATCCAGCTTACCTTGGTTCAAAGAACATAAGTTCTTTTTCAGGTTCCTATATAATATAGATCTTTGCAGCACTGGACTTCCCTTTCATCACTAGACATGTCTACAGCTGAGCTTTTTTTTCAGCTTTTGCCCAGCTGCTTCATTCTTTCTGGAGCTATTTGTAGTTGTTCTCCATTCTTCCTCAGTTATGTGTGTTAGACACCTTCTGACCTGAGGAGCTCATCTTCTGGTGCCATATATTTTATAATTTTAATAATGACCATGGAGTTTTCTTGGCAAAGATATTGAAGCAGTTTACTATTTCCTTCTCCAATGGATTGCCTTTTGTCTGAACTGTCCATAATGATCTGTCCGTCTTAGTTAACCTTGCATGGCATAGCTCATAGTTTCATTGAGCTACACAAGCCCCTCTGAACAACAAGGAACAGGGAATAAGGAAGACCTGAGTTCAAATCCAGCCTTAGACACTTGCTACTTGTGTGACTGTGGGCAAGTCATTTAACCTCCATTTTTTATGCTTTCATTTTTTCAATTGTAAAATGAAGAAATATTAGTGCTTACCTCCCGAGTTATTGTGAGGATAAAAAAAAGATAATATTTACAAAGATCCTGGCACGTAGTAACGTACTTACTAAAATGGTTGTTGCCCTTTCTCCCCCAGCAAAACTAGGGAGAGAAAAGTTTCTAAGGAAAGTTATGTCCTTTCTGATATTTTAAGAAGGACAGAAACCCTTTACTGATAACTTTATCAGAAAACTTGGAAGAGAAAAATCTTTAATGCAAAAGAGTCGAAAAGGAATAAGAAAGTCAACTCAAAGGGCATGTTCCTCTTGACCAAATGCACAAAATATGAACTCATTGACACCCTGTTCTGCCAGAAGAACACGACTTTATGGCAACACCCACTCTTGACACTTGATTGATTACATCAAAGTATGTTCCTAGGATTACAGTGACATAGCAAGAGCTTAATAAATGTTTGTTAAATAAAAATAAATGCATGAAATTGCTGAGGTCAATAGTATTGTTTATATTATGTGATATAACATTTTATGTCTATAATATTTTTCTGAATGCCTGATTAGTTTTATTTTATATTTATGAACAATGATAGGCTTGGAGAGAAGAATTTTGGCTTACATAGTTGCCACTAGCAACAGCCCATTTCAGACTGGCTACCAAGGACATTTCTGGTTTGGGCACCCTTCTAGATCTTGGCTTTGGTTCATTGCCACTGAGACAACTTTTCTGTAATCCTGAGCTTTTGGGCTTTCTAATATTTGTTAAAAGCGGGAGTGATTAAGGAACAAAGAGTTCAAGTTTGATACTGTGGGCAAGGCAAGGTACAATACCATGTTTGAGCTAGGACTTATTGCTTAAGGGTCAATGAAAGGCCATCATTTGTTTCTAGCAAATCATCAAGGTTTATTCACTGGAAACTCCTTGTGACCTAAGAATATTAATCTCTGAATTTAACACTTCTCCTAGCTCAGTGTTAGTCAATGATAAGTCACACAGAATGGTAGAAATAGAAGAGACACTCAAAGGTTATGTAGACCATCCCCTATCTGGAGTATGAGTCCCTTCAAAAGCATTTCCATTCAATGGTAATCCAGACAACATCTGAAGACATCCAATGATAAGGGGTATTTGGGGGCAGCTTTCATTGTTAAGAAATTTTTCCTTATGTTAAATTAAAATCTGCCTCCATGAAAATTCTTTCCCTTCTTCCTTCTGGATCCAAGTAAGATAAGCCTCATAACTCTTCCACATGAAGATCCTTGAGGTATTTGTAGATAGTTGTCTTTTCTAGTAGGCTATTTCCAATCCATACATCAAAATTATCCAAGATTTCTTGAGAGATATAAAAAAGTGTGATCATAAATATTTAATGGGACATAAAACAGGGAGACATTATCTTCAAAAAAAATGTGCACCATAGGTGTTTTATGAGTATGCTAGTGGGTACTGGCACACCCTAATATGTCTAGAGCCCTCTTACCCCAGTGGAGTCACCTGGGATCTGGAACTTACCAGGGAGCTGACTTTCCCAGTCTTTGTCCCCTCATCCATCCTTGCTGTAGATGTTGCCGTCATAAAGTACTTCCTTCCTCTGGTTTCTAATCACTTTCCCTTGACTATCCAAGAGGATCAGGTTCAAGGTGAAGAAAGGGGTATTCTAATGTCTTATTAACCCTGCAATTTAGGTCTTTCTGTATACTCCGACCCTTTTTTTCCCATTCTTTCAGTGGTACTATTTTACCTGCTTCAATGGGGACTTTGCTTCTGCTTAGCAAAGCCCATTTCCCTCCCTCTTCCTTCCTGCCCCCCCAGAGTCCCTCCTTTTCCTTCTGCTCCTGCCTTGGGAACTCCAACTGATGGACTTGTTTTCCCCCTTTGACTCTTCTGGTCACTTTGTTTAATTCTACAGGTATTTGGCCCAGGAGCCCTGGTACATTCCATCAAGGAAGGCAAAGAAATTTTGATTTTTAAAGAATGCTCTGCAGGTCATCAGTCCTTAAATTCTACCATCAACTCTTCAAGGAAAAGTATAGGGCTAGAGATAGCAGAGTCCAGTTAGAATGATGCTTTTTTAGCCAAGAAGATAAGGCTAAAAATGTTGTTTTATATTTGAAGGGAAGAAAAAGGGCATGATTAAAAGAAACTTTTTGCTAAGTTTGTATTTTTAAGTAAAGTTTAATGACCAATTTAAAAATTAAGTTAAGTTGATGTTTCCTTAAATTTATAAATAAAAATAATGTCCTTTATGATGAAGTATTCAATGAATGGTCACCTTTAGAAAAAATAACTTCCCTTGAGTTCATACTCTGATGAAATATGCTGTGTATACTTAACAGTTTTCCTCACAGTGATAGAGGGGATCCAGCCAGTGTCCAAGGAGAAGAGGATTTCCTTGTAGATGATGAGAGGTTTGTAGATGGCCTTTTGCTGGTTGTATCAAGCCCTAGAATACTGCTGAGCCTCCTGGAAGAGATCTGTAACTACTCAAAAGAGTTTGGCCTAACTGTTGCCCATATTACTATCTATAGTTAGATGAATAGCCGGTAGAGTTTGTCTACTAATATGTATGCCTGATACAGACAGTATGAATGATACAGTATGATACAGACAGTATGAACCCAACAGAATTGGGCTCAGAATTAAATAGGACAAAGAGAGTAGGAAGACTAGATTGTCTTCAAGAAATCGAGAAGCTTCTTTAGTGACAACAAAGGCCCAAATTATTATTATTATTTTTTTGCTTTTTTGGAGGTGGGAGGGCACGGCAATTGGGGTTAAGTGACTTGCCCAAGGTCACACAGCCAGTTTTGTGTTAAGTGTCTGAGGCCAGTATGAACTCAGGTCCTCCTGATTCCGGGGCATGGGTTCTATTCACTGTTCCACCTAGCCTCCCTGGGCCCAAATTCTTAATACTGACAATCTAGTAATGTTAGTGAGTCATGAAATAGGAAATCTGAAGAAGTGAAATTATTATCCCACAGAAGACAATGATGAAGTGCAGAAGGATTAATAGGATGAGCAAGTGAAGGACTAGTATACAGTAATGACATAAAGGCAAAAGGGGAATAGAGTCTTAAGGAGGAAGAGATAGTCTACAATGCTAATTATCAGAGAAAGATCTTGAAGAATGAGGACTAAGAAAGTCCTTCAGTTTTTGCAAGTAAGATGGTCATTGGGGGAGAAATCATAGAGTAGTGAAGTTGTTGGCAAGATTTTTGGGAATTCTATTGTGAATAGGAGATGGGGACATGGATTTAGTGGGTGGAAAACCCAAGTCTGACAATGAAAGGACATTAGAAAAAAAAAATTGTGTTTTACCATTCTGATTGTTGATGGGTTTTTGTCACCTAAGATGTTCTCAGGATAACATTAGGATGAAACTATAAAAATGTAATAATTTAAATCATCGAGAGCCCTGCTTTCAAAAAAACAGACACTAACAATGAGGACATTCAGAGGATTTATAGCTACAAGAGAACTGTTTGAAGCACTAAATTTTTAATCTTATTTTATCTCCACACCCATTTCTCCTAGTTACCTAAATTCATCATTGTTAACATTTCTTAAGTAACCTGATCCCTCCTTTTAAATTTGACTTATAGCTTTTTGTAGATCTTGCAAGCTAACTTGGTAGTTTAACTCTCAATTCACTCTACTAACAGTGCCTCCAACTACAGGGTATATTTTATAGATGTTTGAAATGGATGGTTCAACTGGTCTCAGAGTCAGGAAGAACTGGTTTTATGTCCTGCCTCTGACACAGATCATCTATGAGACCCTGGACAAGTTGTTTAATTGCCCACAGCCCCAGGAAATTCTCTAAAATTCTACTTTGTAGAGAAGGAGCCCCCACTCACATAGGACAAAAGCAATCTCCTCAATGGGGACAACCAATGAAATTCACAGGTCCAGTTCCTATGGCTCTGAAATAGCAATAGCTGTTAAAAAAAATTCACGTCTCTCTCTCCTACTCACTTGCTTTCTTGCATGTGTATGAGTTATTTTAGTCTTGATTTTTGTTTAAATTTTCAAAGCTCTGAAGCTTACTATTCCATTGTACGTATGTACTAGTTGCTGGTTTGGTGAGTATGTTGAATGTTATTTAGGAAGCATCTGCATTTGAAAACAGACTTTCTTTGGATGGCAGTAGGATCAAGATTCTATCATTTAGAGTCTTAGAGTAGAGAATCAAGAGTGCATGTTTTATTGTTTCTTCTTTGACACTATCCTGCCTCCTTTTGTCTCTTCATTTACTTCCTTTTGGCATAGTGATATTATAAATAATAGTAACTGAAATTAAAAGCTTGTGACTTTTTCTCGCTAAAGTTTTCAGAGATACGTGCTTTGTAAACATTCATAAGGTGTTATTACTGGACTTCATGACACATACTCAGGAAGTAAATTACTCCCATGAATCAGCTCAACAAATTACTGAAGGTTACAGGGGTTCCATTTGGTAATTCAGTACTGCTACTATTTCCTTATGTCCTAAAAAAACTGAGTTATCCTTGAGTCACAGATTGGGTAGTAGACTGGATTAAAAATGTAATATCACCTACAGGCTACAAGAGGATTGAACATATTTTTAAAATCTCTTCTATATGGTCTCCTAAAAAAATTACAAATGAACTAGAGCAAGGTGCAATAGAAAATCCTAGCCATACATCTGGTACCTCTCTTATTAAGTTTTCCATGGTTTTAAAATAAAGCTTATTAACAACAATGGGTAGATAGGTTTAAAACAAAAGAAGTCATTTACTTAAACATCCTGTGGTCAGACTATGAGTTTCAGTTCAGTTCTAGATCTTCAAGCAAAATATTAGAGTTGAATATTTTTATGAACCAGGAATCTTTATGACCAATAACATTTTGTTGCCATTTCACTATATGTCCCTGTTCATATCCTTTGTCTTTCTTGGGACTTACTCTTTAACAGAAAGGCTGTCTTGTGGAGCAGCTGCTGCTGAGAAGCTTTTATGTAGAATATATCTCTTTATGTTTGTATTCATATGATTAAGGAGAGACATGTGAGACACAGAGACATCCAAACAGGCTTTTGTCACCACTGAACTACTTCATTTACTTGTAGGATGCAAAACAAAGCAGTTATTCTAGGTTTTAAAAAAACCCAACACTTTTTAAAAATTGAAATGTGCAAAACAGCTAAGTTAGGAATGAATATATTTATATTTTTAAAAAGATTCTTCAATTTAAAAATTATTTAATTTACAGTATTAGAGTTCTTTCACTCATTTAAAATATAATTCACGGCCAATTTTTAGTGACATAAATAATATGTAAAATACCCATGTATTGCATTTTATCTTGATAAAATAAAGAGGCACATATTTGTCACTCTGCATATTTTCGGTACGGTTCTGTGATTATTTCAGCGTCAAGAAATTTTAAACACTCTCTACCCTTGTATATTGGTGGTTCCTAGTCTTGGAGAGGTTCCTCTAAAGCATTGAGAAATCAAGTGACTTGCCCAGGACCATTCAACTAGTAGGTGTCAGAATCAGGACTTGAACCTAGGTCTGCCCTGAGGCCAGTGCCAATTAGTACATATTGCTGATATGTGTGTGTGTATAGATACACACATACATATGTGAGTATGGGACCATACATGTAGAATTGGAAGGGAACTCAGAGTCCACCAAATCCAATGCCTTAATTTTACAAATGAGACTGAAGGTTAGGGAGACTAAGTGACTTACTTCCTAATGTCACACACAGGCAGTAAGCATCAGAGGTGTATTTTGAACCCAGGTCATCTGAGCCCAGAGCCAGAGCTCTTTCCAGCTCTATCCTGCATTGCCATTTAGTGTTCTCATTAACCATTGTTTTGATTATTCTATTTTCCTCATAGTTTGCTATAGACTTCCATACCAATATGCCTCTATTTTATGATCTCATTGATGGAGGTCCAACAATGCATATTGTAACTCATCTATGCTTGACTATCCTGTGGTACTCTTGTCTATAACTTCCTGTAAATATCACTAATGCACAAAGTTCTAAATGACTACAATGTTTTTTTCCTTTCTTTAAAAATTTATTTATAATTTTTATTTCTAGTTATATAATATTTATTTGTAATTTACTTATGATTTTTATTTTTATATTTATTTATACTATTCATTTAAAATTTTTTTGAGTTCTGAATTCTCTCCCTTCTACTCATTGAGAAGGCAAGCAATGTAATATTAATTATATATGTGAAATCATGCAAAACATTTCCATATTAGCCATGTCACACACAAAAATCAAGAAAAACAAAGAAAGTGAAAAAAATGTGCTTCAATCTGCACTCAGACTTCATCAGTTTTTTCTCTGGAAGTGAATAGCATTTTTCATCATAAATCTTTAGGAACTGTCTTGGATCATCAGATTGATCAGAATAGCTAAGTCTTTCACACTTAATCATCATTACAATATTGTTGTTATGGTGTACAATGTTCTCCTGGTTTTGCTCACTTTACTTTGCATCAGTTCATTTAAATTTTCCCAGGTTTTATATGACTACAATGCTGACAAGGGGAAGCTAGGTGGTTCAATGGATAGAGTGGAATCAGGAAGACTCTTCTTTCTGAGTTCGAATGTGGCTTCAGACACTTACTAGCTGTGTGATCGTAGGTAGGTCACTTAACTCTGTTTGCCTCAGTTTCCTCATCTGTAAAATGAACTGGAGAAGGAAAGGGGAAACCACTCTTCTGTGAAGAAAACCTTAAATGGAGTCACAAAGAAGCAGATATGACTGAAAACAAAAATAAAATGTTATCAAAGACCTACAATGACTACTTTTTCCAATGAAATCCTATGTATACCTTTAATATTACACTTCTAAATGACACACTAGACTTTCTAGTCTTTTTTAAAATTAAATTTTATTTTATTTTCAATTCCAAATTTTGTCCCTCTTCCGTTCTCCTCCCCTACGCATTGAGAAGGCAATAAAAATAAAAGCCATTCAAAACAAATTTCCGCATTAGTCATAGGCCATGAAAAAAAAGCAAGAAAAAGAAAGAAATAGAAGAAAACATGTTTCTAACTGCCCTCTCAGACCACTTCTCTTTCTGGAAGTATAGAGCGGGTTTGGAATTGTGATTGGTCATTGTGTTGATCAGAGTAACTAAGTCTTTCAGAGTTGATTATCTTTACAATCTTGCTGCTACTAAATAAATCGTTCTCCTGGTTCTGCTTACTTCACTTTACATCAGTTCATAAAAATCTCCCCAGGTTTTTCTGAAACCATTTTGAGGGAAAATTGTGACTATGGAACTGTCCTACGTAGTGTTTAGAAAAAATAACTGGGATGCCCTTCACTCCTATATCCACTTAAAAGGGAAAGGCAGTTAAATCTTGGAATTTAAATTTCGTTGTCAAAAAAGGACTTCCTTGAATTTCCTGTGTATGCTGATTGAAAGAGGAATCATGTGCCATCTATATAATTGTCCCTCCCAAACTGAGTTTTCCTTGGATGATGTTTATGAAAAGTGACTAATCTTGATTTTACCACATTGATATGACTTCAAGCTACTAAGAAATAGTTTGTTTATTTTTTCCTATTTGTTATCCTAAAACCCACTTATTATCCTAACTCATTTGTTTTCCTAACACCCAATGAAATGGTTAATGAGAGAGGATTGGTAAACATTTGTTTAAATAGGTAGCTAAAGAAATACCAACCCCTTTCTTTCCAATGCAGTTCTTTTCTCCCCATAGTCTACAATTTTTGAGTTGTCCAGATCCTAAAAAGTCTTGCGATTGAAAAGTGAGTTACAAGCTATGGTATATGAATGTAATGGAATACTATTGTGCTATAAGAAATGGGAAGGAGATGAACTTCATAATTACCTGGAAAGGCTTATACAGAATGATGCTAAGTGAGAAGAGCAGAACCAGGCAACACCTGTACACAATCACAGACACATCGTACATATGATGACCAACCTTGATAAAATGGACTCTTCTCAGCAACACACAGCTATAAGACAACTCTACAAGCCTCAGGATGGAAGGAGATATCTACATTCAGAGAAAGATCTAGAAAGAACAGAGTTCAAATGGAGACTGAAGCAAAACACGCTATCGTTCTCTTTCATGTCTGGTTTTGCTTTTTTTTTTCTTTTCCCAGTGATTACTCATTGGTTACAACCCTTCT
>CM053586.1:112715560-112733947 GCA_028646515.1 Pseudochirops corinnae | reverse complement strand
GCCCAAGACGACAATCCAGATCCAGGCCGCTCAACGCGAGAGCCCTGGCCTGAAAACAATCGCTCAGTCCCCCTGCTGTCTGCAGGCCTCGCGCGGGAAGCTACAAAGTGGAGGCGGGTGCAAAACCTCTGCCTTTCGCTTTTCCGCTCTGGAGACCTTTAGGCCAGATGCTTATCTCCCTCTTTCACAATCCCCCCTGGTGCAGCTGGTGCTAATCCCTCACCTGAGAGCTTTCTCTGCACCTCCCGCCCAGCCGCCCCCGGGGCACAGCCGAGGCTTCAGGCCAGGCTGGTTTTGGTTCACAGTGCTGATATGGTTCCTCGCAGCCGAGCTGACTTTAGTGGGAAGTATCTTTGTGTGCTTTTGAAGTTCTAGGATTGGTCCAGAGTCCTATTCCATGGGTATTTTGGGGTAGCTATGTGAGAGCTGCGATATATTGCTGCTGCTACGCTGCCATTTTGGCTCCGCCCCCTAATCTCACTTATTTTTGACCAAGTTGTAGATGATGGGAATGTTTCACACACACACACACACACACACACACACACACACACACACACTTTTCATCCAGATTTTAACAAAGCATCTTATACTATTCCTGTGGAAAAGGCAGAGACATGTGGATAATACAATCATATGAACTCATACTTCTCTCTGGTTTGGGGCAGCTAGGTGAATAGAGCATCTGCCTTGTAGTCAGGAGGACCTGAGTTCAAATGAGACCTCAGACACTTAACACCAGCTGTGTGACCTTGGGCTAGTCACTTAACCCCAAATGCCCTGCCCTCCTCCCTCCAAAACAACAATAAATAAATAAATCTCTCTGGTTAGATGGCTGAACTCAAAGAGAAATTGTTAAAGGCTTAATGTCAGCTTTACAAGAGGTCTCCAATGAAGTAGACCAGGCATCTATTCTTGACCTACTGTTGCTTAACATTTTTATCAATGATTTAGATTAAGGCATAGATAATAAGCTCATCTGATTTGCAGATTACACAAATGTAGAAGGAATAGTTACCATACTGGATGACATAGGATCCTAAAGATCTTGAATACTGATTGGACCAAATCTTCCAGTCCTTTTTCAGTAGCGTCTGACTCTTTGTGATCCCATTTGGTGTTTTCTTGGTAAAGATACTGGAGTGGTTTTCTATTTTCTTCTCCAGCTCATTTTACAGATGAAGAAACTGAGGCAAAGTGACTTGCCCAGGGTCACATGACTAGTATGTATTTGTGGCTGGATTTGAACTCGGGTTTTCTGACTTCATAGAGATCCAGCTGCTACCAAGCCCAATCAGATGAAATTCAATAAGGATAAAAGCAATCTTGTACTTGGTTACAAAAAAAAAAAAAAGTCAGCTTCCTAAGTATAAGATGGTAGAGACATAGCCAGACAGCAATTGTTCTGAAAATGATCTGAGATCTCAGTGGACTAAATATGAGAAAGATGAGATATGAGAAATTAGCAAGATATGGCAGTTAAAACCCTCCCCACAAAACAATCCTAACTCTAAATCAGTGTGATCTTGAGTCAAATTGAAGGGCATATTTTCCAGGAATAGGATAAGGAATTGATAGTCCTACTCTACTCTGTCTTTATCAGGCTTCATTTGAAGCACTGTGTTCATTTCTGGGCATCAAGGTTTGAGAAAGACATTAATAAATTGGAAAATATCCAGAGAAGGACAACTAGTAAGGTGAAGGACCCTGTGTCCACAACACATGAAGACTGGTTAACAGAACCGGTCATGTTTATCCTGGAGAAAAGAAGACTGGGTGAACAACACAATAACTGTCTTCAATCTTTGAAAGGCTGTGATGTCATGTATGACCTGTATTGAATATCTTACCATCTCAAGGAGGGAGGGAGGGAGAGAATTTGGAACTTCGAATTTTTTTTTTTAAAGGATGATAAAAATTGTTTCTACATGCAATTGGAAAAAAATAAAATATGCTTTTAAAAGAGAAACTGCAATCACAAAAAAAAATTTTTTTTATAAGAAAAGTGATGTGAATGAGAGTTTAGATTTGTTCTGTTTGGTTCCAGTGAGCAGAACCAGAAGCAGTGGGTAAAAGTTGCAAAGAGGGCACTTTCCTAATAATTACAAAGGTCCAAAAATTACATTATGTCCAAAATTATAAATAATACATATATTATTTATATTTATATATTAAACTAATATATAGAAGCAAATTAGTCCCTGTCCTCAAAGAGTTTGTATTCTACCAAAAATTGTAGTTGCTTTGTCCTATCCAGGGACCTTCTCACCTCAGCTGTCACTAAATCTCCTTTGGTTGCCCAAAAGGGAGTTAGATATAGTGAGTCAAATAGAGTTTCACTGAAATTTAAGAGAAACAACACATACACAGAAACTAAAGTAATTTCAGGGGTAAGGAAGATTTAAAAAATACCGTGTATAGAATGATATACCCCCAAGTTGTGCTTTGAAGGAAGTCAGAAATTACCTGGCAAGACGTTGATGAATTGATGCAAAGTGAAGTGAGCAGAACCAGGAGAATACTGTACACAGTTACAGTAATATTGTACAATAATCAACTGTGATTATTCTGATCAACATAATGATCCAAGACAATTTCAAATGATATATGATTTTTAAAAATGCTATCTACCTCCAAAGAAAGAGCTGATAGAGTCAGAATGCAGATCAAAACAAACTTTTTTTTTAATTTTTGGTTGTTTTTGTTTGTTTGCACTTTCTTTTGCAACACTGCTAACAGGGAAATATATTTTGCCTGACTGCACATATATAATCTGAATCAAATTGTTTGCCTTCTCAATGGGGGGAAGAGGGGAGAGGAAGTCAGAGAATTTAGAATTCAAAATTTTTAAAAACAAATATTAAAAATTGTTTTTACATGTAATTTTTAAAAAGTAAAATATAAATTTTCTTCAAAAAGTTGGGTATTCTATAAAGCAGATATAAGGAGAAGAAATACTCCACACATGAGGAACCCCTAGGCCCAGTAACATAAGCAGGAGAGGGAATGTTTTATATAGAGAATAATAACAAATAGGCCAGTTTGACTGGAACCTGAGAGGGAGTAATATGAAAACAGTCCAAAAAGACAGATTGTGAAAGTCTTTAAAAGTACCCAGCAGAGGAGTTTATGTTTGTTTAATCCTAGAAGCAAAAGAAAGCCGCTGGAGCTTCATAAGCAAGGGAGTGATATGGTCTGAGCTATGCTTTAGGAATATCAATTTTGTCAACATGTAGAAGAGGGATGAATTAGGAAGAACACCACTGATACCAATACACCTGTGCACAGCAGTGAATTCTAACGTGAGTCAAAGAAATAGTATCCAGCATAAGTAGTTTCATATGAAAAACGTAATGACACCTAGAAACAAGTTTAGAAGGGGCCACAGGGGACATTTATATCTATGAAAAAGTGTGGGGACACGGAGAAGCATGGGATACTAGGGGAGTAAAATTGAGAGTATTATCTCCTGAGACAAAAGAAAATGGGGGAAACGGAAAACAATTTTACCCAGCATTGAAATGGACTCAGGTGTAGATGACAAGGAAAAACAAGAAAAGTCAAGTATAGATGACAAGGGGAAACACCCTGGTAGGCTGCCTCCAAACCCACTGGAAGACATAGTGGACTGTGGCCTGGTCAAATGCTGATGAGTTATGAAGTAAGTGCATAGGAATTATCAAGACAGATTCATACTCCCAAAATGAGGGAGTAAGACTAGAGGACCCCCTTCCACCTTGGACATTCTGTGATTGTTTTTGTAAGCACTTGCTACCCAGTGGAGATGAGCTTTGATAAGGAAGTACAGAATGAAGTATGACTGCCATTTGCTTCTCATTCCAGGTTAGCACAAAGTCAGAGATATACAGTTATGTGACTTGGGAGTCCTAAGGGGTGGTGTACACATTCACTGTGGGTCACTCCCACTCTTTGGGAAACAATGAGTAAGGGCAAACTGAAGCAATACAGTATTGACAGTTAACATCCTTCTGACTCGCAAGGATCTCAGGGGAGCCTCATGAAGCTTGAAACAACAGATTTCAGCTGGTCAAAGGGATTATAGGCAATAAGTGTCAGAGTATGTTATAAAATTCAGTTCTTCCAGGAACACTGTATATTATATTTATCTGCCTATATTTATACATATTTGGAGCACAAAATGCATTCACCTTTTTATATATTTGCTAAAGTAATTTCTATTCTGCTGATTCCTGTCATGTCAAAACTGTCTTTCACAGATGTAAAAGAAGCAAGGTAATTAATTCATCACAATTAAAACCTTTAGGCAGCATCCCACGCATTGATGATTTTTTTTTTGCATAAAACGTTGTGATTGAATTGTGATTGAATTCACACATCTGTTCCATGGTAATACCTGTCCTCTGTCTCAGTGCGAACAAGTCACAGCTCAACTTGTTCCATTTGGTTACATTCCTAATTAGAATGAAGAGCTAGAAGGGTGGCTATAATCTATGTGACATAAAAGAAAAACACCCTCCCTCCCCAGTTGTGTAAGTGCTTCTCCATGGTATGTAGATCTAAGACAACATACCAACATACTGAGGTTTATCTTGGAATTTCCTAATTAATCATTTGGACTGAAGTAAAAAAAAAAAAAAAACAAGCTGCTCACAGGAGGTTCTTCTCATTAGCTCCCTGGACTTTTCCACTTCCTACCAAAAGTCTTGGAGATCGCTCCATCAGACCTGCAGCCCCCTCCTCCAACTGGGGAGTTCCTTTCTGGAACCACCATGTAAGGAAGTATGTAGGCCACCCACACTTAAACTTTTTTTCCCAGTTCTGCTCCTGACTCTCTCAACTTTTCTACCTACCCACCCCCTTTTTTAGCTTCCTTTTATGTTTTATCTTCCTCATTATAATGTATGCTCCTCTGCATGTGTGTGTTTGTGTATTTGTATCCCCAGCTGGCAGCATAGTAACTGACCTGACACATTTGTTGTTGTTATTTAGTCATTCTCAATCATGTCCAACTCTTCATGACCTCATTTGGGGTTTTCTTGGCAAAGATACTGGAGCGGTTTGCCATTTCCTTCTCTAGCTTATTTTATAATTGAGGAGAGTTAAGTTACTTGCCCAGAATCACACAACTTGTGTCTAAGACTGGATTTGAACTCAGGTCTTCCTGACTCCAGGACTGGAGCTCTATCCACTGACATGCACTTACTCAGTCTCCATGTCTCACAAAAGGAAAGGAGTCAACACATTATGTCTTAAAAAGGTGCCAAGCCTTTTGCGTGAAATCAATCTACTTATTATTTCATTGAACGTGGATCTGCTATTTGAGAGCAAAGAACATATCCTCTACTGAAGGATTTAATTCAATAGTTTCTTCAAAGGATCACAAACACACAATTGAAAGAAAATCTTAAGGGAAAGCTCTCTCTCAACCACAGGTAAAGTGTCTAGGGAAAAAAAATGGTATGGAAATGCAAAGATCTGTTGCCCCTAGTTTTCACAACCAGAGCTTCCTGTGTTGAAACCACGAAGGGAATGTGTGGGGAATGACAGTGGGGATGGAAGTAGGAGCCTGGCTAGAAGTTATGATGTTAAATAAGAAAATGATAAATAATTCTTGTAATGCAAAGGGATACACAAATTTATGAGCCCTAAACTATGGCAAATTTATTCTTTGTTTAAAGAACTGATGAGCCTAAGGTTAGTTAAAGCATCTCCATTTGTTACTTAGTACGTTAGTTGAATCTGACAGATAAGCTTTGACTGGGAAGCCTCAGGGCTACTTTAACGTGAATTGACAGCATGAAACTTTGCATTAAACATCCTTCCTTGGACTTGAATGACACTCTTGATGGGCACCAAGTTCATTACAAAGCTAGAAGTAACAACATAAGTCTCTTCCCCAGAGTACCTTTTCCTCCACTTCATTTTTCTCTTTACCTTCCCTCTTCTACCTCAGACAGGAAGAAAATACAAATGAGCTCAAACAAAATGCATTTAGACATAGAAGATGCATGGAGGATGAAACAAGATTTGACAAACTGCGATTTCATAATTAAAATCAGAGCAGCAGTAAAAGTGATAGCCTGGGACACAGAGGCATGACCAACTCAATCTTTAACTAGATCTACATCCATTAAGTCAACATCATGATGCAAATATTACTCTACATACCACACTACTAGAGTAACTTCCTAAATAAATGCCCTGTCATCTCTCACAGTCCAATATAAAAAACCCACTGATTCCATTCAACTGCTGGTTTCACATTATGCCCTTTCATTGCAAAGTCCAAAAGTACTAAGAAAAAGAAAATTGCTGTCACAAGTCTGTGCATAAAATATGCATAAAACTGATATAGGGAATTGGCAAGTGAGAAAACTTCCTTTACTAGTGTAGGCTGGCACTTTCTCTTTAATTTATAGTCTTGGAGAACTTCACAGAGCACAGAGAGGTTAAGGCAATTGCCCAAGGTCACACAATCAGTATGTGTCAGAGGTGAGATTTAAACCCAGGTGTTCTTGGCTTCAAAGCTATCTTTATGCACTCATGATGCCTCCTTTAAATCATAGGTTCATAGCTTTAAAGTTGAAAAGGACCTTTTGAGGTCAGGTTGTCCAATATCCTCAAATTTCAGACAAGTCAATGACCTGTTCAATGGATCAGCAACAGAGACTAAGGTCATATGACTACCAGTTTAATGCCCTTTCCACTATACTAAGCTGCCTGCTTCTTCACTACACTGTCATATCCATTCAGATAACATGCTCCTTTGGTCCCTGAGACCAAAGACCCTTTACTATATCTCAAGGGTTCTTAATCTTTTTTTGGTGTCATGATCCCCTTTGGCAGTCCAGTGAAATCTTACCGACTTTTCAGAATAATGTTTTAAGTGAATAAAACAAAATACATAAGATTACAGAGGAAAACAATTATACTGAAATATAGTTATCAAAACATTAAAAAAATTTGTAATACAGTAGAATATCTAATGGCTGGTCAGTAATTTCAAAATACTGAGTATAAATTACATTTCAAGATATCTACAACAACTGTAATATGTTATGAAAATACTTGTGAAAAAAAGAAAAAGAAAATACTTGTGATTTTCTACTGGTGACAGAGTCCCAGGTACTGCTATTACTAATATAGTTTGTTGCTTACACTCTGGGGGTATGCTAGAACCATCATCTACTGGCTATAAGAGCCAATTTTTAAATTTTCAGTGCAAGTCTTTATGTATTGAAAATCCATAAAGCTGTAAATCAAGGCATGATTTATTGTTTTGTTGATTTTTTAGACTTAATAAAGTGATGGGGAAATATTAATAATGCATATTAAATTTAAAAGCATGTTATGCATACATAATTCTGGAGAGCTAGTTATTAAAACTTACCAGCACATCCTTTTACTATATTCACAATTGAAGGCAATGCTAAATTGCAGTCTGAGGAAAGGGAAGGAGAGATGTAATTTTTTTCCATCCAAGGTCACATGCCACCTGAAATCTGTCTAAGGACTCCAAGTGCAGAAGTCCTGTAATACTGTGTGCAGAGCAGAATTAAAGTTGTTTTACGCCAGGTGCATGTTGGAAGCATACCTGGTACTATACCAAACACAGAGAAAATGGCATTTAATCTTCTTGTATTTAGAATGGAACTAAAAAGAAAAAGGGAGAAGGTGAAAAGGAAGCATTATAAGTGGGAAAGACTTCATTTTTATGGTGCTGCTAGGCTACTTTTCATCCTTTTCTATATCTTCCTTCCTCCTCCATCCCCACAGTCATTTTCTAAAATTCTAACTTTATTATATTTTCAGTTACCAGTACTCTCTCTCTTACCTATTGAAAAGGCATGAAAAGCAAAACCCATTGAAAATACAAATGCATAGGCATATATATATATGTATGTGTGTGTATATATATATATATATATATATATATATATATATATATATATATATATATACACACACATATGTATATATGCACATTTGCCACAACTAAAAAAGAAAATATGCTTCAATCTGCACTCTGAGTCTGTCAGCTCTGAATTTGGAAGTGGATAGCATATTTCATCATAAGTCTTCTGGAATTGTGGTTGATCATTGTGTTGATAAGAGTTCCCGAGTCTTTCAAAGTTGATTATCTTTACCATGTTTTTGTTGTGTAAATTGTTCTCCTGGTTCTGCTCACCTCACTTTGGATCAGTTCATACACATCTTCCCAGGTTTTTCTGAAGCTATCCCCTTTATAATTTTGACACAATAGTGTTCCATCACATTCATATATCATAACTTATTCAGTCATTCCCTAACTGATGGGTACCCCTCAGTTTCCAATTCTTTGCCACCCTCAAAAGGGCTGCTGTAAATCACAATGATTTTTTTTACTAACAAGCAGTATGATTTCCATGAAATGAAAAATTTATTTTTCAAAACTAAGATTAGAGACATTCTTCCTTCAAATTGTCTTATCCTTCCATCCAACCATCCATCTATTTATTCCTTCCTTCCTTTCAATTGCCCACAGTACCACCATTCCACTTCAAGGTCCTTACACCTCACAAGTGAAATATTTTGATAGGCTCCTAATGGCTCTCTCTCCCTCTCTGCCACCAACTTTTCACCCTCTATTTAGTCCTGCAGGACATCACTGCAGTCACCTTCCTAAATAGATTGCTCTCAGCAAGTTATTTCATCATCATAACATCACAGAATGTGAGTTGGAAACTCTTGCAGTCCCCTAGTCTAACCCCTTCATTTTACAGATGAGAAACCTGAAGCCCTGAGAAATTAAGTAATTTGTCCAAGGTTGCATAGGTACCAAGGAGCAGAGTGAGAATTTGAACGCAGATTTCCAGCACTCATTCTCCTATGCCATAATTTTGATACCAAAAAACTTTTAATAGCTCCCCATTGTCTACTGAACTAAGTTCACTAGCCTAATGGGAAGTCTTACACAATCTACCCTCTGTTTACCTGTCTAGCCTCATCTCCTTCTACATTGCCACCCAAATTGATTTATTCATTGTCCTTCCTTTGTACTTTCTGACCTCCATGCCTTTGCATATGCAATTTCTATCCACTATAATGACCTAACTTCTTCTCCATATATTTTAAAATATTACCCATCCCTGAACACCAAAACTGCCCCATATAATCTTTCTCCTGTGAAATTCTAATCATACTTATTGTTGTTACCACCCATCTGATATTTATCCACTTGTATTTTTTGTCATGGAAGGGACTGACCATAATAAATAGGTTAGGTATATGTCAAGAAGCCCCTACAGGTCACAGAGGCGAAGCCATTTGCAATGGAAGTCAAACTGACTTTGCAGTTTCCAAAGGACAAATGACCACACAGAAAAATGAATATTCAGCTTGTACAATCTCCATCATGTCCTTGAATATAGGTAACAAAAAAATAAAAATAAAAGATATTGGTAAAACTTAAAAAAAAAAACTGACTTTGGATGTTGGTATGTCTACATGTTTCAGCTAGCATCAACATCACAGGTTGGCATGTTCTACAGCTGAGCAGGCACTGAAGCCCCTTTTGGGATTCTGTAAATAAGCAGATTCAGACCAAGCCCAGCCTAAGATCTGAAGTCCCCAAGTGAATGAATCTTATTAATTCAACAGGCTATATTTATCCTCATCCCAAGAAAATTCTGTATGTGTCCAGTCCTGAATCACCACCCATGCTGATTCCATGGCTTAAGAGTTCAAACTGACATTACCTTTGTTTTGGGAATTTTACAATACAATCTGTCTTTTAAATGGCACATCCTGGAAAGTAATCATGAGATCAGACAGTGATTCTGGCTCTGACAATTAAAGAGATCCTTTATCCCTTTATCTCTTATCTATGCATTAAAGAAAACTTTTTTGTTGCTGTATGCATTTCTTTCCTGTCTCTGGGATCTTTTAGAATGTCTTTGATTAATGCCTGTGGGTCAAAGCCCAAAAAAGCATGGGTGAGCAGCAATATCTATAAGTATTAAGGCAAAATCCCTGTCCAAGTGCTACAGTCATTCATGGAAGAGAGGTCAATAAGACAGAGAAAGATAAATCAAATCTCAAGATGGGTGCAGGAAACAAAACAAGTGTCTGTCCAATGGGTTCTCTTACTAGAGCCTAACAAAATTTTTATTTCATATATCATTTCACTCTCTTCAGATGCCTTCAATAATTTTACCTCTTTCTTTTGTATCGTTGTTATAGTTAACAGAGAAAGTGTTAAGGGAGTAGACCCTGTGATTTCATTGGCATAAAGAGATCCTGGTAAAAAAAAATTTTCCTACCAACGAAGAATCAAATCTCTGCAACCAAATCTATGAGAGCTGTTTAAAACACTTAGAGGTTAAATGACTTGCGTAGGGTGACACAGCTAGTATGAATCAGAAGTGTTTATGTATTGGAAATCCAGAAAAGCTATAAATCAAGTAACTTATTGTTTTGTTGATTTTCTAGACTTGAGAAAGTTATGGAAAAATAGTAATAATGCATATTAAACTTAAAAGTGTGTTATTATGCATTCATAATTCTAGAGAGCTGGTTATTAAAACAGATCTTTGGAGTTCTTAGGTCAGCTCTCTTTCTACTAAGTTATGTTACCTTTTCACTTTATGAGGGGATAGGGTAGAAATACATATTTGGTCATGATTTTAATCATATTTAAATGATTGTCAGTTTTTATATAATTCCTTTTCTTTGATTTTTATAGGTGTTATAGTTTCATTCAATTCATAAGTGATAAAAATTTTTATAATCTGAATCCTGTTTCTTTTACAAGTTCTTTTTATGCCTTAAAAAATAAAAACAGAATGAGCAGAAAGGGAGCTCAGAGGTTACACCGTCCAAAATATTAGGCTATAAGTTAATCACCAAAGACTACTTGTAAATTAAACAGATCAATAAGCATGTCTTCTACCTAAAAAGCACTGCAATATTGTTTAATACTTACCTTGCAGAGAAATTGCCATCTGCATCACTGGAAGTAGTACTAGGGGTGTGTTGGTAAATGTTTAACAACCAACCCTCCAAAAATACAAGAAACACTTTCAAGTTTAATTTGCGTTATTAATATTTCTTTATCATGTTCTTAAGTCTCTACAATCAGCAAAACAATAAATCAAGTTCTAATTTGTAGTGTTTGTAGTTTTCCAAGGTGCAAATACTCACACAGAAAATTTAACAACTGGACTGAGAGCTGGTTTGAGCTGACTCCAGCATATCCCTAGCAATAATGACAAAATCATGGCTCCCCGAAGTGTTAAGTATTAAAGATAAGAGTTTAATATGGGGAATTAAAATAGACAATGTGTAATTTTTTCCTATTACCCTGTAACATGAATTCTTTTTCAATAACTTGTATCTTGAAAGGCAGCCTATTATGGTGGATTGACTATTGTATATGGAATCAGGAAAACTCAGGTTCAGCCCTGTCTTTGACATTGAATTAACTATGTGACCACAAGCAAGTTACCTACCCTTTTTAAGTCTCAGTGTTTGGATCTGTAAAATGGGGATAATAATACCTGTAGAGCCTACAGCAAAATTGCAGGGTTCCAATGAGAAAAAATGTTTTGCAAATTATAAAGTGTCAACTGTAAATGGTAAAGTGTAAGTGTCAATTATCTGCATTTGTATATGTCAAATTAAAAAGGACTTAATATTGAAAATTCTACTTTGATACTACTTTCCCATTTTCCATTGAAAAACATGAAATAGCCAAGTATTCCAGTAACATGTAGGCTCCCTCAGGGCAAGGAGTTTTATTTGTATATTCTCTAGTACCTAGGACAATGCCTTGCACAGAGGATGTGGTAGCAGTTTTTGCAGAGCTTTTGTGGACTGTTCCTACAGATAAAAATTAGATCTTATCATTAAGAAGGTTTTAGATTAGACCAGGACCAAGTAAAAAGCTTCAGTTTATTGGTCTGCAGATGTACAGTTTAAAAAACCAAAAACACTTTTGCTGGGATTATAGATTTGTTGCCCAGTCAACATGAGTTCTGGTTTTTGTTCTACTCACTCCTGCTCTGCTTTTTAAACCACAAAGTAATTTAGCAAATCAAATCACAGAAAGTCTTGATGTTTCCTGGGCAAGCAGCACCACTACTATTAAATTAGAGCTTGGCTATTCCTAATCAATCTACTCCTTCAGTGAATAAACAAAGACAGACTTATCTCAGTTTACAAACCACTCATCAAGTCATAGATTGGGCTGTGCAAGACGGACCAATCACAAAAATAGAAGGCAAGAACATTTCCATTTAATTACGGGCAACCCTACCCTGCTTGTTAAAATTACTTCATGTGCCAAAGGACAGGGGGTGGGAAACCTTGACAAATATGACTCACTCTTATTTATATAAATTTTATGGTCAGTTTTAAAAGTAGGTGAGAGATCTTAAAAAAAAAAAAAAAGGTTTATTTTCTGATCTGATAAAGCAGGGATTTGCTGAGACCCACATATAATGTTGATGTGGTACTCTACCACTCCCTCACAAAATATACATTTTTTTCTCTTTCTGATTTTCTTTTTCATTTTTATCTTTTTACTTTCCTACTTAGTTTCATTTCCCTATTCTCTTTCTTTTTTGTTTTTCTTTTCCATCACTTATGCATTAAGCCTGTTGGTGGCACTCAGGACAATCACTTTACCCCAATTCAGTATAGCCCACTGTCCTCAAGCGTGCCTGAATGGGCCTCCCGATCTTGATTGTAACTAATTAAGAATGTCTTATTTGATTCATATAGTGAAGGAAGAAAGGCAAATCATAAAAAGCAGAAATCTCAGTCCCTACAATTTCTACCCAATGGCCCTAAGTCTATCCTCTGGAGATACAGAGAGTGGGTTTAATTTCTCTTTTACATGATTTTAGGTAGTCCTTCCTTAAATAAGGCAGAAATCTCAGTCCTGTAATTTTAACCTAATAGTCCAAAGTCTTTCTTCTGGAAATAAATAGATTAAGTCTAATCTCTCTTTTATATGATGGCCCTTCAAATATATGGAAATAGTTACCATGTTGTCACCTCTACTCTCCCCATTTGCCCCTATTTTCCCTAAATGTTCCCTTTATAGTACACTTTCCAGACCCCTCACCACTTTGACTGATCTTCTCTGGATACTTGAATTTGTCAGTGGACCTCTTGAAGTTGCTGCCTACAACTGGAGGCAGAATCCAGATGTAGCTGGATCATTGCAGCTTATGTTGAGACTATTACCTGCCTTAACTTCGACATTGTGCTTCCATACATGCAGTCAAAAGTTACAATAGCCTCTGCTGCAGTCCCATGATGTTTTTTGAACTTATTTTCAACTAATTCATCTCCTTGCCTGCCCATTTTTTTAAAGATCAAGTACTTTCTAGTAAAGTCTTCCTCCTTCTGTATTTATGCAATTGATTTCTGGAACCTAAACAAAGAACTTTACAACTATCATTGTTAAATTTTATTATGATCCTTTCTTCCAAGTCTTTTGTCCTGTTAACTACTATCAAGCAAATCCTATGTTTATGGAACCTAGATTGTCAATCTAAATACAACTTGTGATCCCATCATGAAATAGAATTCTGGAGTGTTAATCTAGGGATCAAAGTTTATCCAGTTTTAGTTAATGTAGGGATCAGAGTTTGAATTTGGGAAAGCAGCACAGTATAATAGAGTAGTGGATTTGACATCTGGAGACCTGGGGTTAAAATCCAAGGTCTGACATTTTCTGCATGACCTTAAACAACATACTTCACCTTCCTAAATTCATCATCTGTAAAATGAGAAAGTTTGGACTAGATCATGTCAGAAGTCTATTCATCCCTTAATCTATGATCCAATATTTTTTTATTCATCCCTGTTAAAGACAGATAGAGCCATAAGAGAGCAGCATGCTCTCTCTGATTATGTTCAGGTTGGCTTTTCAGAAACTGACTATTGCTTTCTCTTTTGTGCATATGCTTTTCTAAACTTCATTCTTCTTTAAAAAATACACTTCTTTATCCTACTCTGATATATCTAGTGCCTTGATATTATATATGTTGAGCACTATAACACGCTAGTTATTTTCCAAAGGGCTAATTTAATTACACATCATTGATATATCCACTCTTGCATGTCCCTCCCCCAGTTTTCCCATCCCAAACTACTCTCTTATTTCTTCTCCTCTCCTCTCCTCTCCTTCCCGGTATATAAGAAGAGTAAATCATTCTAATTCTTTTTTGTACTTAATTCAAACTGTACACCTATCCACAGAGATTTGTGTTTTGAACCCATGCAATTTAGCATTTTTACTAATCACTTGTACTAAGGCATAGATGGCATGCTTATCAAATATGAAAAAAGAGCAGAAAGCTGGGAGGGAAAGCCAATCCACTGGAAGAGACAGTGAAGTGTTTTGTGTTTTTTGAATCTTGGGGGCTTAGAATGTTGTAACTTCAATGGGCATCAATGCAATCAAATTTACAAGTAGACCACTAGAGGCATGGCTTGACAACAGTTCAGGAAATAGACTTGTTCTGCTTAACCCCAGAATACCCATGAGTGGTAGGTAGAAGAGAGCCATCTTAGGCTTGATATAAGGAAAATCTTCCTAATAAACAGAGCTCTCCCAAAGAAGAATGGGATTCCTCAGGAAGCAATGGACTCCCCATCGATGGAGGTTTTAAGCAAGACTGGATAACTACTTGTTGGCTCAACCATAAAAAAAAGTTCTTATTCAGACACAGGCTAGAGTAGATGGGTCCTGAGGTCCCTTTCGACTCTAATCTTCCATAAATCCTACTTTGCCACCTACAATTGTAATTTTCTACATGTGCTTTGCTATTAAAATGGATAATAAATAAGGGTGAAGAACACAAAGACTGCCTAAAAATACATAATAGAATCAAAGTGTTTCTGTTATAAACTCTGTGGCTTAAAAGAAGCAAAATTTTAACATGCTTATTTTTGGTTTTGGTTATTCATTTTCAATTGTGTCTGACTCTTTATGACCTTATTTGGGGTTTTCTTGGCAAAGATATTGGAGTGGTTTGCCATTTCCTTCTCAGTTCATTTTACAGATGAGGAAACTGAGGCAAACAGGGTAAAATGACTTGCCCAGGGTCACACCACCATTAAGCATCTGGGCACTTGGTATATTTCTAAGCACTTGGTAGATTTCAAAGGAAAAAATATATAGAGGTAGCATGGCATACTGAATAGACTGCAAGGCTTGGAATTAGGAAGAACTGAGTTCAAATTCTCTGACACTAGCTGAGTGACCCTAAGCAAGTCACTTTACCTCTGAGTGTCTCAAGTAACTCCCAATACTTACCTATGAAGCCAGTGATATGCTTTGATAGGCATTGATAGAGAAAGTTACCAAAGAGGGAGATCCTTCCCTTATTCATATATTCACAGAAAGTGTTTCTTTTTCAACTTTTTTCCAGTTACATTGTGGAACATTTTGAAACAAGTTATGCCTGAAGGGCGCGACATTAACAGCCAAATAGGGTATGGGGGGGGAGGGGGAGAGAAGGAGGAAAGGAGACAGGAAAGACGGTGTTGCTAAAGAACCATGTTTGTACCACGGGTGGGGAACCTGCAACCGCAAGGCCACATGTGGCCCTCTAAGTCCTCAAGCATGGCCCTTTGACCCAATCCAAACTTCACAGAACACATTTGGATTCAGTCAAAGGACAGCGCTTGAGGACGTAGAGGGCCACGTGTGCCCTCAAGGCCCCAGGTTCCCCACCCATGATACAACCATGTACCATGTAACTTAAGGATAGAAACGTCCTTTTGTGTGCCAGTAAATACTTAACAATATGTACAAAGGATACACTGTTATGTTTGATCTGAATTATGAACATTTTCTCCATCACTTTCTTAATATGAGCAATTAACAAAACAATAAATCAAGCCCTAATTTCTAACATCACTGCTTTCTAAGGTATAAATACTTACATTGATTGCCCAAGCAATCATCCCTGTTTCCTATTGAGTGGTACCCTTCTCAAGCCAGTTTGAATCTCAGAGGATTTACCAAAGAAGTAAGAACTTCTGGCTTGAGCTTTTCCTTCATGGCCCTGGAAGACTCTCAATAGTAATGCTGTTCAGCCTCTGTCCATTGTTCAGCCTGCCCTGGGTACTCCAGCATGGAGGTGGGAAGGATTTCTGGCTGTCTGCCTGACTGACTACTGACGTCTTCTCTGTTGCAGGCAAGTGCTGAAATTGTTGTACTATTCCTTCCTTATTTATTACTAAGTACAGTCATATGCTGGAAGGAACCTAAATTTGGCAGAATTAAATGTAGGCAGAGTTAGAAAGAGTTGGTAAGACTATCATGCCAAAATATCAATCTAGAAAAGACATCCTGGACAGAGATTTCTTAATGACACTCCCGAAAAAAAGTCTGCTCTCTCTCCCCTTTATCTTTCACTCCAGGGCTGGACCTCGGCAAGGTGCCCTTTTCCCCCTTTCACAGAGAACTCTGGTCTCCTCAACCTCACTCAGGTTACCTCAAGCTCCTCATTCCTCTATCAAATCCTATTCTCCAGAAAGGTTCAGGAACTCAGTCACACGAAGGCACAAAAGATGAATGATTCTTTAGAGGGTTACCCACTTTGAAGAGTATCTGCATTTAAATAGGTTTCAAATCCCTAAGGAAGCAAAGCTCTAAAGGCTGCATTTCAGGCAACGACTTCTGTAGAAGTATGCTCTTCTATGTAATTTAAGGGACAGGGAAACCTCTCCCTCTCCCAGAAATCATGTCTCAAGGACATATGCCTATCCTGGCCATGGGTAATGTTAGTCCTAATTTTTCTAACAATCTTTTTTTTCTCTTTTCAATTCTGAGTTCCAAATTCTCTCTTCCCTCCCCCCCACATTAAGAAGGCAAGAGGTTATACATGTATAGTCATGCAAAACACATTTCCATATAAGTCATTCTGAGAAACAAAATATGGACAAAAAAAAACTCCAAGAAAAATAAAGGGAAATAAAGAAAAAGTATCTTTGATCCGCAATCATGTTCTACCAGTTCTTTCTCTGGAGATGGACAGCACCTTTCATCATTAGCTCTAATTCTCCTAATCAAAATCTGTAAAGAATTGACTCTGTTATAGTACACACTGAAAACAATCATGGGATTGAGGGATGAAAGAGATCTCAGAGATCATCTAGCCCAACTGTCATTCTACAAATGATATAATCAGAGCCTCAAGTGGTGTGGCAACTTGTTCAAGGCTACTGTTACACAGGCAGATTTCAAACCCAGGTCCTTAGACTCCAAATATAGACTTCTTTCCACTATACCACATTCTGCTATCCTCTCTCCTTTCCCATAGCTTTTTGGTGTATTATCTCTAGAGCTAAGAGTGTTTTTGTAGGAATAGAATTTGCTGTCTGGCGCCAGGATTTAACAGTAGTATTCTGGGAAAAGACATTGCCACCAACTATCCATCAAACTGCTGGTCCAATGCTACTGCCTGTGAACAAAGACACCATTCAGACTGGAAGAGTGTTGGAGATGCAAGAAATAGCAGCTGATGGTGCCCAACTCGGCAGAACTGACTTTAAAGTAGGGCAAAGTACTTTGATTCATTTCCCTTCCCATCTGCTTTGTCTGCCTTTCTCCACCTTTCACCCAGACAGGTAAAAAATGTTACCCTTCATGTGGATACGAAGGGGTAGGGGTTGAGGTGGAACAAGATCAAGAAGCATTTAAATCATCTCCACCTTCAAAAACAGAGTTTACTGTGGAAGCATAGCCAGAAACCCAAGTTCAAGTTTAAGAGTCAGAAATTCCTTAGTCCTAAAATTTGACCATGTCAGTGTCTCACATCAAAGCCAGTCTCCCCATCCCTATCCTGGTTTTCTCAATTCTAAAACAGACATAATAATACCAAACTCAGGGGGTTGCTGTAGGGGTTAATTAGAGATTGCAAGGCACACTAAATATATACAGCTTCTCATAAACATTAGATGTAGTTACAGCAGAGGCTCATAACATGGACCTTAAGAGTGATTCATATTAATTATATTGTGTTCAAGCCCTTTATTAATTATATTGTGTTCAAGCCTCATATATGGCTAAGTCAGTCTTTTGAAGGAAGGTGGTCCAAGGGGCTAAGCCTATTTTTATTTCTATGATTACACACTTGATTTTCTTTTTGTTTCTTCCTCTGGGACCTTCTTTTCAATAGTACACAACTATTCCATTATGATTTATGTTTCAGCTCCTTGTCAATGAAAGCTACATCTCCACTGCTTTTGAACAAACTATATTTTAAGAGTTCATTTTGATTCCTCTTTTTTTTTTAAATTTTATTATAGTTTGCATCATTCATTTCCACAAGATTTTGAGTTACATATTTTCTCCCCCTCTTTCCCCCACCCACCACCCCAAAACAGCCATCCCAGTGTGTC
>CM053586.1:112687763-112715060 GCA_028646515.1 Pseudochirops corinnae | reverse complement strand
TCGCTGGGGTCCTCCCGGCTGCCGTAGACTTCCAGCTGACTGGATAATGAAGACTCCAAGACCGAGGCCCAAGACGACGATCCGGATCCAGGCCGCTCAACGTGAGAGCCCTGGCCTGAAAACAATCGCTCAGTCCCCCTGCTGTCTACAGGCCTCGGGCGGGAAGCTACAAAGTGGAGGCGGGTACAAAACCTCTGCCTTTCGCTTTTCCGCTCTGGAGACCTTTCGGCAGGACTGCTTATCTCCCCCTTTCACAATTCCCACTCGCAGCTGGTGCTAATTCGCTCACCTGAGAGGCTTCTCTGCACCTCCCACCCAGCCGCCCCTGGGGCACAGCCGCGGCTTCAGGCCAGGCTGGTTTCGGTTCGCAATACTGATATGGTTCCTTGTAACCGAGCTGACTTTAGTGGGAAGTATCCTTGTGTGCATTTTGGAGTTCTAGGATTGGTTTAGAGTCCTATTTTATGGGTATTTTGTGGTGGCTATGTGAGAGCTGCGATATGTTGCTGCTGCTACGCCGCCATCTTGGCTCCGCCTCCCATTTTGATTCCTCTTGCAGAATTGTTGTTCTCTCTTCTAGGTTAGAGGCCCACTGGTTGCAATAGACAGGAAAGGAATAACTGAAATTATGGCTCTGCCACTAAAGGAAAATTCCCCATCAAGGAAGAAAAAGATCAAGGAAGTGACCTTTTATCGTAGAGGTGCTACATAGACTCCTAGCTAGACATACTTTTACGTCCTGACGATACAGACAAGCTTTATGGGGCCCAGGGGTATACATAACAAACCTACAGCTCACAAAACTTGTTCCTGAGACAAAATGTCGACTCTGTTGACTTATTATTGCCTAAGCATGATGACAAGAAAAGATCTTTTGTGCTCCCTTGAAAGAAAGAAAATAAAAACATTTTATATTATGACTGCCTGGCAAATTCTGTACGGGTGCTGTAAGCCCCAACAAGGTAATATTTTTAGAGAAGAAGCCATGTACATGGTAGACTTTCTCACCCCTGCAGAACCCAACCCAGTCCTCAATACTTCTCATAAATCCTTTCATTTACCTCTCACTGACTCCCCGCACTGTTCTTCAACATAGTTATTTCAGATTTTCTCCACTCTCCTCAAGCACGCAGTTCTTCCTTAGTCCTACACCCTACATTGACTTGAACTTCTATGCTATGAATAAAAAGGGGAACATTCAGCATGAGCTAGATGAACGAGTTCACATATCTCCGTTGGCACCCCAAGAAATCATCGCTGCTACATCTATCCTCTCATCCCATCCTGAAATCTGAGGGAAAGAAATTATTTCCTCTTAAAAGCAAATCCCTGTATCTACACTCTGGACCTCATATGTGTCCACTTTCTCTCTAGGAGTCAGATCACAAACTTTTTCCCTCCCTTTCTTCTGTAGCATCATCAACTGATCTCTCCCATCTCCAAACATGTTCAAGTTCTCCTTGCATTAAAAAACAAAACCAAAAACCTGTTTGCTTGACCTCATCACCTTTTTAAATAGCTACCTAATCTCTCTTTTTTTTACTGCCTAAAATTTTGAATGAGCTCTGAACTCACTGCCTCTACTGCCAACTGGGTCATTCACTTCTCTTTTTTTTCCTGCTTTTTGGAGGGGGGAGGTAGGGCAAATGGGATTAAGCGACTTGCCCAAATTTTGTGTTAAGTGTCTGAGGCCACATTTGAACTCAGGACTCCAAGGTTGGTGTTCTATTCACCGCACCACCTAGCCACCCCAGGTTCATTCACTTCTTATCTCCCTATAATATGGTTTTTGTCCCAAACATTTTATTCAATTTATTATCTTAAAGGTTACTAATGATCTTCTTACAAATCCAATGACTCTTTCTCAGTCTTCATCTTTTTGGTCTTCCCCTCAGTTGGATACCATTGAGCTCCCCCTCTTTCTTGATACTCTTCACTCACTTGGCATCATGAACATTATACTCAATGGGTTCTCTTCCTACCTCTCTCTTCCACTTTGTAGCATTTCTTTTTTTTTTAAAAATTTTTTAAATTTTTATTTATTTTATTTTTAATTTATGGAATGAAACAAATATTTCCATAACATAGTATAATTTTTAAAAGACTGCACACAAAACTGCAAATATGTATAACTTGTTTTTTATTTTTAATATGTAATAGTTATATGTATATAATTATATATTGTTATATATAAATGACATATCTATAACATATATAATAAAGTCATCATGTAAATTTCTTTTTTTCTTCCTTCCACTGCCTCCCCCAGAGACGGTTACCATTAGACACGTGCGTGCGCGCACACACACACACACGCACACACACATACTCATATATTAAAAATATGTAAAATTACTCTATACATGCTTCTATTTATCAGTTGTTTTTCTGGATGCATGACTATTTCTTCTTAAGACGTTGTCTTGAAACAATGAAAGAAAGAGACTCTTTCTCTGTCCATCTCTGACTTTTCTTTTGGCTTTTATTGAGTATCTACTATGTGTGGCAAGTCACCATGCTAGCTAGTCATCGACCATTAGTTGATTTCTCAACCTTTCCTGACTTCTAAATGTGTGTGACCTCCAATACTCTCAGCAATTCACTATTGACACTTAACACCTTAGGCCTATATTTCCAAAGCTTTACTTACAACTTATAGACTCATAACTCCTAAATCACCTTCTTTACTCTGACTTCTTGCCTTCACTGAAGTCTTATATATCCAGCTATTTGCAGGATACTCAGTGTCACCTCTAATGCCACATGTCTAAAACTGAAGCTATCTTTTACCCGAAACTTCTATATTTCCCAACCACTCCATTTATCAGTTGCATCGCTATGGTCCTAAGCTCTCACACTAGAAACCTTAGAAACATCTGACTTTTTGCTTTTCTTCATTACCATATGAAATCTATCATGAATTTTGTTTCTTCCATAAAAAGATCTGCTGGGTTTTTCCATTTCATTTCAATTGCAACAATCCCTAATCTAAGCTCTATGCATCTTAGGCAGAGACTAATTAGCAACATCTTTCACCTGATTTCCTTGGCTTTAATCTCTCTCTGTTTTTTGTTGTTGTTGAGTTATTTTTCAGTTGTGTCTGACTCTTTGTGACCCCGTTTGGGGTTTTCTGGGTAAAGATGTTGTTTGCTATTTCCTTCATCTGCCCATTCTACAGATGAGAAAACTGAGGCGAACAGGGTTAAGTGCCTTGCCCAGGGTCACTCAGCTAGTAAGATTTGAACTCAGGAAGATGAGTCTTCCTGACTTTAGACCTGACATTCTATCCAGTGCACCACTTAGCTGCCCTTCTCCAATCTAATTCACCCTTACTACTGCTGCCAGGTCTCAAATGCCTCTTTCAGCATATCATAGAATCAGAGCATCATAGCTGGAAGGGACCTTAGAGGTCATCTAGTCCAGTTTCTTTATTTTATATATGGAGTAACTGTGGCCTAAAGACATTAAATGACTTGCCCCAGGTTATAAAAGTAGTAAATTACAGAGACTGAAATTAGATTCTCTGACTTGTAATCCAGTGTTCAGTTCATTATTCGCATACTTAAGAATCTATTCTCTATTTGGTTTTCAAGACTGATTAGCCCTCCTCAGGTACTATACAGTTATCTCTTCTACATCACAAATTTTCCCATCACAGTTTCCATATGTCATGGGTCGCGTCATCATGAGAAATTAAATGGAAATTTGGGGGGAGTTTTGTGGAAGTCAAAGATGACATGCAAAGGCCAATAGATGACACAGAAGTTCTCTTTTATACAGTATTTTTACTTAACATTGACCTACTGACCAAACACTTAACCCAAATTTTATAATAAGGTACTGTAAACACCCCACAAAAGAAAAAGAAAAAAAAATCAAACTTACAAAGGGAGGGCCAAAAAATTTTACTCAGATTTTCCAGATTGTGGGGGCACTGTACCCCTAACCCCTACAATGTGAAAGGGATAACTGTAGACTACTTGGTCTACAATCTACTGGACTGATACCTCATCTCATTGAAAGGCTGTCCCTTCCATTCTGAATGAAGTCCCTTCTCACCTCTGCCTCTTAAAATCCCTAGCTTGCTTCAAATGATATTTCTTGCATGTGGCCTGAATCTTCCCGGCTACTAGTGCCTTTCCCTTTTACATTATCTTGCATTTACTTTAAGGCATTAATAGCTAGGACTTCTGGGACATGCTTCATATTTTTCATGTACTTTATCTGTATGTGTTGTTTCCCCAATATAAGTTCCCTGAGGATAGGGATTATTTCTTTTTTGTCTTTGAATTCTTAACACAATGCCTGGTATGTAGTAAGTGTTTAATATTTGCTAACATTGATTGGACTGGTTGGTTCTATTCCTGCCTATCCAATTTAGCTTCTCCTCCATACCTCAGTAAATTTTATTCGTTCCAGTCATGGCAATCTCCTCACAGTGATCTGTACAAACTACATTCAGTCTCTCCCATGTGCCTTTGCTGATGTTGTTTATCTTCCCGAATCCTTTCCAATCAGACTATCCAAATCTTAACCATCCTTCAAGGTCTGGCTCAAGTCAGACCTCCCACATGAACTTTCATCCAACTCCTTTAATACACACCAACCTCTCACTTCTCTGATCAAAGAAAGAGGACACCAAGTCAACTAGAGTAAAGCTAGAGCACACCAACAGCAAAACAGAACAAAGTCTTCATAGAATTTCATGGAACCTCAGATTTGAAAGGGTCATAAGATCTTCTAGTCCAATCCAGCTTCAAATAATAACTTCCTCTGGCACATCTCTCAACAAGAGGTCACTGACTATCTGCTTCAAGTTTATAGGGAACTCTCTGCCTACCAAGTCAATTCATTCCACATTTGGATCAAAGGATGTTTATTCCTTGTTATTCCTTATGTTGTAAGAAACAAGTTGAAAACTGCTTCTCTACAGTTTTTACCCACTCTCCTATTCTGCCCACAGGGGTAAAGCAGACCAAATAGAATCCTCTTCCACATGACAGTCCTTCAAATACCTGAAGACAGTGCTCATGCCTTCCATAACCCCCCACCCAACTTCTCCCAAGTCTTATGTTCAGGTAAAATAGCCTCGGCTCCTTCAACCTATAGTTATATAGGATAGGTTTCCAACCCAGTCACCACCCTGGTCACTCTCCTCTGGACACGGTCAGGTTTGTCAAAGCCCTTGTGGAAAATATGGCACAAGGAACTGAATTCAGAATTGAACTGCCATTTAGCCTGTCCAGAGGAAAGAACTACAAGACTATCATTCTCTCATTTTGGACACTACATTTCTTTATATAGCCTAAGATTCCATTAGTTTTTTTTTTTAGCAGCTATGACACATTGTTCACTTATATTAAATATACAGCCCACTAAAATCTCCAGACTTTTTCATTTCCTTTAAAAAAAATTCGGGGGGAGGGGAGAAAATTTGAAACTAAAGGGATTGTGGAACTGAATCTTGTAAACTAAAAGTAAATAAAGAAATCAATAAAAAAAATTTTATTATATTTTCTATTAATAACCATTCATTTCTTCTCCAACCTGCCTCTTCCAATTGAAAAGAAAAAAAAAAAGAAAAAACAAAACTCTCGTAACAAATATACATAGCCAAACAAAACAATCTCCCACAATGTCCTGATCCAAAAATATATGTCTCATTCTGCATCTTGACTTTATTACCTCTTTTTCAGGAAGGAGGTAGCAGAGATCATTACCAGCCCATGGTCAATCATTGCAATGACCAGAATTTTAAGTCCTTCAAAGTTATCTTTCTTTCCAATGTGGTTATCACTGTATACATTGTTCTCCTGGTTCTGTATACTTCACTTTGCCTCAGTTCATACAAGTCTTCCCAGGTTTCTCTGAATCCATTTCTTTCATCCTTCTTGAGCCTTTTTCCTTATGAACTATCATATGAACTTATCTCATCCTGCACTGGAGTTCAAGTAGAGGACATATTTTTTACATGGGAATAAAGGAAATACAGTATCAACACATCAAAAATATACCAATTAAACAGTTGTCTCAAATTCCATATGGTCAAATCAATAAATTGTAAGTCTATTTTTTAAGTACTTTATAAGAATTTCAGAAGTTTTTAGATATTTGTCTGAGACTGAATTTGTGCTCAGATCTTGAGAAGGCACTATGTCTTCATTGTTTATTCCACAGGGAAATATTATAAATAAACATAGCAATATATCAGTAAAGTGAGGCAACAAAATATTTGTTTTAGAGCAACACAAAAGAGAACAGTCTTTTAGAGGGTAAAACAATCTTAGAAATTACCTCATCCAAATTCTATCTAATCTAGCATTTTAACAGATGAGCAAATGAAGGCCTTTCCCTGGTGAATTCTTATACAATCTTTCAAGAATGAATTCAATGAAAACATCACATAATTTGAGTTGCCACCTCACACCCATCAGATTGGATGACAAAAAAAAGAAAATAATGAATGCTGGAGGAGCTGTGGAAAAACAGGTACACTAATGTGCTGTTGGAGATGAAAGCAATTTGGAACAATGCCAAAAAAGCTATTAAACTGTGTATACCCTTTTGACCCAGCAATACTGCTACTAGGTCTATTCTCCAAAGAGATTAAAGGAAGAAAGCAAGGACCTATTATTACAAAAATATTTAAAGCACAATTTTTTGTGGTGGCAAAGAATTGGAAACTGTGATGGCACCCATCAATAGAGAAATGGCTAAACAAGTTGTGGTTTATTAATCCAATGGAATACTACTGTGCTATAAGTAATTATGTTTAGGATGGTATCAGAGAAATCTGGGAAATATCATATGAACTAATGCAAAATGAAATGAGCAGAATTAGGAGAATAATATATATATATAATAACAGCAACATTGTAAAGTTAATATTGAAAGACTGAGGAGCTCTGATCAACACAATAATCAACCACAATTCTATGAAAAAACATGTTCTCCACCTCCAGATAGAGAACTGATGGACTCAAATTGTAGATCGAAACATATTTTCTTCTCTTTCTTTTCTACTTTTTCTGGATTTGGCTAATACAGGAATTTGTCTTGCATGACTATATACATAGCTGTGGAAGGGGGATAGTGGAAAAGGCAATGGACTTGGAGTCATAGAACCTGATTTCAAATCCTCCCTTTGTTACTTGCTTCTTATGCAAACTTAGGGGCAAGCCTGAATCTCTCTGGGCCTCATTTTGTTCATCTGTAAGATGGAGACAGTCTAGAAGATCTCTCAGATCTTTTCCACCATTAAACTTGATGATCTGTGATTTAAGTGTGCTTCAAATGATGCTTCTTACATGTGGCCTGAATCTTCCCAGCTACTAGTGCCTTCCCCTTTTACATTATCTTGCATTTACTTTAAGGCAATAATAGCTAGGACTTCCGGGACATGCTCCATATTTTTCATGTACTTTTATCTGTATGTGCTGTTTCCCCAGTGTAAGTTCCCTGAGGACAGGGACTATTTCTTTTTTGTCTTTGAATCCTTAACACAGTGTCTGGTATGTAGTAAGGGTTCATGTCATTTTCACAATATAATCTATCCATTTACAGAGACCCTTCCTAAAAATGACTGAGGACAAATAAAAGGCCAGCTGAGAAGAAGTAAAGACAAAAATCATGATAAATAATATATACATAAATAATCACAACATAAACTACACTTGGATAACTAATTCTTCTTTTCAAAAGTGAACAACAAAAAGCTAAGAGTACGCAATGTAAAGAGAACAGAAAATTAATTTTTAACTTGAGATACTTTTTATTCACCTGTCAACACAACACTTAGATGCTGTAACCTTAAAAAATAAAACGAAATATTTCAAACAATGATCCCTTTCAATAAATTACTAGTTACACTTTAACTAGGTACCCTGATAAAATCAATGAAAAGACAGCAAGTTTATAAGGTATATTTTTACTGGAACATTTCACAAACTGAAGTTGACACATCCACATGTTTCATTCTGAGTACCTCTTGCCATAGGCCCTTTCATCATGCAAAATAAAGCCAGTGTCCACCCTTATACTAGGAAAAGAAAGAGGCAGGAGCAGACTGGCAATGAGTCTTAGTATAGCAGTTGGTGATGATGGGAACTTTGGTTCAGGTCGGCCCCCCACTACTGAATAGCATGACAAGCTCTGTACTAAAATGCTAAGACAACTGCTTTTCCCCACAGGGTGTTGGGATAATAATGAATACTCAAAGAGGTTAAGACCTTGATTGACCTCACCCTAAAGATGACACATCCAGTAAAACAGGGAGCCTGAAGAACAATTTTGTGATGCTGATTCAGAGTCCTGACCCAGAGCACAAGTAACTTAATGAATCTACTTTCCAAATGTACTTTTGTATGATTTTTAAGACTGTTTCAAATATATTCAAAAGTTCTCCCTAAACCTCCTACAGGGGCAGCTAAGTGGCACAGTGAATAGAGCACTGGCCCTGGAATCAGGAGGATCTGAGTTCAAATCTAGCCTCAGACACTTACACACACACACACACACACACACACACACACACAAAAACTAGCCGTGTGACCTTGGGCAAGTCACTTAAACCCAACTGCCCTAGCTTCCCCCCTCTAAAAAGAAAAAAAAATCCTTTCACAATATAAAAGTATTTTCTCCAAGGAAAACAATTCTTGTGAAGGCATAGAGAGCTTGATTCTTCTTCCAGTTTAATGATGTCCGAAAAGCCTAGAGCAGATGAGAGATTAAAAAATACCACACAAAACTGTCCTTGTTGACCTCATCTTGCTATATCTAGGCTACTAAGAAATTGCAAAAGCTTCAAAAGGTAAGAAAGTCTCTCAATCAAGAGACTGATGAGGCCAAGATATTTCCCAACATATGATGTGAGAAAGACATTAGTATCAGAGAATATTCTTTTCTTGATAGGTCAATCCCAGTTATTAAAACATCCCACTTATACAAGGTACTGGCCAAACTGATGTGGCAGTCAGAATGAAGACTTACCTCAAAATCATGATCACTGAACCTATTTCTGGCATCTCTACGCCTACTCGGGGACTCAGGACACCTATCCAAAGAGTCAGAACCCCGATTCCGAGAGTCGGCACTCCTACTTCGATTGTTGGCACACCCATTACATCTGCCACAGCCACAGCTACAGCAAGGTCGACCCCCCATCGATCTCTGCGGTTGAATCACTCCTCAAGTTTTCCAAAAGAAAAAGGAAGTGTTTTGGTTGGGCTAGGGCAGCCAGCTCTCCTTCCAGCAGTTCCTGAAGACGCCAGTACTAATGTTTCAGCCCTCTTCCTGGCAAATGATATAGCTGTGTCCACACTGACTGGCAAGTCAAGGTCTCTCCAGGTGCCTCCCGCAAAAAACTGATGGTGGAGTCACCAACTTCTCCCCAAATGGAGTCAACTGTGAAGAATTCCCAACCAAATAAATGTGTGCTAATAGTCAGGACTAAAGTGCAGTTTTCACAAATCCAAAAAGGAAGTATGAAAAACAAAGTCATCCATCTATCCTGTCAAAATAATAATCTTCACCATTTGCTGGCAGCAGGAAAATACCTGTGTGGCTTAGGCCAGCAGGTCATCTTTATTGTGGGGATGATGTCATAGGAGCCACAACTCTTTTTATTCCTCCTGAGCTGTATGAGTTGCTAGAGTTCAGATGTTGGAGGGCAATAATAGTAATTACTATTTATAGAGAGCTTTGTATTTGCTCAACGCTTTGAAATCGGTTGTTAGTAATTCTACAGAATACTCCTCCTAATCCCCTACAGGTTGGTTAGAATTAGCATCACTTATGCTTTGCAGAACTAGACCTGCAGAACTCATACAACTGCAGAGACAGAAGGGACTTCCGAGTCTGCCTAGTCCCATCCATGCTTGAGCAAGAATCTCTTCAATATCTTCCCAGACAAGTGATCTTTCAGCCTTTGAAGATTTCTAGTTAAGAAGGAACTCACTATATCTCTCAAGGCAGCCCAATCCATTCTTAGGCAGCTCTACTGGTTAGGAAGTTTTTTTCTGACATCAAGCCTAAATTCACTTATCTGTAACCCTGACCCACTACTCTCATCCCTGCCTCTATACTGCACCCCCACCCTGAGTCTAAACAGATTAAATCTAAACCCTCTTCCACCTAAGATCAGTCTATCCTAAAGACCTGCAATGATGAATCAACCTGATATGGAAATGACCTGGGATTCTCAAAGATGCACACCCCTTCCAAACTGAAAAGGCTTGGAATACACACCTGAAAATGAATTCTTTCCGTTACCCAAAGAACAGTCTAGCTCAAAGGCTTCCAAACTTATTTGGCCTACCACTCCCTTTAAAAAAAAAATTACTCAGCACTTCCCTGGAAATCTACTTTCTTAAACCCTTTAAAGTTTGTTTTTTTTAAATTTGTGTCATTTCAAAAAAATATAAATTTTTAAATGACATTTTAAATTTAATAATTTTTTTGTAAATTTGCAGGTTTTTTCATGCATTGAAATTTTGATGATACATCATGTAACCATATAGTATCATATTGTAAATAAGTCATTACACATACATATTCCTGCTGATGCATGCTGGACTTCCCAACAATTTGAGACATGTTTATCTGCCAACAACTTGCTTATTAAGACCTGTTGGTAGACTTGACCACTTATTGGTTATAACTTGCATTTTATATGTGTATTTGGAAAATAATGTAATCACTATGACTTTAACTCTGTTACACAACAGATAAAACATGTATGAATTTTTTAAAAATTTTCTTCTCTTTTCTTCTTTCCTTATGCTTCCACTGTCCCCTTATTTTATTCAATACCCCACCCCCAATTGCACCAATGGCTACTACCATGCTCTGGATCATTCTAGCACCTATTCAGTGACAACTTTCTACCCTTCAGATTTCATTTAACACTTTGCTTGCACCTCTGAATAAATTCAACAAATATTGTTTAAGTGCCTAGAGGAGATCCTTAGAAATACAAAAGGAAAACAATTCTGGCCTACAAAAAGCTTACACGGTGGTTGTTTGAGGGTAGGGGTATGAGTGAGATTCAACATTGTGGAAATAAACTAACCTCACCCTTTTCAGGAATATTAAGAAAGCATTTAAAAATTATTCTAGTCTGAAACCTTTTGACTAATCTGAAATTGAAATCTTTTCAGTCCTTAGCTTTTAATTCTGAAACAATGCCTCATTCTTTCTCTTTTCAACCGAGGAAAGGCCTCCACTCTGAAGTAATTAGTGTGGTGACTGCACTGGAGCAAGGGGCCCAAGACTGACCCACCTTGACTATATAGTATCATTATCCTGTTAAAAGAAGAAAGATTATTATCTCGATTATTTCAGTTGGTGGAAGTCAAGGTAATAATAGCCAGGTGGAAAGAAGAATTTCTGAAGGGAGTGGTCAAAGAGGGATTGAATAGTCTTAGATTGAGTGGTCAAAGAGGGATTGAATAATCATAGAAAATGATTCTCCAAGGATATACTAAAAGTTAAGTGATTATCATTCTGTTTGGAGAAATGAACTATTAAATAAATGTTTATCTTACTCTGAGCAATGTATCTTGTGAAACAGTCTTTGTTCAACTGTTTTTCAGTTGAATCCAATTCTTTGTGACTTCATTTGAGGTTTTCTTGGCATAAATATGGGGTGGTTTTCAATTTCCCTCTCCCTTTCCCTTTTACAGATGAGGAAACTGAGGCAAGCAGGGTTAAGTGACTTGCCCAAGGTCACATAGCTATTAAGTGTCTGAGGCCAGATTTGAACTCAGAAAGATGAATCTCCCTGGCTCTAAGCTCAGCATTCTATCCACTAGGCCACTTTTGTTTAAGATCTTATCAATTATGAGATCCAAATAATTGGTTAGAAAGAGATGTCCAAGGGCATGAGGAGACTTGGGCAATTTGGGCATTTGCTCTAAGCTGTACAATACTTGGATTATAACAATAAGTTTATTGTTTGTTTTTTTAAAGTGTTTTTGGCAAACTTATGCCTACAATCCTTTTTCTTCCCCAAACTGTGCACGTATAAATAAATACAAGGTAATTTAAAAGAGAAGACAAATTAAAAATTAGAGGGTTTATGGAAGGTTTTCAGGAGGAGGTGGCACATGAGGTAAGCCTTAAAAATTCTAAAAGGCTGAAGTGAGGGAGGAAGGAGTGCCTTTCAGACATGAGAGATGTCTACAAGAAGACAGAAAAAGGAGATGGAATGCCAAATGTGATGAACAAATAATAATTCAGTCTGAAACAGTACTGAAGGGGAGCCAGAGAAAATGAGGCTAGAAAGATAGGTTGGAGAACATTTTTATATTACTGATATATGTATGAGTGTGGGTGTGTGGGTGTATGTGTGTCTTATCCTTCTATTGAACTATATAGCCAATGACAGCAGGAACCATGTCTTACTCAAACTTAAAATATTGGACTTGGAGTCCAGAAAACCCGAGTTCAAATCCTAGCTCAGCTCAGAGCAGGGGTGGGGAACCTGTGGTCTTCTAGGTCCTTGGGTGTAGCCTCTTCACTGAGTACAAGTCTTGCAGAACAAATCCTTTTATTAAGGGGATTTTCTGTGAAGTTTGGATTCAGTCAAAGAGCCACACTTGAGAACCTAGAGGGCCACATGTAGCCTCCAGGCCACAGATTCCCCACTCCTGGCTTAGATGCTTACTACCTGTGTGACCCTGGACAAGTAATTGCTCTCAGCCTCAGTTTCTGCATCTGTAAAAGGGGAACAGTAACAGACCCTACCTCATAGGGTTGCTGTGAGGATAAAATAGGTAGTGCACTTTATAATCCTTAAAGTGCTATTTAAATATTAGCTATCATTATCAGCTGGGCCATCTCCAGTTGTGCTGATTTGTATCTGGCCACTGGACCCAGATGGCTCTGGAGGAGAAAGTGAGGCTGCTGACTTTGTACAGCCCTCCCTCACTCAAATCAAATTCAACGCAAGTCGTGTTATCACCTCCCTGAGGACAAACTGCACAACTACTATCATGATTATTATTGCGTGGCACACAATAGACATTCAAGAAATATTTGCTGAATTAAACAGTCTCTCAATCCTGCCTAAGATGTGTGTTAGGGGTGGGGAGGAGGAGAGAAACAGAGAGACAGAGATATAAGAGAGAGGGAGGGGAAGAGGAGAGAGAAAAGAGAAGAGAGAATAAGAGGCTTTAAATGATTAGATATGAGATCCTGGGTAACAATAAATGAATGAAGACCCAGTTAGACAGAAATACTAACTAAGCATATCTGGGGCACCATCTTTTCATTTACAACTCAAGGAAGAGATGTAGATGATATATATATATAAAATGCAAACTAGAAAGAAATGAATAACAAGCCAATATGAATTTGATAAACTAGGTTAAAAAATAAAATTAGAAAATAAGAACAAAGTAAAAACCTTCCAAGAAAGGAATGATTCACAGAAACAACTCCTCCAAGATCTGAGAAATACCTTGAAGTGGTTAATCAATATAATTACAATGAAAGAACAAAGGAAAATAGTTTTACTTTTTCTGGAACTTTCAGCCTATTTTCATCTTGTAGCATTAAATTTAATAACTATCTTCATTTCTGCTTCAACTATTCTCAGACTGCCATCAAATATTACTTATCCTGATCATCATGATGAGGGAAAAAAACGAACAGTCATACACACTGTTACCTAGTAGAACGATAGGATTTAGGATTATCGATCAATTATGTACTTTAAATTTGTGAACTTGAATTTATATCACTATTCCTTTAATAAATTATCTAGGCATTTCAATAATAATGTTATAGGTTGGTGGGAGATTTTGTTTTTTGTTATTGTTGCTGGTTTGGGGGGACAGTTAAGTGACTTGCCCAAGGTCACACTGCTAATGGATGTCTGAGGCAGTATTTGAACTTAGATTCTCCTGACTCTAGGGCTGCTGCTCTATCCACTGTGCCACCTACCTGGTCCTTGGTTTCGTTGTTTGTTTTTTTTTTAACATTCACATCTTACATCTTAACAAAATTATGGGAATTCAGAAAAGCAAATGAACTAGTCATGTTGTGAGAATGAAGGATAAGAAATGAATGGTTCGTTGCTCCACTGCTATCCTCTTCCTATTGAAAGCTCCAGAAGAAGGTCTCCAGCAAATTGAACTTATTAGAGAATAAAGGATCATAGATTTGGAGATGTAAATAATCTTTGAAATCATCTTCAGTCTTACGTCTTCATTTTTCAAATGAGGAAACAGAACCAGCAAGGTGAAATGACTTTCCTAAGGTCTTACAGGAAGCTGAGTAATGAAGCTGAGATTTGAACCAAGGCATGCTGAATCCAAAAATTCATTATTCTTCCCATTGCATCATATTATAGGGACAGAGTACAGTGGAGTGAGGAAACTGGGACTAAGGATCTCTATAACAAAAGTAATCTAATTCCTGCCTCTGTCACTGTTTCCCCCTGAGGACACAATACTAAGATCCCTTGGTGAGGGGGAAGCAGCTTGAGACCCAGGATGCTATTCACATATGCTCTACCATTTGCAAAACTTCCCAACCCTCAAATTCAAGGGAAAGAAAATCCTCTCCAGCTGGGGTTAAGTTCAGGACAATGGAGGAATAGGACACGATTCCTTTTGGGGTACAGTCCATTATTTCAAGTCTTCACTATCTCAAATCATAGCAAAACTGGTTTTTCAAAATCATATGAACAAGAGTTGCACAGGTTTATCACCCATGTCAATGATGGGGAAGGGAATAAATATTTAGGCAGCTAGGGGGTATAGTAGATAGACTGCCAGGCTTAGAGTCAGGAAGAGTTATCTTCCTGAGTTCAGGTCTAGCTTCAGATACTTATTAGCTATGTGACCCTGGGCAAGTCACTTAATCCTGTTTTGCCTCAGTTTCCTCATCTGTAAAATGGCCTAGAGAAGGAAATGGCAAACCACTCCAGTATCTTTGCCAAGAAAACCCCAAATCAGGTCACAAGAGTCCAATATGACTGAAATGACCAAAAAACAACTATGTGCCAAGCACTATGCTAAGTGCTTTATAAATATTACCTCATTGGAGCCTCAGAACAAACCTGACAGGAAGGTGGTGTTATTATCTTCATTTTTCAGTTGAAGAAATTTAGACAAATAGAGATTTAGTTACTTGCCTGGGGTCACACAGCTAGTAAGCTCTGAGGTCAATTTTGAACTCAGGTCTCCCTGACTCTAGAACCAGCATTCTATCCACTGTACCACATAGTTGCCTTATAGATTCATCATAAAGTATAGATTCATTAAACCACTAAAATATTTGTATATCAATCGATAATAGAATGAGTAAGCAATGTAATTAGATAAATTATTGCCATAGAAAGAAAGCCTGGAATTTATTACGGAAAATCCAACAATGAAACTAACATGGTAAAAATTAAGAGAGTCATATGTTTTATTCTGTTTTCTTCTTTTAATTTTGGAGGCATTGGGGGTCAAGTGACTTGCCCAGGGTCACACAACTAGCTAGTAAGTGTCTGAGGATGGATTTGAACTTAGGTCCCCCTGACTCCAGAGCTTGCACTCTATCCACAGCGCCATCTAGCTGTTCCTATATATTTTTATTCCGAAAAAAATAAGATGGGGGTTAATAGGACAAAAGATAAAAATAAGTAAGAAACCACTGTCTGTGTCACACATTTTGATAAACTGACTCATGTTGTCCTCTAATTGTTTTATGCATCTAGGTCTTATTTCCATAATGAGATTTTGAACACACTGAGGAAAAGGATCTTATACTTCTTTTTAAAAATCACGAGTAGGATTAACAACGTAGGCCCATAGTATGTGCTCAATAAAATGCCTGTTGAGTTGAATTACACTTGTTGAAATACCTAGGTCAGCTGGGAACTGGGAAAACTCCACCTTGATGATTAAAAATGAATTGGGCAATGAAAAGCTGTCAAAGGAAATTGTGTTTTAGCAATCACTGAAGATATTCAAGATGAAAAAAGAAACCAGTTTCTTATGTGTGATTTAGGAGATTAGTGACTCATCAAAGATTGTTCTGAAATGGTGCTTAACATTAAGAGGCATTTATAAGATACTCAGGACCTTAAAACATAATTTTCTGAAATGAAAACTATATATACACATTTGACTACATGTCATCTTTTATGTTGACAAAGGTGAGTTTTATCTACAATATGCATTACATATTCTTCTATTTTTGTACTATCATTGCTATCAGATATGTGAAGTGGAATTACGTAAAAAGAGGAAAGAAATTCAGAAGCAAAATTATGTTTTAAGTTATCCAGGTAACAGCTCAACAATACACTTCACTTTGCTAGAGTAAACTGGATTTGAGAGTGTCTGAAAATATGATAAATCTTACATGACCTAGAAAGTCACATAAGATCTCTTTTGATAAAAATAACTGATTCACAGTAGCGAGGGATGTAAAAAGTAACAAGAAAGGTGTTTGTTTTTTTTTTACTAGCAATAGTTACTATTAATAGTCCTCTTTGGAAAAAAATTTCTAACTAAAATACAATGTTTAGAATCTATGCTCTAATTTTCTGAAAAGAAACGTTTCTTTGAAATGAGGGTATTTCTTTATGTGCTTTATGTATTTGCATAATAGTACCTTGGAGAAATTTTCTTTCCCTGAGCAGATTAGGCAACTGCAATTTCTTGTGTAGACCACAATAAACTATGACAATCAACATTGTTATTCACCCTTTCTTGTTCCAGGAAGAGAAATTTACCCAAACTCTCTTTGTCATTTATGACACCCAGTCTGAACATAATTCATTTCATGCTTCTATTTCCTCATGCATTTCTCACACATCAGATCTTTCTAGGAAAAGACAAAAATAACATGAACCAAATCTTAAATATTTTAGATAAATAATTTCTTTACTTATTAAAGCTGTGCTGTAATTAAATGCAAATATTCAAAAAAAGGAATGCAACTTCAAATGAAATGCAAGGTCAGGCATATTTGCTCTTTAAGAATTAAATTCTAATAATTTTCTGTTGTGATTTGTGGTTACAGGCACACTTTTTTTCCCCAGTAGATTTAAATATGTGTTATTTGGGAGTCAATATTTTGCTTGTAATTATAAACCTATGTTTCAGTTTATACAGGCAGGTGAAGTAGATGTTTTCTCACTTTAATTGAAGGGTTCAATATATATTGATAGCTTAAGGAATGTTCCCACAGCCTACTTCATGTACAAAGTAGAGTGAAAAATAAATAAGTAGGCATAAAAAGTAGAATGCAAATACTTAATATAACCAGATTTTTCTTGTTTTAGGAACTAAGAAATCAAATAATCTAGTTCATAATACACTGAAATTCTTAAACCTAAGATTGAATAAGGCTTACTGAATTTCCATAACCATTAGAGACCTTCATTTGAATTTTTAAGTTTTGTTCTTAATACCTCACTTATATCCCCAAATTGATTAAAAATTTTTGAGAGCTGTGGAATTTTTTTTAAAGAGGAAAAACCACAATTTGATACTCAGCCTGGAGCAATGACTGACTGGTCTATCAGGTTTTGTTTCCAGTTGCAAACTTTTTTTTTTTTTGCAGAAGGGGATGAAATGTGATCATAATTTAAGAGTGCATAAGATTAAACTATTTTAATTACTTAATTCTGAAAATTCCAAATTTAACACTTGATTCAGGATCTCTGGGAGCGTGCTGTACGTAGTTAACTTTTTGAATTGTTCAATTTTCGACACAAGCACTTTGGAAACTGGTAAATGCTACAAATCAGTTCTTGATTTATTGTTTTGTTCATTGTCTAGATTTAAGAAAGTGACATTGTGGAAAAACGTTAATGATGCAGTTTCACCTTTAAAAGTGTAGTGTGTCCACATTTTTATTTCAGGAGGGGAGAGCTAGCTGTTCCACATTTTCTGGCCTGCCTTCAAGTATACTTCATAGGTTTAATTGAATGATTTTATAGAGAAAGGTAAAGAGTATGGATTAACTTCCAGCATTTGGATGATCTCATTTAAAAAGTTCACTAGATAAGATCTTAGGATCCTATGTTTAAAGCTAGAAAAGACCTTCAACATTGAGTCCAATCAATTTATTTTACAGATGAAGAAATTGAGGTCTGTATTTTCCAAAACATTACTTTTGTCTCGACTGACACTATTTTAAGTGTTCTAAAGCTTTCTGAGTTTGCGGTAATTTTCTTGGTGACTTTGTACTCTATTAAGGAAAGAAGGAATACAGATCATTTACCATCCAGCTTTCCCAAACAAAATAGTGCTTTCAGATCTGAATATGCTGCTAAATTCAGGCATGATGAAATTCAACAAGTTTATTTTATAGCAAAAGTTTCTTCTCTAAACCACTGGATCTTAAAATAAGTTGTGACAAAGAAATTATTCTAAGCTCTATTCAGATTTGGGCTGAAACACCAGAGGTCACACCAACCCAAAACAAAGGAATCAGATTCCTTTTCTAGTCTGCAGACAAGTAAATCTCTCTATTCTCCTACATTACCATATACTAAGCTGAGAGTGATATTTCTGCATAATGAAAATTAATGCAATTAAAACTAGTCACTGCTTCTTATCCCATTGCCCATTTGAGGGGAAAGATTTTTTTTCTTATGCAACATAATTTCCATGCAAGTTACCTGCGCCGCCACAGAGATATTACAAATGATAATAACTACAACACTGAGGAGAATAGGAAGTAGTGTATATGTTTTCACAGATAATTGGTACATGAATACCAACTACAGGTGCCATGTTACCTACTATATATTGCTTCCCCTGTTAATGCACATTTAATGAAAATATGCATGTAAAAGGAAATTCAGGCAGATGTTGCATGCGACTTAATGAGAAAGAGTACCTGAAGGCAAGAAAGATGACAAAACCACTCACTTAGATATATTACTTATTACCCTGAAGCACTTTGATATAAATTGCCACTTTTGTTGCCTAGCACTATTCTAAAATGTTTTTTTCAGTAAAGGTGATGGGGTGCAAAGACTACATAACTTTTTTTTAAACCAGTAATGTAAAAAGGCAAATTAATACACAATGACTACAAAATTGAAGAGAAAATAACTTTCGAAAGAACTCTAAGACATGACCAGTCATGACTTTCTGGACTGATAATTCCTGTCTCTTGGCAGAGAGCTGATGGACTAGAGGTACAGAATGAAACACACATTTTCAGTCTCTGCCAATGGGCAGATTTGTTTTATGTGATTGTGCTTGTTTGTTAGAAGGCAAGGGTTTCTTTAGAGGGATAGCACTTTTAGTTATTTATTAATTTTCTTTTTAAAACTATACGTAGCAGTTATTTACAGTTCCATATAAATCCTCTTTTTTTCCTTCGTATAATGAAATGTTTATGCTTGTTGAAAATTACATTCAAAACAAAAAAAGAAAATTCAAAAAGGCAAATTAAAACCAAATTGTGGTTATGGGGCTGTGAGGCAACATTTTTGTTCATATACTGCTCACAGCATGGTCATCTGGTTACTCTTTCTGAAGAGTAATCCAATATCTTGTAAACATGAATTACAAATTTTAATACACATTTTGACCCAGTGACAACACTCTAGGGAACATACTGTGTGGAAATTGACTATGGGGGGGGAGAAGGGGTATTTGTACAAAGATGAGTATTGCCCCACTAACAGGCTAAGATTGATAATGATGCAAATATCCTATAATAGGAGATTTGTTAAAGTCTAAATTCAGTCATTTCTGACACTTCTTTACCCCATTTAGGGTTTTCTTGGCAAAAATACTAAAATAGTTTGCCATTTCCTTCTACAGCTCATTTTATAGATGAAGAACTGAGAGAAATAGGATTAAGTGACTTGCCCTTGGTCACACAGTGAGTGCCTAAGGCCAAATCTGAACTCATAAAGATGAGTATCTCTGATTCTAAGGCCAGGGCTCTTTCCACTTCACCATCTAGCTGCCTTTATAACAGGAGACGAACTAAGCAAACTTGGTATATTTTTTAGAAGTCATTAAGATGGCAGCTATAGTAGAATATTAAAATACAGAGATGATTTTCATAAAATAATATTATCAAGTAAACATTTTAAAAGAACATAAGAAAGTATGTACTGGGGGTGACTAGGTGGCACAGAGTACTGGTCCTGGAGTCAGGAGAAGCTGAGTTCAAATATGACCTCAGACACTTAAACACAAAAACTAGCTGTGTGACCATGGGCAAGTCACTTAATCCCAACTGCCCTACCTTCCCCCCTCCAAAATGCAAAAAAAGAAAAAAAAAAAAAAGAAAGTATGTACTGATGGATTACAGGAATATCAAAATGCATATTTTCATAAGAAACATCAGAAGAGCATCTGGAATGATCTATACAGTCTAACGTTTATATGGTTCTATAAAATTAAGCTCCTAATAAAAATACAAGACCAAACAAAATGTCTAGTGCCTCAGCCCAAACAGTCCATTACCTTTTTGAGGATTCCAGTCTCTGTGGGCAAAGGGGCCTGTACTTCGGGGGAGATCTCATTGGGCTGGAGTTCCCTGCAATGTCTTGTATATTCTGGGGTTTCTTGAGAAGCTTCATGGTTTCCAACAGGTGGCTCCAAAATGCTACAGGGATTAAAAATGGAGTCATGAATAAGATATGAATCCTTCTATGAGCCAACTATGGTCTTGAAGCCTATATTAAGGAAGCCAAAACAGAGGAGAAAATTATAGACCAATATCTCTGAAGAATATTGACAAAAAATTTTAAATAAAATTTTAACAAGGAGACTACCACAACAAAGGTTAAATGCTATGATCAGGAAAGCAAGGCGGGTTCAAAATCAGGGAAATTATAATCTACCATATTAACAAGAATAACAAAAATTATATGATTATATCAATAGATGCAGAAAAAGCTTTTGACAAGATACAACACCCAATGCTGTTGGGTTAAAAATACTAGACAGTTTTGGAAAAATGAATCTTTCCTTAACATGATAAGTAGTATCTATCTAATGGGCATCTAGGTGGCACTGTGTACAGAGTGCCAGGCACAGAGTCAGGAGGGCCTGAGTTTAAATTCAGTATCAAATCCTTACTAGATATGTGACCCTGAACAAGTCATTTTAACCCATTTGCCTCAGTTTCTTCATCTGTAAAAAGAGCTGGAGAAGGAAACTCTAACATCTTTGCCAAGAAAACCCCAAACGGGGTCAAGAAGAGCTGGACACAACTGAAATGACTGAACAACAAAAAATATCTAACTAAAACCAAGAAGAAAAACCAGAGACATTTCTAATTACATTAGGGATAAAGCAAGGACATTCATTAATACCATTACCAGTTGATATAACCACAGTGATAAGACAAGAAAAATAAATTGAAGGAATAAGCATAGGCAAAGAAGAAATAAAGTTATCATTTTTGCAGATAATATATTAACAATAATATCTAGCATTTATATAGCACTTGAAGGTTTACAAAGTACTTTATAGATATTAACTTATTTGATTGTCATAAAAACGAAATAGATGTTATTATTATTTCCATTTTACAGATGAAGAATGTGAGGCACAAATAGGTTAAATGACTTGCCCAGGGTCAAACAGCAAGTAAGTAAATATCTGAGGAAGGTACAAACTCAGGTCCTCCTGACTCTTAAGTTCTACACTTTTCCACTGCACCATCCGGCTGCCTATGATATGGCTTAATTAAAGGATCCTGGAGAATCAACTAAAAAATAATTGAAACAGTTAATTTCAGCAGAATTACAGGATATTAAAAAAAAAACACACAAATCATAAGCAATTCTACATATTAAAAAAACTGAGCAAGGTTTTTTACAATAGTTAAAATAACTGTAAAAAATAATAAAATAATTGGGAGTCTACCTGCCAAGACACCCACAGGAATTATATGATTACAAAGCAAAACATTCTTTACACAAATACAGAACAGAGTATTTGGATAAATATTAGTTGCTCAAGGGTAGGCTGAGCCAACATGGCAAAAACAACAATTCTACCTAAATCGACTTACTTATTCAATACACTATCGATCAAACTAAAGGATTACTTTATGCAGCTGGAAAAAAAATAACAAAATTCATCTGGGACTTCAAAGGATATCCAGGACAACATTCACATTTTATAGGTGATGAAACAGAGGTTCAGAGCGTTTAAATCACATGTCCCCTACACACATTCTTCATCATCAATCATCTCTGAGACAGTCCCCCAGTCATTGGGGTCAAATCAAAGACATACAGTGGGTAGAACATTAGACTGGGTAGAACTCAGGAAGACCTGATATGGTATTTATAAAGTGTTTCTTAAACTTAAAAATCTATATAAATGCTTTATATTGTTATTATCACCATGAGTTTTGCATTGCTGAGATAACATAGGCAACTCCTGTTAGAGCCCCAGTAACTGAGGACTATCTCAAAAATCATTGGTGCCTAAGAGTAGGGGAAAAGTGCTGTAAACTCCTGTAAAAGATCCTACGTCCAGCAAATCAGAGGTTCCCCTCATCACCTCTGTTAAATATCCAAGGCTAAAGAAAGGTAAATTATTGTTGTGAATCATATATGTAAATCACAGTATTAACCCTCTGTTTTTATTCAAAACAAGCCAGAGAAGGAACAAAATAGGTGGAAATGTAGTCATTTCAGCTTCTATAGTTCTATGAATATAAAATATCAATAAAATTATATTGTGTGTAAATTTTCTTAAGAATTAAAGTTTTGTTTTTTTTAAAGGAGGAGGAGAGTCCAACTTCTTATTGAGTGATTTAAGAAAGCATAAAAGTTAAAATAAGTATTTTCTGTACTTCATAAGATTTTTATGGAAGGAGCCATCTGTGAAAAGAAGGTGCCACTTTTCACTTATTAGGTGATTTAAAAGGAACTGGGGGTGGGGGGAACTTTTTTGAAATTTTTATTGAATTAAAACTGAGAAAAGTAACATGCAATTTTATAAAACCAAGACTGTACCAAACCAGAGTATTATGATGGCTTTAGAACCATAATGAATTGAAGAGAAAGAACTCCATCTCAGGGAAATATGAATCTCTTTTTTAAAAGTGATGAAGTTACACTAGTCAATTAATTATATTTAATTACAGGTGTTAATACTCTGATTAGCAACATATGCCACTAATTATTTTCCCCACTGTGAGATTAGCAAGCATTACAATTTTTAGAAATAAGATACATTAAGGAAAAAGAAGGTGTTTTCCAAGGATCTAGTGACTAGACAGCTGTTGGGAGACAGAAAAAGTAATAGCTAATGAATTAACATCAAATCTTTACTCGAGAAAGGCAGAACTGAGTTCAGGTAACTCAGTCAAACAAACCAATTTTCACTAGAGAAAGAACAATTTTGTGGAGCTCACATCCATTGATTCTATTCTCTGTCTATTCTAAACTTTCCTTCTTTGACGCGTGATTGTCATACTTCTTTATTCCTTTTTTTAGACTCTTTGTGTTCGTCATAGAATCAAACCTTCTAATGTACCAAGTCTGAGTTCCCTCTTCTATCTCAGTTTTTATGTTATTGCCTTGTAGATCCTGCAGGAGACAGTACGAAGAGAAATACCACCCCACAGTAGAAATTTCCCTATGTTCCTGACTGTACAATCAAATTCTACCTTCTCCTCTCTTCGTGATCATTTTCTTTCCCATTTTACATGGAATTTCCTCTCTGAATTTGTGCCCTTCCACCCTTCTGGATAGCATATAGCCCTTAGGAGTTCTAATATTCCTTCTAATGAGGCAGAATATTGTCCATACATGCACAACACTGTTGGGGGAAGTGGTCTCCTTTGCAAAAATCCCTGTAGATAACCATTATACGGTTTTCATCTCCCATTGTAGAATTTCTCTTTCCCTCAGGGGAGTTTTCTTCAGTGGAATCCCTTCTCACCATGGAGCCAAGATCTCCCTCTCTTTCCTCCTGCTTCAGTCCCTCCCTCTGCCATCTCACCCATTTTCCTCTAGCCCCTCTTCTTGCTAAGAGACCACAGCAGTTATTACACCTTCATTGTTTATCATTGACTTGATTACCGCCCATCAGACATGCCCCTCCATCTTCTACCTGTCCTCTCCCCATTTAGGTATCCTCCTCCCATTTGGCTATTCAGTCCCACAAAATCACTGATTCATGAGGAGGGAGGGGTTTTGAGATTTAATCCATCATGTTTCAGGCCTGCTCCTCCTCCTCTAGCACTTCTCTTATTTCTTTAAGTTTCACATTCCTATAGTTTTAGGAAGAAATCTCTTAATAGTATCTTTGTTGTTATTTCTTTTTTTTTTTAAACTCCATAGGTGTCTTTCTTTTTCTAGTCTTTTTTCCTCCTTTTAAGAGTCTCTAGAAATGGGGCAACTTATTTCCTTACTTGTACTTTACTTGGTGGTTGCATTTAATTATCTTTCTTGTTTTCTGTTGTCTGGGTTGTTTGCAAATTAAATTGTCTGTTCACATTTTTTGTGAGAATGCTCCATTATTACATTATTATATTATATTGAATTGTTATATTGAAATTATATTGAAATCTATCATTTTTATTGATGATTAGGCTTGGATTTTTATGTTATTTTGGGTTGCATCTTGACTCCTTTGCTTTTCTAAATATATTATTTCATTTCCTTCTTTAAGTTTCTGGGGAGTCTAGAATAACCTTGTATTATTTAAATTTCCTTTCTTTTATGTTTGAAGGGTTTGCTCATGGTTGACTGCAGAACTTGTGTGTTATTGGAATTATTCAATTTAACCACTATGTTTCTTGCAGTTTGAAGTTTTAGGTTTTTTTGTGTTTTTTTTTCTGAAGTCAAGATGAGAATTCTTTCTATTGGTGCTTCATTTTCTGCATTAAGAAGTTCTGAGCTGAATTATTTCTTGCATTATGAGGTTCATGTTTTTTGCCTTGTCATGTTCTTCTGGGAGGCATATGATTCTTACATTGTCTCTATGTATCTTCAAGATCAATGAGTTTTGTGTATAGTATATAGAGATTTTTTTTGAGTATAGAGATCATGCATTCTTTGAACCTTTAGTCTTCTTTGCTTCTCTTCTTCCAGATTGTCCTTTAATTCAGTATATTTATATTATCAATCAGTTGTTCTTTTTCATTTCTTTGGAGAGACTTGGCATCATGAATTCAAGTTCTATTCTGTTAATTATTTCTGCTGTGTCATATATTCTGTCATTTGTTCCCTTTTAATGTCTTCTTTCCAAAATTATGATTTCTATCTTGAACTATTTAGGCACATCCAGCTCTTGTGAGAGTCCACAAGATTCTCTGTTTCAGCAGTTGGTTTGATTTCCTTTGTCTTGCAGTAATTTATTTAGAGATATTTGCAGTAACTTAGATGTTTTGACAACTATCTTTTCTTCTTTTTTACAGTCTTCTCTGCTGATTTATCTGCTTGTGTGCTAGGATTTTAACAGTTTTTCCCCCCTTTTGAGAGCTCTAATTGCTTTAGTCTTTTCTCCTTATATTCCCCTATTGCTCCCTTTATGACTCCCTTTCCTTTGGTAATATGTTTACCTTGGGAGCTAATCTTCAAAGATGCCTCAGTCTTCTCTTACAGGGTGAAATCAATTTTATCCAGCCTCAGTTCTTGTCCCAAGTGACTTCTGTGGGGCTAATACTGAAACCAGATAGATCTCAGTCTCTTAGCCTTTGGGCCTGGTATGGCCCTTCACACATGGTAGTATCCTGCCTTTGTTCCATCATTTCTTTAGTTCTCTGGTTGAACATGGCAGCCCCCAGTCAGAGTGAGGTCCTGCTTTCCTTCTACCTCCCACTCTTCTGTGAGTGAGTAGGTAGAGTTGAGGTGTGTTGCTTGCTGCCATAAAATGAGGGATGGCAAAGGCAGGGTATGCTGGCAGAGATTGTAGCAGCACCAAAGAAATTGCTGAGTAGCTCTCAGAAGCCAATGGGTAGAGTTTATATACCCTATCAGAGCATGAGGCGTAGGGGGGTTGTAGGTGGTACTGAGTGAGCACATTACAGATTAATGTTAGTTCATGAGGCATAATCTGGATAGCATTCTTGGTGTCTTGACCTGTGGAGACAGCTAGAATTCTAATATATTTGGCATATAATTCCTCTTTTGGGCTCTTCTTTGAGAGTTAGTAGAAACTGGAGAAAATATTTAGATCTACATCTTGTTCCATCACTACCCTTCTCATTCCCCCAGACTGAATGGTCATACAGCCTTAATCTGTTCTAGTCCCAATCTATTAGGATCCCAGAAAGAGGAGACAATGGCCAACAAAGCCAGAAGCATCAACAACTAATTGCTAATCCCCTAATCCATCCTCCATTCCCTCTTCCTTGCTCAACTTCATTCAAATTCTATGCTGAATATGTATTCTCTCAAAACAAAAGCAACAAGTTTCAATGCCACAGTGGTGGCATTTGCCCAGAACTTGAAATAATATCAGTATCTTCCACAGTAGGGAGAAATAAAGCCATTTATCTGGACTACAGCTTTCAGAGGCTCACAAAACTCAGTCTCTGGAAACTTCTCTGTTCTTGCAGATATGCTTCCAAAAATCTGATAAAATAACTAGAGGGGAAGGCAAGTTACAGGAAAGGGTTAAAGGTAGATGAAATCAAAGTATGTCTGTAGGTAACAGGGAAGGAACTAGTAGAAACAAGATGAAAGAAAGAAAATAATAGCAGCTAGGGGGCACAATGACTTAAGAGGTGTATTTGGGAGTCAAGAAGACCTAGGATCAAATCCAACCTCAGATACTTACCAGCTGGGAGGACCTGGGTAAATCACTTAACCTCTATCTGCCTCAGCTTCCTCATTTTTAAACTGGGAATAATAATATCTTCTACCTCCCAGAGTTGTTATAAAAGTAAAATGATAATATTTATAATATACTTTGCAAACTTTAAATTGCTATACGTGGCAGAGTGGAGAGAGTGTTGGGCCTGGAGTCAAGAAAACTCATCTTCCTGTATTCAAAATCTGGCCTGAGACATCTAGTAGCTGTGTGATCCTAAGCAAGTCACTTAACCCTGTTTGCCTCAGTTTCCTCATCTGTAAAATGATCTGGATGAGGAAATGACAAACCACTCCAGTATTTTTTGCCAAGAAAATCTTCAATGGGATCACAAAGAGCTGAACGTGACAAACAAATGGACAACAAAAACTGGATGACAATGATGATGATGATCATGATGTGTTATGGGAATCTGAAGATCTTCCCTGCCCCTAGGCCCTTTGCTAAAGTGGCTACGTGACTCTGAGAATCTTCCCAGATTTGAAAGTATACTCTGTGCCCTAATAGGCTGAATGTGGTCACGTGGAGCCTGTGG
>CM053586.1:112660220-112687263 GCA_028646515.1 Pseudochirops corinnae | reverse complement strand
ATTTAGAGCATTTTTCCATATGCTTAAAGATATCTTTAATTTCTGCCTCTGAAAATTGCCTGTTCATATCCTTTGACCATTTATCAATTGGAGAATGACTTGTATTCTCGTAAATTTGACTTAATTCTCTCGGCTGTGAGAGGGCTGCAGAAGCCTCCAGCTGGGTGAGTCTGCTGGGTGGGGCTTCCCAGTCTGCCGCACTCTGCTCTCAGGTCCGCGCTGGTGCCATTCCTGTGTGCTCTGTTCTCCCTGCCCCAACCTGAGTAGGCACTTCTCTGGGCTGGGAATCTGTCACTCTCCGTATGCCAGTGGGTTCTGTCACTCTTAAATCCGCTCAAATTTACTTTTTAGCTCCCAAGGACGAAATTCTTGGGGAGCTTGGAGAAGTCACTGCTTACTTTCCGCCATCTTAGCTCCGCCCCCCAATCATCTTGATTTCTTAAGAGTCTTTGCTTATGCTTTCTCTTATACAGAGTTTTCACTCTCCTACCCAGCATTCTCTATCCATGGGTAATTGTAGTATTCATAACATTTCAATCATATCTCTGTAATGCCAAGCAAAGACAACTTCCAAGATTAGGAATACCAGCATAGCAAACCCCATTTATTCAGTGACAGATTAAGGCAGACATTCACGAAACAGAGAAAATCAAAATACAGTGTAACTCATTCCTTTAGCAAGTAAATTCTCAATTCAATCCAGGTACTACTCCACCCCTGGATAGTACATTCATTTAGTCAGTCAAAGTCTCTTCTCAAATGGAGATTAGTTTCCAGTCATAAACAAAGTACATTCATTTGGTCAATTACAGAGCACAAAAAAGTCAAAGATTTCCCACCCCTGGATCACAACTGAATTACAATACCATCCATTAACACCAAGCACTTTCTCTAAAGGGGCAGGAGAGCAGGAAAGGCCATCCACCCTTAAGCTACAACAAGGTTAAAATATCATCACAGTCTTCAATGCCCAAGGAGAGGTCCTGTCTTCATCTTGACCCGAGGCAAGTACTCAGCAATCCCAGTTCCTGGGGAGGCAAAGCCTAACGAAGCCACAACACACATTGCCAGTGTCCTCATCAAGTCACTCTCTGCCTGTAGTAGAGTCCCAGAACCCCTGAAAACATCAGCAAGGCCCTCTTCCAGGATTTCTGTAAACATACAACAAGAAAATCCTCCTTCAGGGCTTCTGAACCAACAGCAAGGTTCCAGGACCTCTACAACAGTAGCACTGTTCTTCACCAGCAAGTGAATCTGGCAAAACAACATCAAAACACACAGACAAAATACTGGCATCATAGCCATGCCTCCTCAGTTCTCAAAAGTCCTGGGCAGCTCCAACTGGCCCTCATCAGTGTTTCTCCCAGCAACTCTGGCTCCATGCTACTGGATACTGTTCTCCAAAAGTCCTTCTGGCCTTCTCTTCGCTTGGGCCTCTCTCCAAATTCATGGCTCCTCCCAGTTCAGCCGTCTCTCTTTATGTCAACAAGTCCATCCCACAAGTGGGATTCACAAGCTCTGGGTTTTAACACTCAACCTAAAAACCAAGCCAACACAGGGGGATCTCCAAATTCCATTACCATTACAGTCTCACTCTTTGTGACCCCATTTGGGGTTTTCTTGGCAAAGACACTAGAGTGATTTTGCAGTTTCCTTCTCCAGCTAATTTTACAGATAAGGAAACTGAGGCAAACAGAGTTAAGTGACTCTGGTGCCAAGAAAGATAAAATCACTTGCCTAAGGTCAGCCAGGTAACAAGTAACAGATCTGGGGTCAGAACTGAGATCATTTAATTCTGAAACCAGGGCTCCTTTCATTACACTATACTAGGTACTTGACATTTATTTTATTTCTGCCTTGCACATAAGTGCTGGGTAAATTTTTTGCTTAATTTTGATTTGACCATGTCACAAGATCTAAAGTTGTAACAGAGTAATGGAGAAACCGTCACACTCACCATCAATTTAAATAGACAGTGGCTCAAATAATTCTGGAAGAATGACCCCTGAATTTGATTGGAAGCAAAATGTGTGAACGATATGAGTTCATTTTCCAGTTCGGTTATGCTTTCTCAGGTCAGGTTTCACTTGTTTGTCTTGCCACAGTTCAGGAAATAGGAGCCAGTTCAGCTGGTGTTATGGAAATGATAGATCCTAGTTTTTAACACGTGGGGAAGTTTGAGATTAAGTGTGTCTGAAGAAATGCGTAGGTGGAGGGATACAGTATAATCCAAGTTGAGAATCTTGCCTTCTCTGGGGGAGCCGATGCCTCTAGAAAGGTAAGCATCACCAAATTCCAACTAGTCACGAGCCTTAGTACCCCCCACTAGGGAATTTTAAACCCCCTTCCCAGACTTTTCACCAAACCATTTCTGCAAATATATCTAGAAGAAGGAAGGGTATGATGTAAGGCTGTCAACTTCCAGAAAGAAACACCCAGTAAAGCCCTCAATTAATGTGAGGGGTGGCAGTAAGGTGGGATGTGAGTAGAGTGAGGCAAAGAAGCTAGAAGAGAGGATCTAGAAGAGACACCTAACTCGGGCCTAATTCACTAACTCCAAGTGTTGTGAAATAGAAGAGAAATAATCAACATGTGGACAAAGACAGCAAAAGATGAGGTTTTGAATTTGACATCAGAAAAAATTTAAAACATTTAAAGACTTTTGAGCAGACCTGTGATTTCATGTGTGAAGAGAGCTCCCCATTGATTCTACCCAGTTTAATATGGGCACCTACAATTTATAATCTTAAAGAGTTGCTTGGGACGCAGAGGTTAAATGACTTGCCCAGAGTCATACTGCTACTATGCATCAAAGACTGAACTTGAACTCAGGTCTTGGGATCATAGGATTGGCATTTTACAGTTGGAAGGGACCTTAACCTTTTCATTTCACAGATGAAGAAATTGAGGCACAAAGAGGCCTGCTGAAGGACACACAGGTAGTAAATGGGAGAGAATTGAAACTTAGATCCTCCGATGTGAAATCCAGCACTCTTTCCATTGTACCACTCACTCTGTCCAGTAAACCTCTAAATGTAGTAAATATTTATTGAAGCATTTTTGGAGGTCTACGAGTACATGAGGGCAGCTGAGTGACACATTGGATAGAGTGTCAGACCTGGAGTCAGGAAGACTTGAGTTCAAGTCCAGCCACGAAACCCCCAAATGGGGTCAAGAAGAGTCAGATAGGACTGAAAAACAACTAAACAACCAGAAGATTATTTGGGATATGTCATGATATAAATACATGCATATAGCATGATTAGTGAGTTTAGGAAACATACCTTTCTGTCCCCATTACTCAAAGGCAGTATCCAAAAAAATATGAGAGGAAAGTTAGCTGTGGCAAAACTGAAAATGACCTAAGTTTACCCTCTGGATTCTGAATTCACACAGTCACAGGAGCCAGGGTAAGAAATTATCATCCCTGGACCTGCTCTGCTACTCTGGGAAAAAGACTCACCCAGGTATGGGAAGGGTGAGTACAGGAAAGAAAGCCCCAGAGCCAAACAGACCTCTTGGGGAAATTTGGCTTGAGATGCTGGAAGTAAGGAGCTGCATTAAGGTGCTATTCCCAAATTCCACAGCTTGGCAAAAATGCCAGTTGCTAGTGTTCAGTGAATGAGTCACTGGGCTGTCTCACCTGTGCTCATGAAACAAGGTCCATTGGATGAAGGGGGAAAAAATACTAGTAGGAATCAGTTTTCCTTTTCACATTTTCACTTTCTCCATCAATCACTCAATCAGCATGCATTTATTAAGCCTTTACTGTGTGCTGTGAGTTGTGCTAGCTGAGGGAACACAGAGGAATAGTGAAATCAGCCCCTGCCCTCTGGATGTTTGCCTCTGGTAGATATATACAAGATGTATCCAAGGTTGACTGAGAAGGAAAGGCACTACGAGCAGCTGAGGGGACTGAGATTATACCCTCATACAGAAGGTTGTTGTTGAAGGAAAGCAGGAATCCTAGGAGGGAGACATAGGGAGGGATAGTGTGTCAGGCACAAGGGGATAGTCAGCACAAACAACATAGATAATTGTATGAAGAACAGCAAGATCTTCCTATATGGATAACCTTGAGGAGTACACATAGTGCAGTATTTTTAAGATTAAAAAAAAAAACAAGCAAGAATTTATTAAGCACCTAATAAATGTCAGGCAAATATTATCTCAGTTTGATCCTTACAACAACTCTGTGAGGTAGATACTATTATCCTCATTTTGCAGTTGAGAAAACTGAGCCAGACAGATGTTAACAGACTTGCCCAGGATCACACAGCTACTATGATGTTGGATTTCAACTCAGACTTTTCTGACTGGAAGACTGGAAAGAATGGAAGGGGCCAGACTATGCAGAACTTTAAGTGCCAAAGAGAAGAGTTTCTATTTGAACTCAGAGATAATAGGGAGTCATGGGAGTAAAGTAGGGAGGTGATAAGCTCAGACCTGAGCTTTAGGAGAATCACTTTGACAGCTGTTTGATAAAGTGGAGTGAGGGAGAGACTTGAGATCCTGAGAACAATTTGGAGGCTGCTTCAGTTAAAGAGGTGAGAAGTAAGGAGAGCCTGAGCCAAGCGGGCCTTGTGAGGGGAGAAGAAGGTGCATATACAAGATCTTGTGGATAAAGCAAAAAAATCACATTATACAATACTTTCCTCCCACCCCCTATCTGAGGCAGAGTTAAATGACTTGCCTAGGATCACATAGCTAGTAAGTTTCTGTGGCTGAATTTGAATTCAAGTCCTTCTGACTCCAAGGCTGGTGCTCACTCCCTCATGCCAGCTAGATGCCCATGATACTTTTTCTTGCAGAAGAATTTTTTAAACCAAAATACTCTACGGCTTTGATGTTCTAATTTTATGTAATGCGCTATATAAATGTTAGCTCTTTTTATCATTATAGATCTATCAATGTTCAATAGACTTGCCCATTGACCACTCCAACTAAGTTCAAAGAGGTTTCTAACCAAACTGGCCCCAGGGTGATGAACTTTTTAGCTGCAATAATTCTCAACAATTGGATACTATGGTATATATGAAGATTGTCTTTACGTGTGATTGGAAAAAAATACTATTTTTTGACAGATGATGAGCTTGTTTATAACATCCATTTGGCTGTCAATTTCCGAGTTTCTCTGCTGAAGAAAAACTGGCAAAATGTGAGGGCATTGTATATCAAGAGCACCATGGGCAAAGCCCCAGCGGCTGTATTAAATCAACATGGTGCAAATAAATGGCGAAAGCTGCTAAAAAAAAAAAAAAAAAAAGAAAGAATTTTTCTTCAACTCTTACAGCACAGCATAATAGTTTTTGATCACATCCATATGCCACAACTTACTCAGTCACTCCACAATAGATCCCTTTAATTTCAGGTTTTTTTTTTTGGAGAGGGAAGGCATGGCAATTGGGGTTAAGTGACTTGCCCAAGGTCATATGGCTAGTAAGTGTTAAGTGTCAGAGGCCGGATTTGAATTCAGGTTCTCCTGACTCTGGGGCCCGTGCTCTATTCACTGTGCCACCTAGCCGCCCCAAGTTTCAAATTTTTTGCAAACACTAGAAGAGGTGTTATAAATATTCTTTATGGATATAGCACCTTTTTCTATTTCTTTGATCTCTCTTGGGTATAACTGGATCAAATGATATGCACTAGTTAGTAACTTCTATGTTACAGTCCTAAATTGCTTTCTAGAATTGTTGTACCCTTTCATTTAAGTGTCTGAGGCCAGATTTGACCTCAGGAAAGGGGGTCTTCTTGACTGCAGACCCAGCAATCTATCCACTGCACCCACCTAGCTGCCCCAAGATCCACCATTACCATCCCATAAACCCCAAGATATTGCAAACAAAAACCACCAGCTTTCCACTCTGAATGCCCCATTCCTATCCATAGCACCATTGTGCTCCTAGCCATACAGGCTTGGAATCTGAGCCATCTTTGACTCATTCTGCTCATCTCCCTTGTCTAGTCAGTCACTAATTCAGTCAGCTTTTATATTCATCTCTTTTCCTTTATTCCCACTACTACCATACTCATCCCTCTGACTTGATGCCAGAAACACCCTTTTAGGTAATCTCCCTGACTCTCAACTCCCTTCTCTCAGCTTCACCCTCAATCCTACTACCAGACCAGTCTTATCGAAGTATTAATTTCATTATTACTTCAGAGATAGAGAGCTAGAACAGACCTTGGAGCTCATTGAGCTCCTCTCTTTTTTTTCCTCATTTTTTTAAATGAGGAAACTGAGTCCCAGACAGATAAAATGTCTACTTTCCCTAGGTCACAGAGGTAGGAAGTATCTAAGCCAGCATCTGAACGTAGATATCCTGGTTTCCAAAGCCCAATGCTCTTTCCATTGTACCACACTGCCTTACAGTGCTACTCCCTTATTAAGAAAGCCCCAGGTGCTTCCTATCTCCTACCACATCAAATGTAAACTATTCTCTCTGCCTTAAAAGGCTCAGGTCCTTTGACTCCAGGTTTATTACTCTTTGAACTGAGCCAAAGTATCTTCCAGTAATAGAAATTCTGATCCCGTTTAGACTAGGAACAAATGAATAAGAGCATTTCATCACTTTGCATTGCACTGTGCTAAGTGCTAGGGAAAAAGAAAGTAATTGGCTTATTCTAAAACCTTAAGAAGGATACTAGGTGGTAGAGTAGATAGAGTGCTAGACTTGGAGTCAGGAAGATTCCTGAGTTGAAATCCAGCCTCAGACACTTACTATCTGTGTGACTTTGGGCAAGTCACTTAACTGTTTGCCTCAGTTTCCTTATCTGTAAAATGAGCTGGAAAAGGAAATGGCAAACTGGTCTAGTATCTTTGTCAAGAAAACCCCAAATGGCTTCACAAAGAGCCAAACGTAACTGAAGTGACTGAACAACAACAACAACAGAACTCAGTAACACCTTAAGAAGTTTGTTTTCAAATAAGGAAGTTCAACTACCCATACCTAGTACTGTGTTCCACCTGGAAAATATGTCAGATTTGGAGTGAGGGGACATGGTTTCAAATTTTGTTCCTGTCACTCCTTATCTGTGAGAGCTTGGAGAAGTCAAATACTTGTCTAGGTCTAGGTTTCCTTATATGTAAAAATGCAGGGAGTTGGGCTAGATCAGTGCTTCTTAAATTGTGGGTCGAGACTCCATATAGGGCTGTGTAACTGAATGTGGGGTTGCAAAACACTTGGCAGCAGTGAACATGCAACGACCAAAAATTAATTCTAAACCAAATACATAATGAATCTGAGATGTCTTTGACAGACATTGCCCGTGTTACACAACTTCATTGTGGCTTTGGTTCTGAATGCACAACATGCATGCGTACTGTGCACATTTCCCGTCATGCCACGTCAACGCATGCTGCCTGAAACACCTTGGCTCACATTCGGGACTATTGTATGTTACAAATTGCAGTGTTTTTACTATATGTACAAAATCATTAAATGAATTTTGCCTTGGGATTAGGATAGAATTTCCAACAATTTCTGTAATGGCCTTAAATATACTTCTGCCATTTTGTACTACATATTTATACAAAGTGGCATTCTCAGCATTGATGATTATGGAATCAAAGTATCTGTCAACTCGGAACCTTGACCTTGCAGTGTCAAATATTCCACTGAGATTTAATTCTTTATGTTAAAATAAACAAACACATCCATCTCATTAGTATGCAAATTTGCTTTCATCTTTAATAAATAGTAAAATTGTGTGTATAACAAAGAATTTTTTTAAAATAAATTTCTTTATGATTTATTATCAGTAAATAATTTTATTTGTATGCCTATTTTATATGCCTATATGCCTGGGGTCACATGGGGTGGCATAAAAATTTCTCAGGTATAAAGGGGTCGTGACCAAACTATTGTACTATGTGAAAGTATTTGCAGATCCTATACATGATTGCACGCCACCATGGGAGGGGGGGGGGAAGGGAGGGGAGAAAATCTGAAACTCAAGTGATTGTGGAACTGAATCTCGTAAATTAAAAGTAAATGAGTAAATAAAAAAAAAAAAATAAAGGGGTCGTGAGTGGAAAAAGTTTTAGAAGCCCTGAACTAGATGAATGCTGGGATTAACCTAACTCTAGCTATATGATCCTATGAACCAGAGAATGTTAACTGATGATAATAACAATAAAGAAATTGTAAATTGATTTTAAAAAAATTTTTTAATGAGTTGTAAGAAAGGAGGCTTGTTAGTAGTGGTGGGGTTTTTTTTTCCTAATTTATGTCCCCAAATAAGAGCTGAAGTTTAACCTAACAGAGGTTTAATGACAAAGTGACCATTAATAAAACATCTGTTTTTGTTCCGTCTTTTCAGTTGTGTCTGGCTCTTCATGACCCCCTCTTGAGTTTTCTTGGCAAAGATACTGTAGTGGTTTGCCATTTCCAGCTCATTTTACAGATGGAGAAATTGAGGCAAGTAGGGTTAAGTGAATTGCCCAGGGTCACACAGCTAATAAGGTCTGAAGTTGAATTTCAGCTGACTCCAGGCCAACTGCTCTATCCACTATATCACCTACCTGCCCCAGTGAAACATTAAAGCATGAAAAAAATGGAGAAACTCAGACTCAAGAGATAATAGGTCAACCTAGGCAGCACATAGTGCAGTGTTAGAATCACTGCCTCATGAATTACAGCCCAAATCTTATCATCTTGTTGGATGTTGAGGTGAATCATTGAATTTAGAAATGAAATTGGTTTTAGTGATGAAAACAGATTATATTTTTCCCTTTTTAATTCTTATTTGAACTCATAGCATTTAAGTGACTGACTCTGGTTCATGAAATGTGCTGTCTTACAAACTTGGTTGTTGTTGTTCCTCCTTCTTTCTTGAAAAGGACCAATAATATCATGAACATGATGTCTTGACTTGTGGTGAATGAGTGAAGAAAGCAAAGCCCGAGGAAGAGAATCTGTGATGTATACAAGTAATTGAAATACAGGCAACTAACTCTGAGATACAACAAAATTCAGATCACATACAAAGGATAGCACTGGATACCGAGGCTATTTCATGGTTTTTTTTATCTGTCCTTGTAGAACGTGCTTTCTGGTTTTGTTTGGCTGATCCTTGAAGAATGTATTGATGTTTAAAACACAGTGCAAGAATTTTTTAAAGCGGAGAATAAAAATAAGAGTAAAAATTACAGGGTTTTTCCCCCTATTTCATTACTAACTAGATGTTCTTTCGTGTTCCTTTCAGATCTCAGTCCATGATTCTATGATCAGAAAAAAAAAAACAGTATTACCAGAATTTGCTTATCTTCCCCTCCTACCTACTTCCAATCTGGCATAGTTCAGATTTTCCATATAATTTAATGTATTCAAGGTGTCTCCTGCCAAATCACCTCTTACTTCCTATGTTGTCTTTTCAGCAATTTTTATTCAGTGTCACACCTATAAAAGGACGCACCTCCTTAACCCTTTCAACTCCTGAATCAAACACACCCTTAGTGAGTGAGCTTTTCACATAAACATTGTCAGTTGTCTCTGGCTCTTAGTGAGAGGAGCACAATTGGAATGTGACCTGGTGTGGTGTTCAAACCGATGGTCCAGAAGGAGACAGAATAGAAAAGACTGTTGGAGGAAATTAGGAGATTGATTTGGGGGCGGGAATTAATTTGGGTGGGGAGGGGTTGCCTGAATGACTGCATTTTACATTCCATAATCTCTTGGTGGGTCTATAGGAAACTTGAAAAGCTGCTTCATCATGGTAAGACACAAACTTAAGTTTTGTTTTATAAATCTCTTTTCTCTTCCAGCTGAGACTTGGTGCTTGGTTATATGTTATTCTTGTTATAATTACATCAATTAACTTGACAATGTTTCTACTATCTGGATTTGGCAACAGTTGCGCTTAAAATTTTTTAGGTAATTGCGGGTAAGAGGAATTTCCTATTATTCCATGTCGATGTTGAACGTTGCTTTGGTTTGAAAGCAGAAGAGGGAGTTCATACTCCAATTTTGCTGCAATGACTGTCTGACAGCTCTTCAGATACTTCTAGATAAAGGAAGTAATCAGTAAAATGGGAAGCGAGAGTTTCAAAAACAAGGGCTTTTCCTTTAATAAGATCTTTTCTAATGTTCTACATTGGATCTGCCTTAATTTATTTTTTCTGAATTTCCCGCCTGTTTTCCAAATTTCAAACAAACTGTTGCCCAACCCCTTGGAGAATAAGCTGGTAAGACCCACTGGAAGAGGAAAAACTGTATTTGAGATTTGCCGATGGAGTTTTTTTCCCTTTCTCTTCATGATGGGAGAAGGTAGAAATCTATTATGCATTCTTATTAAAATGTAGGTTATCTTTTATCAAACCTTTTCTCTAGTGGGTGGTGGCTGCTTGCTGCTCTTCCCTGCATGTCCCCATAATGATTCATTATGTATTACACATACTTTCCCCAAAGAAGATTTTATTAGGGCATGGTATTTTATGAGACAGACTCAGTGGCTTTGTCTCTTTCTAGGGCCCCTTACATCCTTAACTTTCAGGAGGCCCTGTGAAATGAAATAATTTGTGAGAAAAGCAACCCTGTAAACTCCAGAGGAAAAGGAGTTAATAGAAGCTCTGAGAGGCTTCGCTTCGATAGTTTGATCATAAAATTATTAATACAAAGCCTGAAGTAAAGACTGAGTGTTAGATTATTCTCTTTTTCTCTATTAGTACTTAGCACTTTTTCCCATTCATTGATATCTTAGACATAAAAGCTTAGTAACTATATTGACCATCTTTATACTAAGGTGTAAAATACTACACATTAATAATACTTTCTGGATTACTTACAAGAGGTCCCCTTAAATAATTTTCTAGATTACCTTCCCATCTCCACATACCCTCACTTGGTTAACAGCATCATATCTGTGAATCTAGAAAAACACTCTCTCTCTCTCTCTCTCTCTCTCTCTCACACACACACACACACACACACACACACACACACACACACACACACACGACTTTTAATTAAGTTTTTTTTTTGTGGCCGTTGTATTTTAATTAAGTTTAAAGCAAAAATTCTTAACCTTTTTTGTTTCATGAACCCCTCTGGCAACTTGGTGAGGCCTATGGACCCCTTCTCAGAATAATAGGTTTTTTAAAAAAATTATAATTGAAGGAGACGTTTCCATTTCAATTTGAGATTAGTGAAAATAAAGACGTATTTTTCTTCCCATGTGATTTCACATTCCCCCTGAGATCTATCAGTATAGATAAAAAGTCCCCAGACTTAATGTTAGTATTTTGTTGAATCCTTGGCCCAGATTGTATAATGTTAAAGTTAAAAAACCAAACAAAACATTTCCGTGGAAGACTGATTTGGACTGCATTATATCTATACTGTCAGCATAGGTGAGTGGAAAGTACCAGGAGTTGATCCTGTAGGTAGGTAGTGATTTAGCATTCATACTTTTGCTTTAAAATGTTAGACTGGGCAGGAACTTGCTGCTTATATCTCTAGGCAGAATGGAGGCCCTGACAACCCTGGGCCATGGTGCTAAGGCTTGTTCTCATCAAGCCTCTACAGGAGCAATGTTTGCACAATGCAATCCAGATGTGCAAGCCAAGGCAATGAGCAAGACCACAGGGAGCATGGGAACATGTTGCCAGTAAAAGAACTGTGAGAGATGATGAAGTAAGAGACAAATCAAAATTAAACAGTGACAAACTAATGTAAAACTTTTTTTTAAAAGAAAAGGCTATAAAGGAACAAAAAGTAAGCAAATGCAATGAGATAAATAAAAATGGATATTCCCAAGGATTAAAATTAAAGCAAGTAGAAAAGCAAAAAGATTCAGATGGAGGAAAATATATTAAGTGAAAATAACATTAACAGCCGGGATTTTCATGGCATTGTGTGGTGTGCAAAGTACTTGATCCATACAACAACCCTGTGAGGTGAATGCTTTTATTGTCCCCATTTTACAGAAGAACAAATTGTGGTTTGGAAATTGAGGTTAAGAAAATGGCCCAAGGTCATTAGTCTCTGAAGCAGCATTTGAATCCAAGTCTTTGTGTTACCAAATTCAACATTCTGTCCGCTGGTGAAAACTATGTTGAATTTATCTTGATACATTGAATCTGAGAATTCATAAATGTGAACAATTATGAAGTACATTACTTCAAATTAAAATACACATACATATCATTCCCTCACCCCCCCCCATATATGTGTGTTGTAGGGGTGTGTGTGTGTGTGTGTGTGTGTGTGTGTGTGTGTGTGTGTGTGTATATATATATTCTGTGTAGTCAAACAAGCATGAATCTGCTTTAGAACAACCTTATATGCCAGGGGGGAAATCTATAATCTAATTTTCTCTGAATTTGTCATGAGAAGAAAGGCTTCTAGGATGTTCTCCTAATCCCTCTATTTTAGGTGTTTCTGTCTCCAAAGCCTCTTGGTCAGAGAAGCAGATAATTTGTTTTACTGTAGTGTCCCCATGTCTCTCTACTCTGTTTGTCTTTTACCAGTTTTGATATGGCTGCTAAAAAAGTGGAAGTAATATTAGATGGCACTGAGTGGCATAGTAGCCAGGACCAAGGAAGATGTAGTCCTGCTTTATTCTGCCTCAGTCAGACCATTTCTGGAATGTTGTATTTGGCTCTGGGTGCCACATAATAGGAAGGGCATTGATAAGCTGGAGACTGTCCAGAACTGATGAAGAACATAATGAGCAGAATCAGGAAAAGTTATACAATAACCACAACAAAGATGTGAAAACAAACAATTTTAAACTATGATCAATGCATAATTTCAGAGAACTGGTGAAACATGATATCCATGAGAGAGGTAATGACCTTAGGGTGCCAGATGAGACACATATTTTTATGTTCAACTAGTGAAAGAATTTGTTTTGCTTCACTATGCACATCTATAACAAGGAATTAATTTTTCTTTTCTTTTTGTTATAGGGTATCACTGGTCGCCTAAGTTTTTGTACAAGTTGACAAGGGTCAGAGTGGGAAGGAGATAAAATAGATTTTCTGGTAACTGAACAAAAAATTCAGAGAGGTTTGGGAGGGAGAGAATGCTACAGATATGAAATGCTACATGCACTTTCAGATGAGATCACTGTATTATACAACAAAATGGACCAGGTCCCATGCTAAGTGCTGGTAATATAAAAAGAAGGAAAAGATAATCCCTGGTCTCAAGGGTCTCATAGACTAATGGGAAAGAAAACATGCAAACAACTATGTCTGGACAAGTTATATGGAAGACATATTGGAGGTAATCAACAGAGAGAAGGCACCAAAAAGGGGGATCGGGAAAGGCCTCCTACAGAAGGTAGGATCTGAGTTAGAAGCCAGGAGGTGAAGAAGAGGAGGAAGAGAGTTCCAGGTATGGAGGACAGCAAAACTGGAATGATGAAGGCCCTTGAGGCCATGAAAGGAACTGGGGATGGTTGACCTAGAGAAGAGAAGACTTAGTTAGTGGGGAATCATATAGTTTTGTTCTTATACTTATATGATTGTCATACAGAAAAGGAATTGGACTTTTTTTCTGATTGGTTCCAGTGGGCAGACTTAGGATTAATAGATAGAAAATGGAAAGAGGCAAAGTTAGACTTGGTAAGAAAAAACTTTATTCATAATTAGTACCATTCAAAAGTGGAATGGACTTCTTCAGGAGGCAGTGGGTAAAGGCCTCCTTTCTGGAGGCCTTCAAGTGACTGAATGACCCCATGTATTCCAGTGGTTCTCAACCTTCCTAATGCCACGACCCTTTAATACTTGCATGTGGGCGGACCCACCTGTAGACGGATAGAGGAGCTGTGTCTCGGTTCCTAAGACCATCGGAAATATGTGTTTTCCAATGGTCTTTGGCAACCCCTGTGAAAGAGTCGACCCCCAAAGGGGTCGCGACCCACAGGTTGAGAACTGCTGATGTATTCTATAAAGGGAATCCTTGTTCATGGAGCAAGATTGGACTAGGTGGTCTTTGAGGTTCCTTTCAAGCAAATGATCTGTGAGTTTATCCTCAACTTGCTCAGTTTTCTTTGCCTTAACTCTTTTCCTCTGTTTTCTGAAACCTGTCTTTTGTTGGTTCCACTTTATTTGGTCAACTGGTTCCACTCCTTCTTAGGGGTAGCTAGATGGCCATGTGGATAAAATGCTGAGCTTGGAATCAGGAAGACCTGCATTCAAATCCTGACATAGATACACTCTAGCTATGTAAGCTAGTCACTTAACTTCTTTCAGATTCATTTTCCTATCCTATAGAATGTGAATAATAGCACCTACCTTAAGTAGCCAGCTGGTACAGTGGATAGAGCATTGGACCTGAGTTCAAATGTGATCACAGACACTTACTAGCTTATGACCTTTGGTAAGTCACTTAACTTCTAATTTGCCTTAGTTTCCCCAACTGTAAAATTAGGATAATAACAGCATCTACCTACGTTGATAAGCCAGAGGCTGTCCAGAAGAGAACGGACATCAGTCAGTTGGTCAACATGCATTTATTAAGCACCAGCTATATACTAGGCACTGTGCTAAATGTTCACGATACAAAGAGAAGCAAAATACAGGGTTGTTGTGTGAGGATTAAGTGAAATAATATTTATAAAGTGTTTGCAAACCTTAAAATACTTTGTAAATGCTATTATTTTTTAATTCTTCTTTTAAAGGCCCATTTCTCATAGTCTCCATTCACCAGAACCACAAGGCATATTTCTCAAGGCCTCTTCCTTGGGCCCTGCTCTGGGCTGATTTCTCCTTCCAACTGTATGGTCAGCATCTTAGCAATCAACTGGTAGGAACGAGATCCCTGATCTTCTTTTCCTGTCTGTATCCAACAAGTACTGACAGACAGAAGTTGGAAAAACAATTTTATTCTGTTTGGTTCTATTCTAGAAACAGGAATATTAAAAGATCAGGAGAGGACACGTGCCTAAATTTGAGTTAGAACATTTTGAGAGGAAATTTAATTCAATCCAACAAATGGAGATATGAGGCAAAAATGAAAAACAATACCTGCTCTCAAAGAGATTACATTTTACCAGGGGAATACAACCTGTCCACAGATCGTTAAATACAAGATGATTTGAAGAGAGAGTACCCAGTAATTAGGAAGAACAGAAAAGATTCCCTATAGTTGCTGACCACTGAGGGAGCAAGGCACAGCAAGGCAGTAGATATAGACGGGGTTAGATCCTGCCTTGGATATTTATTAGCTGTATGTAATCCCTAGATAAGTTGTTTATCCTTGTCAATCTGTTTCCTCATCTATAAAATGGGAATAATAATAATATCAATCACAGCATTGCTTTGGAGATCAAATGAAAAAACACGTTATTTGCATACGTTCATGTGCTTGTAAATACCAGCTATTAGTTAGCCTTAACTAAAAACTAGGGATTCTAAGAGGCATAAATAGACACAGGAGAAATTGGGGAGATTGCCTGGACAAAGTATTGAGGTGGGAGAATTCAGCAAAAAGCAAATAGGTCAGTTTGCCTTAAACGTAGAGTATGTCAAGGGGAGTCGTATGAGATAAGATTTTTGAAAAGTTCACTGGAACCATATTGTGAAGTGCTGAAATGCCAGGCTCAAGTTTATCCTTGAGACAATAAGTGACCACTAAAGATTTTTGAGCAGGGGAATGAAGATGGTTGGATCCATGGTCAATTTTGTTAAAGTGGAGGGTGGCCATTGCACTTGTCTGTAAAATCCCCTCAGATCATGTGTAATCCCCCAGCTCAGTATTCTTGTTTCTTGCAGATATTTCTGGAAGGATTAGTTCTGCAGATTAGTGGTGAGGGAAGTTATGTTTCTGTAAGGTTTTAATGTTCTATGGATTTTAATCCACTTTGCATTCCTAAAAAGTATCATAACCACAATGTAATTACAATAAAAATAATATTTTTCAAAATACTGGTTACCACAACTGAAGAAGTCATAGAGAAATTACAGGGATATGCTTCTAGGGCAGTATTTTGGTGTTGATGAATCATTATACTCCCTACAATTTCTATGAACTTTGCTTATTTTCAACTTTCTCTGAATAGAGTATTGGAGTGATCACCAGCAAAATTCTGAAACAAATTATTGCTAAACAGATGACTTGTGAACTTTGTAAAGGAAGCAGTGATCAATAATAATGAATATAGGTTCACAAGGACCAAGTTTTGCTGAAGTAACCTCATTCCTCTTTGGGGAGGGTAAGGTTATTGAGCTGGTAAGTCTAACCAGAATATACCCAGATTTGATGCAGACATTTTGCAAAATCTCTCAGGACATTCTTATGGGGGAAGTGTAGATAGTAATGCAGTTAGGTGGTTGAACAACTGTACCCCAAAACTGTTGATGAATAGATTGATGTTACCCTGGATGTCATAGCCTAGAAAGTATCTTTGTCTGGTGAAGGTTTTTTGGTTTTTTGTTTTTGTTTTTGTTTTGTGACATTGAAGGTATTCTTATCAAACTTTCAAATGACAAAAAAATAACAGAGGTAGCTAATAAATACCATACACAATGGAATCAAGATTTTTAAAATGTCTTCATAGACTGGAATGGAACACTAACAAAAACAGAACTGATAAGTTGCAATTTTATAGGGATTGTAAAGTCTTGTATTTGGGTATAGAAAAATCGTACATACTGAGACTTCATTTGGTTTGAATTAATAACAAGATATATGGGAAAGACGTAATGATTTTATTTCACTGAATTGTATGAACCCCTGGTGTGATTTACCTTCTGAAATGTCCAGAGATCAGGAAGTAGTGATCCTGTTTTGCTTTGTACAAAACTGACCAAATCTAGCTATTGTTTTTAACTCTGGATGTCATTTAAGAATTGATTAACTGGAGTAGGTTCAGAGGAGAGTAACCATGAGGTTTTAAATCTGGAGACTATAGCATGCAAGGAATTGTTGAAGGAACTAAGGAGAGTGAACCTAGAAAAGGGAAGATTTAGAAAGGGTATGATGCAGTTGTCAAATAATTAAGAGTTATCTTGTGGAAGACTTGTTTTGTGTATCTTCAGAAAGCAAAACTAAGGTCTATGGGTATAAATGACAGAATATGATGGATTTTGTTTAAATATGAAGAAGAAATTCCTAATAATCAGAGTTGTTCAGAATGGAATGGACTGACTTATGAAAGTGTGAGCAAAGGAAACATGAGCACTAGAATTGAATGCCATGGGTGTTCTAGTAGAGGTTGGAGCCCATCTGCCAGGGGAGTTCTCTATAGAGGAGATTATTGCTAGGGCTGGGCAAGAGATGACCTCTGAGGTAAGGACTATACCATGAAGTGGCACCATTGTTCTGGAAAAGTCATAGATCATTCTAGTGTTAACATTTAGATATCTTTACCTTGCAATGCCCTGTATGGTCAAGGACATCATCTTACCCTACCAAAACAATCAATAAAAATCATGTATAAAGTGCCTTAGCAGGTGCCAGAACTTAGAACTTACTGTTCTAAGTATTGGGGGTATGAAGAAAGGTGAAAGAAAGGAAGGAAAGAAGGAAGAAGGAAGGAAGGAAGGACGGGAGAGAGAAAAAGTCCAAAAAGTCCCTCATGTAAACTCTTTCTAATGAGAGAAGCAACATGAAAATAATAAAATGTATAAGATATTATGCAGAGTAGATGGTAAATAATCTGAAAAGGAACTCCAAAATAGATTATTGAGAATTTTAAAGCATCTTCCCTTATGTATTGGTTTCTATCTTTAGTCACACTTACATGTTGTGGGCTGCCTATTTTAAATTCATTATGACATAAAAATAATGATGAAATTTTTCCTTTATATTCTAGATAAGATATAATGAAACATATATGAAAGACCAAGTTTTGCTGAACGATCCTCATTCCTTTTGGGGGGATAAGGTTATTGGGCTGGTAGGTCTAGATAGAATAATCCAGATTTGAGGTAGACATTTTGCAGAATCTTTCATGACATTCTTATGGGTGAAAATTGGGAAGTGTGGGCTGGATGATAATGTAGTTAACTGGTTGAACAACTGTACCCGAAGAATGTTGATGAATGAATTGATGTTAGCCTGGATGTTGTAACCTATGGAGTTATGTCTTTATCTTTCGTAAAAGTTTTTGTTTGTTTTCTCTATTAAGGATCAGATGAAAACATGAGCTAGTGGAGTGGAGTACTGTATAAATAGTGGCAAGAACATTAGCCTGTAAATCCAGTGATCTGAGTTCTAGCCCTGGCTCATTAGCTTGCTGTGCAAACTGGATAAGTTACTTTCCCTTTCTGGAAGTCAGTATCTTCTATAAAATTCAAATGAAGTGATCACTAAAATAATTCATTAAGCCCTTACTAAGTGTTTGATACTGTGTTAAGCACTGAAGGATACAAAAACAAAAGTGAAATTATTCCTACCCTCGAGGAGCTTACATTCTAATAGATGGGAGACAACATTTAAGTACAGATTTCCCAGAGGTTTGTCATTTTTGCTGCACTAAGACTTTTGGTATACCTGTGTATACATAGGGCAGCTAGGTGGCACAGTAAATAGAGTGCTGGGCAAGGAGTCAAGAGAGACTCATCTTCCTGAATTCAAATCTTATCTCAGACACTTACATGTTATGTGTCCCTGGGCAAGTTTGCCTCAGTTTCTCATCTGTAAAATGAGCTAGAGAAGGAAATGTCAAACCATTCTAGTATCTTTGCCAAGAAAACCCTAAATGGGGTCACAGAGAGTCAGACAGGACTGAAAAATGACTGAACAGAAAGTGTATACATAATACAGACAAACTGCATACAAGGAGATTTAGGGAGGGACGTCCTTCCCATCTCTAAAATTCTCTTCTGATACATCAGATACAATTTCTATTTTTGCTTTCATTTTATCAGTTAAAAATTCATACTTGTGGAATTAGTTTCATTAGTTATTCATTAATATCTGCCATCTGCAAATTTCATTCCAGACTGTGAACTAGTGTATATTGAGATGATGAGATCACTATCTTCTCATGTAGCACAGTGTCCTCTCATCCATTAACTCTTTTTGAGCCTTATAACACCATAATATAGGATGTATTTTTAATCTTTCTGGACCAGGCCTCAATTTTCTCCTCTAGAAAATAGAGTTAAACTAGCTAGCCTCTAAATTTCCTTCCAGCTCTGTATCAATGCTCCTCTGAATCTATAATTTTTATTTAACAAACAAGGAAACTCAGATTTAGAAAAGCCAAGTGATTTTCCCTAGGTCAGACAGCTAGTCCATAGCATAAAAATAGCAGAAATTGTGGTATTTGAAAAACTATTTCTGAAATATCTAGAATTCTAAAGAGATATTCCAGCAAACCTAAAACCTTTCAAGGTAGTGTACATGAAAGTGAGCACAAGTTTCAAATAATAATAATTACAGAATGGATTTATATAGGATGTGAGGATTGCAAAACAGAGACTCTACCATCTGCTTAACCCTTTTCTATATGATTTCATTAAGCAGACCGCAAGTCCAAAGTCAGCAGAAATCATTCTGGTAACCTGAAGTCAGGGCTGATTGTTCAATTTCTAATGTTCATTCAGTGCTTTCTTAGAGAGTTATGGGGCATTTGGGGGCTTTCTGCTAGCAGCTGCTCTTATCTCACTCTGCTGCTGGAACAGGCATTCATGTTTCCAGCAGGATCTAAGGGAGTCTCTGGGACTTCCTTCATTCATACCAAACCTCTTCCACCAATGATCATCATATTATCAAAGGATGTATTTATGGTCTAATTCAGGGGTTCTTAGCCTTTTCTGTTATCATGTTCTTCTTTGCTAGTCTGGTGAAGCCTTTTATACCCCCTCTAAGATGAATGTTTTTAAATAATTGCAGGAAATGCTAAATTTCTGTTAGAGATTAGTGAAAATAAATATTTTATAATATAAATAAAGTCTCTCATTTCATGTCCAAGCTCATGGACCCCTGAAATCTATCCATGGATCAATTGGTAGTACATGGACTTCAGGGTAAGAACCTCTGGTCTAGTTAAATTAAGATAAGGGGCCCATGGAATTTCTGCAACACTGTGACTTGGGCTTTAAAACTCTGGTTATGGATCTCTTTGCATTATTGTTTATGCATCTCATGCACAAGTTCATTTGCATAGCTGCTGCTGTCATCGTTGTTGAAGCTGTTCTCTTTTGTTCTCAGTCATTAAGTAGGATTTTTTTGTTCCCTCCACCATGATCCCATTCTGGTATCCAACGTACCTAAAACTTCTTAACTGTGCTCAACAACTGGGAGATGGGGCATAAAGTTTAAATCAATTTGTATCCATGCAGTCCTTAATCGTTGTAGAAGAAAAAAAAATTAGGGGGCACATTATATTTTAAAACATTTGGTTTTACATTGTTTTGAGAGAAGACAGTTGGTGTAGACCTACAATTTCATCTGTGAGAAAATGGCCTCTACCAATTTATATGGTTGCAACTCTACATATTTTTCTTTTGGTCCTCCTCTTTTTTTTCCTTCTTGAAAGGCAGTCAGGGTTAAGTGACTTGCCCAGGATCACACAGCTAGTAAGTGTCAAGTGTCTCAGGTCAAATTTGAACTCAGGTCCTCCTGATTTGAGGGCTGATGCTCAATTCTCTGCACCGCTTAGCTGTCCCTGGTTTTCCTTTTTTGAATAAGCATTCTAGCGCAACATTCCTCAAACTATAGGCTGTGAAAACTGTAGTCTCTCTAAAACCACCCAAAGAGTTCCTCAAATAAAAAAAAACAATTATGTCCAACCAGCTAATACAGCCTATCCTGCTTTGTGGTCTGGGTCTATCTTATACAATGTGTTCAACTGTTAAAGTGTTAAAAGGGATGGGCCATCTTTTCTTACACAGAAAAACATCAGAGAATGATTAGACTCAATTGTGAAACTAAAAAGTGGATTATTATTGATTTAGAACCAATCATTAAACATGACAAATAATGTATATGATCATCAACCCCAAAAAATTGAAGTTGAGAATCACCCTTAGGGCAATTGAAAGGCACACGATAGGAGAGAGCAGGTTGTAACACATTACAAACATGAGTGAAATAGTAAAAGTGTAGTAAAGGCTGTCATCAGAGGTATATATTATCTACAAAAGAAGATGGACTAGTCCTGTAACGAGAGTGAGGAGTAATGGATGAACTTCCCATGTGCTGTATTAATAATCTTTTGATGTTAAGAAAGCACAAGAAAGACACCTAGCATATTGGTGAGTCACTTGTGAATATGAGAAGGGGAACAAGCATTTATTAAGTGCCTACTTTTTGCCAAACACTGTGATAAATTCTTTCCAGATATCTCATTTGATCCTCACAACAACCCTGGGAGTAGATGCTATTATTATTCACATTTTGCAGTTGAAGAAACAGGGATAGAGGGAAATTAAGTGACTTGGATCACAGGATCACAGAGTTAGTAAGTGTCTGAGGCTGGATTGGAACTCAGGTCTTCCTCACTTCAAATGAAGTCTCTATCAATCATGCCACCCAACTACTTAGCTAATATTTTGAAGTAGCCTTTCAAATATCTGAAGACAGCTGTCATGTCACCCTCTCTTTTTCAGACATTTCTACTTTGTTCAACTCTCCATTGCATAGTGCTCTGAATCCTTTTTTCTTGTATCTGTTTATATTTTTTGCATTCAAGCTTTTCTCTCTCTTCTCCTGCTATGCCTATGTTTTTCTTGTGTCACTCCTTTGGATCTTTCTCTTCACTTTGAATTGTTGCTTCTTCTTCCTTGATGTGGAATTGGAAGTATAGATTTTGTTATTCTATTTCCTGAATAGAAGTTTATGTTCCTTGTTTTAAATTTTAAAATTGGATGAGCAATCATAGTATTTCAGTCATATTGCTGACTCTCTTTTCATGATTTTCTTGCAACATTCTTATTTCTCTTCCCAATTTTTCTTCCACTTCTCTTATTTGGTTTTCAAAGTCCTTTTTCAGCTCATCTCTAACTTTAAGGCATTCTTCATGTTTATTGGAAGCTCCTGGTGGGGGCACTCTGGCTGCACTCTCCTCCTCCCTCTCTTTGCCATGATCTTTCTTTTCCCCAAAGAAGGAATCTAGGGTTTGGTTGCTGTGCTTATTTTGCTTCTTATGCTTATTCTTACTCATGGTTGGTCAGTCCGTGATTTTTTTTTTTTAATCTCTGTAGGGCTCTGCTTCCAGAAAGGAAAGCTCTGTCCCAAATCGCTGGGGTCCTCCTGGCTGCCGTAGCTCTCAGGAAGGTGCTGGGTCCCTTTCCTACTTATTTCTGGCTCACTGGATAATAAAGACTCCAGGACCGAGGCCGAAGACCACGATCTGTATCCAGGCCGCTCAACGCCAGAGCACTTGGCCTCTGAACTATCACTTAATCCCCCTGCTGTCTGCAGGCCGCAGGCGCGGAAGCTGCAACACGGAGGCGGGTGCAAAACCTCTGCCTTTCGCTTTCCAGCCCTGGAGGCCTTTCGGCCCGACCGCTTTTCTCCCCCGATTTCACAAGTCCCACTGATCTAGTTCTGAAAGCTGCTCATAGCTGCTGCTAATCTGAGGCTCCTCAGCTCCTCCCGTCCAGCCACCCCTGGGGCTCAGCCAGGGCTTCAGGCCAGGCTGGTTTCTTTCGCAATGCTGACATGGTTCCTCTTAGCTGAGCTGACTTTAGTGGAAAGTATATTTGTGTGCATTTTGGAGTTCTAGGATTAGTTTAGAGTCCTAATTTATGGGTATTTTGGGGTGGCTATGTGAGAGCTGCGATATGTTGCTGCTCCTACGCCGCCATCTTGGCTCCACCACCCCTCCCCCCAATCATAGTATTTCAGAGATGGAGGAAATGTTAAAAATTATTTCCTTCTTGGGGAAAAAAATTGCTCCATTTTTTTTTTTAAATAAATGACTCTTCATCTCTGTCCTTTCTCCTCCCTTCCTCCTTCCTCCCTCCTGAGGACTTCAATAGAACAGGTTTCCAATCATATACTGCAGTAAAGAAGACCCTAAGGGGATTTGGCTAGTCATGTCACATTTCATAAGAGAATAATAATAATAAAGAACCAGAAAGAGACTTTACAGATCAAATAGTCCAACGTCCTTACTTTACAGATGAGCAAACTAAGACCCAGAGAAGTTAAATGAGTTGCCACTAAGTGGCAGAGCTGAGATTTGAATCCAAGTCTGGAGACTCCCAAGTCCAGTGATCTATCCATTGCACTATGCTGTGTGTTGATGATGCCTTATTTTCCACACAACATAAATCAAGTAGGGAAGTAAATGACATGATAGGCATGCTTTCATTTGGTCTACCTTATGCAATCATCTTTGAGGGTTTAATTATCAAGTAGGAACAAGAATTGAAATTCACTACTAGACTAGATTACTGCAAGTGTTTTAAGCTGAAGAGTTTCTTCAGAATGCTGATGGACTCACTCTGGAAGCACAGATGTGTGACATCATCCAGGAGAGGCTAAGCCAGAATGTCTCAATGCCTTTAGGTCTTTGTGTCTTTTTTTTCTACTACTTTCTCTATTCTTCTCTTTCTCTCTCTCTCTGTCTCATTCTCTCTTTTTTGCTATACCCATTGGATTCTCGATTTAAGAAAAAGAAACCTCACATTTATAGAGAACTTACCTTATTAAAATTTATATCATGGATACAACAAGGATATGTGCCAACCAGACAGATGGCCCCCTACAACCCTTTTGTCCAGATTTAGGGCTCGCCAGGTTCTAACTAGGAGCTGTTCAGCTCTGCCAGGACTGGAGACTGACTTTGAGTGGTGTCTGGCACCCTGGAAATTATACTGGATCTTACTTTCATACTTGGAAGCACACAAAGATAGTTGGCACCCTTTACAAATGGCTCAATTCAGGTCAGATGATTCCAAGCACCTCTGAATAACTATACTAGTCAGAAATAACTGAGATGAACATGCATATAAAGGGATAATTCCTCTTGGGTTTAATGGCAATTTCTGTGGATAAATCAGTTACTCTGGCTTTTCTGTTTAGTGTCCCTGGTCCCTCCTCCCTCTAAGGGGAAAGAATTAGACTGCCACATATCTTTCTCTGGCTCCTTCTTCCCTGTTTTTTTTTTAAACTGACTATAATATAAAACCAAAACATATCTTCATTTTAAGCAACAAGGAAAACAGATATTATACCAGAAATCTGCTTCATTGCAACCTTGGGTTTTATTTGGCAGCATAAGAGTTTAAAAACTGTCACTGGATTTTGTTCTCTTATTCTTATAATGTATTTTCTTTTTGTACCAAGTGCCTGAGAAATAGAAAAAAAGAATGACTGGGAAAGCTAACATGCCATTTAGGAGCTTGGCAGGGAGGAATATCCAACTCCAAACCTGATTAATCGGCTGTAGCGGTGCTTTTCATCCCTAAATTTCTGGAACCTTTTTTGGGGGTGCTTCTGATGGTCTTAAGTAGTATAATACCATGTTTAAAATTAATGTAATCCACTAGATTTAAAAAAAATTACCTAATGGAATTCTTCTTGAGGGGGAGGTGTCATAAGATCATCAATGCTTATTTAGAACTTACTATGGGAACAAAAAAGTAGAAAGATACATAAAGTATTAAGCACTTAGTATGTTCCAGGCACTGCACTAAGCACTGGGAATGCAAATATAAGCAAAAAAGACATTTCTCCTACACTCAAGGTGTTTATATGCGAATGGGGAAAGAGAACACATAAAAAGGAGCTGGAAAGTCTGGGATGGGGAGAGAGGTAGGCAATGATACCCTAGTAGGGCCAAGACTTGTGAGGGGGTGGAAAAATCCAGAGCGAGAAATGGAGCTGAGAGGAAAGTAAGCATGGCCTTGCCATGTTGTGAAATGGCGGTCCAGATCAGAGCTGCACCAATCAAAGGAGAAGGCCACAGAGCAGAGACTTCTTCTCCTTGGTGAGAAAATACTGTTGACAAGGAGGTAGAAAAGGGCAGAGAGTGAAGAGCAACACAGAAATCTGCGCTGGGTGTGGGAAATACAAGGATGTTTCCTGAACTCTGGGGGTTTCTGAACTAGCTGGAAATAAAGGTCATACACGTAAGAAGATAAATGGCAGTGCTTGGGAGCATAAAACTTTTTGGCCACCAAAAAGGAGATGTTCATTGCTACAGTTCCTCCAGGGCCAGGAATCAGAGTGGTACAGTGTAGTAGTGAGGCCCAAACTGATATACGACTGCAAAGCTCGGAGTTATCCCAGATGGCGCTTTTAGCTTTTTGAACTAGGTTCTTCCTAAAGTCAGACAAGGTTATTTATAACTGGGCAGTAGAATATAACCAAGCCAATGCCCTCAGATGTAAAAGATAGGTCATTACAGCAAAAGGAATGGAAATGATTTCTAGTGAATTGTAGCGGGCTAAATGAAACCAGGAGTGGGCAACCTGTGGTCTTCTAGGTCCTTGAGTGTGTGGCCTTTTGACTAAAGTTCAAGTTTTACAGAACAAATACTTTTATTAAGGGGATTTGTTCTGTGAAGTTTGGATTCAGTCAAAGGGCTGCACTTGAAGACCTAGTGGCTTCAAGGTCAAAGGTTCCTCACCCCTGGGATAGACATTCCATCAGTCACCAACCAATTATTAAGCTCCTCCAATGTGAGAGGCATTGTGCTAAGGGCTGGGGATAAGAAAGACAAAGGTGAAGCAGTCCCTGCCCTCAAGGAACTTACATTCTAATGGGGAACACAACATGTACAAAAATGTGTGTATACATGCATATATATATACATATATATATATATACATATATACATATATATATATATAGAGAGAGAGAGAGAGAGAGAGAGAAAGAGAGAGAAAGACAGAGATGAGAGAGACAGAGAAAGACAAGGAAAGATAAGAGACACACATGCTTGTGTGAATCAGATTTTGGGCAAAGGGGAAGAAAATCAAGATATCATCCCAGTAATCTGCTTCAGTGCAATGTAAACTGAAGAGGTTCTTCAAAATGCTGATGGTCACACTCTTGAAGCACACATGGGTGACATAACACACACACACAAATCTAGACCAGAATAGCTCAGTATCTCTCTATCTTTCTTTGTATTTCTCTTCCCCCCCCCACTATTTCTTTCTTTATTCCTCTCTTTTTCTGAAAAGTCCATTGAATTCTAGTAGGATATCTTTAATATCCTATTGAATGCCTATTATACATACATATATGTATACATATATACAGACACATACTCCTGTATACACATACCAGTGTGTATATATACAACCTTACCACAAAGAACAACAGATTCTATGGATAGCAACTGCAGGCACAAATAAAAAGGATGCATGTTCCCAGAGTGGAAAGTACTGTTGAGCATGAGCTTTTAAAACCACACAGCAGTGAATGGATAACAACATCACTAAGAGGAAAAATATAAGAACTTGGGATTTTTTTCTTTTTCTTTTTTTTCTCAAGCCACTTTAAAATTAGTATAATAACAATAATATTTTTTTAAACATTTGATTTTAAAACTTTAAATTCCAGATTCTTTCACTTCCTTCCTCATCACTCATCCTTACTGGGAAGATAAGCAACTCAGTATAGGTTGTACATGTGCAGTTATGCAAAACATTTCCATCGTGGATATATTGTGAAAGACTGACTATATTTCCCTGCATCCTATCTCACTCCCCACTTGTTCTATTCTCTACTTTGTCCCTGTCCCTTTACAAAAGTGTATGCTTCTAACCACCCTCCCCCCCAACCCGCCCTCCCCTCCATCATCCTCCCTCTCATCCCCATCCTCTCTACTCTCCTATAGGACAAGATACCCAGTTTAGAGTGTATGTCATTCCCTCTCTAAGCCAAATTCAATGAGAGTAAGGTTGACCCATTCCCTTTTGCCTTCCTGTTCTTCCACTCCATTGTAACAGTTATCCTTTGCCTCTTCTATATGAGATAACTTTCCCCATTCTGTCTCTCCCCATCTCCTCTAATTATATTCCTCTCTCACCTCTCAATTTCACCTTTTAAATATCATCCCTTCCTATTTAATTGATTCTGTGCCCTCTATGTATACCTATACACACACACTCACATATGTATTTATATGCATATATACCCTCCTATATAGACAGATATAAATATACACATACACATTTATATTC
>CM053586.1:112625007-112659720 GCA_028646515.1 Pseudochirops corinnae | reverse complement strand
AGAGAGTCACGTCAGCATTGAAGTTGTCCTTGGACTGAGGTCTCTGGCCTCTAGCACTTCTTGAACTCTTCCATGGCCTGTAAGCAGTTCATATTTTTCTTGGAAGCTTTTGGTGTAGGAGTTCTGACTGTGTTGTCTTCCTCATGTTCCATGCTTTGGTCCTTTTTGTCCCCAAAGAAGGAATCTAAAGTTGGATGGCTGTGCTTGCCTTGCTTCCTTTTCTTGCTCATGTTGCCAACCAATTACTTGACTTTTGAGCTCATTGCCACAATAGAACTCTGCTTCCAGAGGGGAGATCTTTGTCCCAAATTGCTGGGGTTTTTGCAGCTGCCAGAGCTATTAGGAGGGAATCATCTTTACAGCCCCCACCAGCTTTTGCTCACTGGACACACACCTCATGACCACCACCCAAGACCCTGATCCAGATCCAGGCAGATTAAGGCAAGAGTGCTTAGCCTCTGAATGTTTTCTTGGCCCCCCCCCTGCAATCTGCAGGCCGAGAGCTCTGAAGCAGCCATGTGGAGGCAGCTGCAGGGCCTGCTGCTTCCGCCACTTCTGGCTCCAGGAACAGAGGCTGGACTGCACCTCCATCCCCCCCAGATTCATTAGAGTTCCACTGACCTTTTGCTTTATCTTTGGCATTTATGGGTTGATAATTCTGGAAACCACCACAGCTGCTGGTGATCCAGTCTTCCCAAGTCCCCTGCACCTGCTGGCTGGGGCCGCCCTAGAGCTGAAACTGCAGGCTCAGGCGGTACTGGGCTCTGCTCCCAGCATGCTGTGATGGACCCTTTCTGTCCACTTGCCGGGCTGCCTTCAGTGAGAGATTTGTTTCTCAATGTCACTTTGTGGGTTCTGTAGCTCTAAAATTTGTTTAGAGTCATATTTTATAGGTATTTGAGGTGATTATGGGGGGAGCCCACAGAGTTTTCCTGCTTCTCTGCCTCCATCTTGACTCCACCTTACAGCTTGTTTCATAATAAATTTAATGTTACTTTCAAAATTCTCTTTATTTGTTTTCTTATGAACTTCCTTCGATTTGCTTTTGTGCATTAAACACAATTCTTCAATAACTCTTTTTTCCTGTCTCCTAGTTCTTTGTTATAAGTAGAGTTGCTATGATATTACCTTTTATATTTGTCATGATTTGGAGCTTATCTTGGAATAAATATAATGGGAGATGGTGATCTAACCCTAATTTTTGCCAGACTGATTTATAGTTTTCCTAGCAGTTTTTTTTTTAATGGTAGGACCTTACACCAATAGTTAGGATGATTGGCTTTATCAACTGCAATGTTATTATGCTTGTTTGCTTATGTGTGTTATGTTCCTAATCTGTTCCCCTAATCAACTTTTCTATTTTTTAACCAGTACCAAATAGTTTTGATGAGCCCTACTTTTTAGTATAGTTTGAAATCTGATACTTCCAGGCTAATATTCCTAATGAATGTTGATCTAAAACTTAACTAAAATTTAAATATAAATATTGCAAAAATTAAATTATTTAATTTTTGCATCAGTGTTCATTAGGGATATTGGTCTACCATTTTGTTTCTCCCTGGTTTGACCATCAAGATCATATTTTATATCAGAGAAGTTTGGTAGTATTCCCTCTTTTCTTATTTTAACAAATAATCCACGCAATATTGGAATTAATCATTCTTTGAGTATTCAATAGAATTCTTGTGTACAACCATCTAGTCATAAGTTTTTTTCTTTAATAGGTATTTTATTGCCAGTTCCATTTCTTTTCCTAAAATTGGGTTTTTTAAATTCTATCTTTTTATTCAGTTAGCCTGGTTAAAAAAAAATTTTCAGTAAGTAACCATTTAACCCGTCATCCATTTTGTTGTCATGTAATTTGGCAAAAAAATTTCTGATAATTTTCTTTTTTTAATTTTCACATCAATTCTTTTTTTTTCCTTTTGATGCAACCAATTGGCTTTTAATATAATTATTACCTTGTTTAACATCTTTTTTGTGTTCCCAGATACTTCATATACATATATATACATATATACACACACATACATATGTGTGTGTGTGTGTGTGTATATATGTATATATATAAATATATATATATATATATATCTTACAGTGCCTAAATATTTTAACACTTTGTAATAAGGATCTGAATTTATGCTTTAGTAAACTGGATATTTCAACACGTCTTTTTTTCCCCTTAAATAATATTCTTTTTTTTACTAATTTATATTTGCATACTATAATCAGTAAAGTATTAGACTGATTATTGAAAGTTAACCCTTGAGAAGAGTATCCATTTCCCTTATTAATTCCAATTTGAGTATTATATATTACTGCTTTCCTTCTTGAGAACTCAGATTGTTGGAAAGCAGAGTTATTCTCTCAGCATGATAAATATTCCTGATTTTCATTTTTAAAATCTATTTTCCAGGTTTTGCAGCTTGCCCATGCTTGTTTCATATTCTTTTGTCTCTTCTTACACACATCCAAACATCACATTGAGCCATTTTCTCATATTTCTATTTCTTATACTTTCTATTCTTTCCAAACTCTATTCCTTAGTCTTAAAGATTATTATTCATGTCTCGGTTCCCATCTTCTCATCTCTTTCTATATTGCTCAGGTGATCTCCTCGGCTACCACGTGTTTAAACTATAAGCTCTCTGTGGATAATTACAAAAACTATATATCCAATCCTCATCTCTAGTCTAAGATCCAGTACTCCAATTCCATGTCACCAACCTCCTGATAGACATCTCGTTGGGTATCTCAGACTTGGCGTATTCAAAATAGAGATCATTATTTTTTCCCCTCAAAACTACAAATCCCTTTGCAGATGGAGACACAAACAGGGCAATGTTAGCACTTCTGTGTTAAGTTTAATCCTTAAAAAAAAAGCTTTAAGTACTAGATTCATAGTTTTATAGATATTACTCTTTTCCCATGGGCAATCCTTTTTATGTGGAAATGTTTATGCTTTCAGATGCTTATCAAGTTCATAATTTTAAAAAGAGAAACCAATGAGGAAAGAAAAATAACTTCCACCTCCTCTTAATTTCCCTATCCTTTTTTTTTTTTTTTTTTTTTTTTTGCTTTTTGGAGGGGGGAAGGCAGGGCAAGTCACTTAACCCCAATTGCCCTGCCTTCCCCCCTCCAAAAAGCAAAAAAAAAACCAACTGATTTTCCTGAAGTACATTTCTGATCATGTCATTGAAGGTTTAATGGTCCCTTATCAATCATTCAATCCACAATTTTTCATCACATGCTCCCAGGTTTCAAGCACCTTGTTTGTATATGGGAATATGAAGAAAAAACCCAAAAAGTCCTGTCTTCAAGAAGCTTATATTTGAATGGGGGGACAAGGTATAAATAAATAGCTAATACAATATAGAGTGTCATGGAGTTCTCTTTAAAGGGGAAGGCTAACTAGCAAGTGGGAGGATGGGGAAAAGACCTGCAAAAGACTGTTCTTGAGCTGAATCTTGAAGGAAGCAAGGATTCTGAAGCAGATGAAGAGGGCGAGTATTCCATGCATGGGAGAAACAATGCAATAGCATGGAGACAGAAGATGAAACATTGTGATGGTGTCTGAGGAGCATCACAGAGACCAGTATGGGTCAGGCAGGGAGTCCATTTAGAAGGCTATTGCAACAGTTCAGGGGAGAGGTGATGAAAGTGCAAGACTCTCATCTTTTGACCTCCTGTCTTGTCACTGACTGCTCCTTACACCTAGAATTCTCAACTCTGCCTCTTAGCTTCCTTGGCTTCCTTCAAGTCTCAGCTAAAATCCCACTTTCTGCAAGAAGGCTTTCCTGGAGCTCCCTAAAGTTAGTGCATTCCCTCTGAGATTATCTTCAGTTTCCTTCCTTCCTTCCTTCCTCTCCTTCCTCCCTCTCCTCTCCTTCCTCTCCTTTTGTCTTTCTTTCATCTATCTACACACACATTTTTGAATATGTATATCTGTGTGTTTATCTTCTTTGTGCAGGCAGCTAGGATAGAGCTCTGGGAGTCAGGAAGCCCCAAGTTCAAATTTGACCTCAGCCAATTTAGTAGCTATGATATCTTGAGCAAATCATTTAACGCTGTTTGCCCCAATTTCCTCATCTGTAAAATGGACTGGAGAAGGAAAAGGCAAACCACTCTAGTATCTTTGCCAAGAATACCCCAGATGGGGTCACGAAAAGGGGGCATGACTGAAAAGCAACAACAATCTTGTTTGTATGTAGTTGATTCATTATTCTCTCCTCCCCCCCCCATTAGTCTGTGAGTTAAGAATAAGGACTATTTTTTTGTCTTTTGTTGTAACCCCAGTACTTACACAGGACCTGGCATATAAAAGGCATTTAATAAGTGCTTTTTGACTTGACATAAATTGGAGGGATGGCTTCTTGACTTTATTAACTGTAGGGAAAATTTTTTTTAACGGAGGGGAGAGAGGAGCATTTAAAGCCTTTCACTATCTGACCTCTACATCTCTCTCCACGCTAATTCTGAGCCGTAGTTTTTATAGCTGGAAAGGGCCTTGGCCAACTAGTCAAATTCCTTATTTTACTGCTGAAAAAAACGCCCAACAAAACCGGACCAGAGAAGATAAAGAACTTGTCCAAGTTCACATAGATACTATTGGCAGAGCTAGGACTTGACTGCAGGTCCTCTGATTTCCAATACTGCATTTTTCCCCCTCTGTATTTCCCCCTTTATGCCAGGCACAATTCTAGAAGCTAGAGATAGAAAGATAAGAAACAGCCTCTTATTGTTCAAGAAGCACTTAATCTCCGTGTTTCATCTCCTCCCCTCCCCCCCATTTATGCCCCCACCTTTAAGCCTCAGTTCCTGGAATGCTTTTCTTCCTCTCGTCGACCTTTTGGCATCCTCTCCTTCCAGCTCCCTCTGCCTTCAAGGCTCAGCTGAAATACCACCTCTTATTTCCTCAATTGCCCGTGTTCCCCTTCTCCTAGATTACTTTGTATTTCTTTTTCTTTTTGTATATATTTTGTACATATCTATATAGGTCTTATTTTCTCCTCACTAGAATGTAAGCTCCATGAAGGCGGGACCCATTCCTTTATATCCCTGAAGTGAGTACGCAGTAGGCCCTTAATAAAACGATTGGCATCAAATTGAATTGTATTTACCCCCACATAACTGAGAATGAAATGTAATTAACTTCTCTAGTGTTGTTTTTGTCTTCGGCTTGTTCTCGGTTTCGGAGTTTCTCCGTTAAGTGCTAATGGTGTAGAAACCACTGAAATATGACTTGGAGGTGAGGGGCTCCTCCGGAGAAGGGGCGAGGGGAGGGGGAAGATGATATGGGGTAGAGGGGAAGGAGGAGAGGAAAAAAAGAAAATTTAACTTGGTGATGGTGTTTGCTTTGGGGATGCCCTGTTATTGGGCAGGCTGAGTCTAGTAGGACTGCCTTCTCCTACCCCTTCCCCCTTCGTCCCCCGCCCCTAGCTTTCATCTTAAAGTCAGGGAGCTCTCCCCTAGGAGGGGTGGGCACACTTTATAAGGAGGTGGCTTTGTTTCTCCACGTGCATCCTCTGGTCCCTTCCTGGCTCCGCCCCACCCTTCCTCTGGCACCCCGTCGCTTTCCCGCCATCTAGGAAGTCGCAAACTGTCTGATTGGAGATTTTATTTAAAAACCACCTGGCTTCCGGAGATCCACCCCACTTTTTCTCATTCCTCTCCCGCCTCTCCTCCCTCCCCAGCTTGCCAGCAATTTGTAGCCGTTGTGCTGCAGGCCACTCAGCTCAGGTTTTTTGCTTTCAGTCTGCACACGTGCTGCTGCCTGTATTTGCTCCTAAGTGCACACTCTCCTCTCGAGTCAGCCCCTCCCGGCCTTGGTCGAGGTGGGTCTCTGCTTTTCTTCCGGACCTAGAGATTGCAGCTTTCTGGCCCTCTGCCACCCGTGGACCCCATTTGTTTCCCAGTTTGCGGCTGGAGTTGTGGCTCACTTGGGTCCAAGTGACTCATTCCTCCTTTAAGTTGAGGCCTTCAGGGATGCAGCTAAGCCCTGGAGAGGGAGTGTAGAATTGATGAACCTGGAGTGCCAGCCCCTGGGCATATTGGAGCTTTTCTTGCCAGCTTTTTCTCTAGTCCTGTTGCCCACTTCCAGGAGGGCGTTGTGGGCATGCTGAGGATACAACCTCGTTTTCTCCACGAAGTTTTCTGCAAAGAGCCAATTTGTGCTTGCTTTGAGGCCTCAGTAAAAATGTGAATTTGGTGGATCCTGAAAGCTAATGTTTGAAGTGAAAGCTTGCCTTTGGTTAGGATTGTTTTGGTCCACTTCTTGGGAGAGAGATTGCATTTGGTTGTCTAGCTGGTAGTTAATAGTTGCTTAAGAAACTAAGTTTATAGTTAGGGTGGAGGCCAGATAGTTATTTCCAGAGTTTTATCTTCCAATTACAGTTCACTGAATTAAAATGATTCCTCTCTGTTACCTGGATAGAAGACCATGCAGTACTACTAACCCCTACGCCTACTTTGAAAAAATATACTGATGATATTTAGATTATATTATTTTGATTGAGTTGACCATGTTATTTTTCCTTACAAAAATGCTTGGGAAGTATACACATTATGCTTAAATGAGATTTTGAAAAGTTTATGACATTTTAAAGAGTACATACTTGTAAAATGGCTCTCACTTGTGGTGATGAGGCTGATTTAGGGCAAAGTACAGGTGTTACATCTTTCTGGAGGAGATGACTGTGTTTTAGTGAAAAGTTTTTTTTTTGTTTTCAGTGATGTTATCAGAGAATGAAGTAAAGAAGGGATAATCCTTATGTTAATTTCCATCTCTGTTTCTTTTAGTCCAGAGCACAACCACCAGAAGAGAATAAAAGGAAACCAGTTTTGGGAAAACTTGGAAATCTGTTCACTGCTGGGAGAAAAAGAAATACCAGGAATGGATCAGAAGGTTCTACAAACTCAGTTCCTAAATTAGTTTCTCCTTCTAAACTGTCAGAAAAAGAGAAGGAAAAAAGTAAATCTGGCATTCAATCAAGAAATACAGATGGATCTGTAGCGAGCTTACCTACCAAAAAAACATATGAACCAGAGAATGACCAGGGCCAAACAACCTCTCTTGACGCTGAGCTGTCATCTTGTTTGAGCAACAGTGAAACAGTGGCTGTACAACTCTGTGATGAAAGTGATTCATCCAAATTAGAACCTTCAGAGCAAGAAAGAGACACTTTCCCAGATCCCACAGCTGCTGCCAAGGACCTGCCCTCCAAGCCAGAATATTCCTCTAGGCAAGAGAACTCAGAGATCCTTGCTCCCAGTCTGGAGAAACTTCCAGGCAGTAGTCACTCAACCGAGGAGGATAAAAGGTGTCTAACCAATGGTTCCCTGGAAGACTCGAATAGCCATCCGCCTGAAAACTCGTTCATCTTAAACAGTTTAACAAAAGAGCTGAGTGGAAATTATCAGAATAACCTGAAGACAGATAACACAGACAGTAAGACTGAGTCCTCATATGCAAACTCAAAGGCTGTGCCATGCGCTCCAGATTCCAAAGTCAACGAGCGCACACACCCTGCTAAAGTTTTAACTTTGGATATCTATCTGAGGAAGACTGAGGAGGTGTCTCCCGTGGATGAGCCCGTGGTTGTTTCTCTTGTGGAAGAAGATTGCAGTGATCCTGAAGAGATGGAAAAACGGTCTAATGGCAGAAGGTCTGGGAGGAGGAGAAAATCTCAGAAATCGACTGACGCATCCAACGGAGATAAAGTTCCGGTTGAGGCTCTTACTGGTGAAGACTCCGTATTTGCTGAGGATGCAGCACCCGCTGCGGTTGCAGACAAAGTCTCTGGGGAGAAGAAAGTAAAATCGCCCCAGGCAGCAACTGCCACGGCTACAGCAGCTGCTGTACCTGAAAGGAGCGCCTTGGCACCTGGCAACTCGGACTCCAAAGCAGGAGCCGCGCACCTGAAAGGACACTTGAGAGGGGACTCGGACAAAAGCAGGCAGCCCCAGCCTCCCACCACTTCCCCGACCAAAAGGAAGGGTAGAAGCCGCCTGCCCGAAGCTGGTCCCCTCTCCCCTCCCGGAGCCTCCAAGAATCTAGGCAAAGATTCTCCTCCCAAAAAACAGCCCGGAGCGGCCCCCGACGGGAATTCCGCTTGTTCACCCAAAGCGGCGGCTGGGGAGAAGTCTGCGGCAGAGGTTGGACTAGAAAGTGAAAACGGGGAAGAAGGGGCAGCGACTGCCAAGGTTATACCCCGGGAGCTCACCGTGAAGAGCAGCACGTTGCTGCCCGAAATCCGCCCTGAACACAAGAGGAGCTCTTTCCTCAACCACTTGGACGGCAGAGCGGAGGGGGGCAGAAACAGAGGAGAGCTAGCGAGACTGTCAGCCAGCTCTGACCCTGACAACTGCAAACACAGAAACCACTTGGGTGCTGCCCGAGCAACAGTAACCACCAAAATTAATCTGTAAGTAACTGCTTGGTTGAGCTGGCCTCCTGCTGCTTGTCATCGGTATGGTTGTGGTTGTTGGGGATTAAGATTACACTACATTTGGGGATTGTGAAGTGAATTTACATTTTACTTCTGTGATTTAAATTTGAATTTAAGGAAGTGACCGCCCAGCGTGCAGTTAGTTGATTGCTGAAATGAGATAAGGTAGCTCGTTTTAAGATTCGTTTAGCAAACTAAAGTGTTATGATTTTTTTTTTTTTTGGCAGATTGTTATTTTCTCTTGAGATTTCTATTCTTTGTGAATTTGTCCGAGATATGCCTTAGAGTTAGGCCTTTTAAATCAGGCACACAGAAACAAAAGCACACGAATTGTCTGTATTTGACTGTTTACTCAATCCCACACATTGCCAGGTACAGACTGGCTTCTTAAATCAATTACAGCAACATTATCCTGACTTAGTGAAAACTGAACGTGTGGTAAATTTGTATAGCAGAACTGATTATTTCTTTGACATGAGTTTTCTCTATTTGACCTATAATTAAGAAGGTACAAAGTCTTTGAAAGTTCCATTCAGTGTATATTTCCTGAGTGCCTACTATGTTCAGTTCAAGGTCCTGGGATTCAAAGTGAATCATCTCTTAACCTTCCTTTATTACCATCTTGGAATAAAATTGCTTAGTCATTTCTCTCCTTTTTTAGCGTTAGAACTTGTGGGCTTTTTAGCCTGCAGGCAGGTTAAAAAATTATGTTCAATTACTAGATGAGAGATTTGCACCTATATCCCATTACCACTTACTCCTAAAGTAAAAACTTCAGGAATGGAATAATAGAATTTAAGGTCTGGAAGAGACCTCAGTATCTACATACATAAAGAAATTCTCAATGTAACATGCCCAGCAAGAGATCATTCAGCCCCTACTTTGAGAGATAGGAGTGGGGACCTACTACTTCTGAAGGCAACACATTGCATTGTTAGGAAGTTTTTCCTGAAATCAAGCCTAAATTAACATCTTAGCAGCTACTACCTATTGTTCATTATTCTACCCACCTTTCTACTAAACAGACAAGCCTAATTCCTCCTCCACATTGTTCCCGAATGCAGTTATCACCTTCCACCTGATAGATGGAAATTAGGACTAGCTTTGTTCATTCAGCACAATTGTAGTAAGTATCTACTTCGCAAATCCCTGTGCACCAGGAGTAGGTAAAGGCATATCAGACACTTATGGACAAATAATAGCCAGCATTTCTGTGACAGGATTATGCTGGGTGCTAAGAATAGAAATATTAAAGTGAAATATTCCCAGCCCTCAAGGAGTTTACATTCTATTAGGGAGATAGAACATGTTTGTGGGTAAATAAATGTAGTATATAAATAAATACAGAGTAATTTGAGAGGGATACTAGTGACTGAAGTGAATCAAGAGCAGAGTCTTGAAGGAGGTGGTGTGTGAACTGAGCCTTGAAGAGAGCTAGAGATTCTCAGAGGCAGATGTGAAGAGAGAGAGCATTCCAGTTGTGAGGGAGAGCTGGTACAAAGTCATGGAGGTAGGAGGGCTAATATCTTGTAGGGAGAGCTTCATAGCAGATAAGCTTCATGGTGTGAGTAATCAGACTTCAAAAATAGGTAGGAGCTAGATGGGCCTTAAATGCCAAAGAAGAGTTTGTACTTTTTTCCTAAAAAAAAAAAAAAATTATGAGGCACCATTGAAGCTTCTGATTAGACTTGGGCTTTAGGAATATCAATTTGGCAGTTGTGTAGAAGATGAGAGGCTGGAAGCAAGGAGTATGAATAAGGGGTCTATTGCATTTATTCAGGTGAGAAGTAATTAGGACCTGAAATAGCATGGTTGTGGTTTGAGTAGAACAAGGGCCATTAAGGAGGTAGAATGTCAGCCCACTGAATATTTGGTGGGGGTGGAGAAGAAGGAAGTGAGGTTGACTTCTTGGTTGAAGCTGCATAATTAGAAGAATGGTGGTGTCCTCTACAGAAATGAAGAAATGAAAAATAATAATTATGCAAGACAGTATTTGAATACTGTAGATTAGAGATGGGAGAGTTTGCCCCTTAGGTGGTTTTGGAATTGGACCTTAAGAGACAATTATGATCTTAGATAGGTAGACAGGATGAAGAGGCCATTGGGAATCAGGTTTACTATAGCTAAAGGTCACTGTTAGTGAAACTGAATAGGTCCCCCAAAGTAGCAAAGAAGAATAATCAACAATGAACGTTTTTAAAAAAAAAATTTCTCTTTCGATAAAGAAATTTGAGGTATATATTAAATAATGAAATGATTGTCATTTACAGAAACTTGTTCTTCCTTCTTTCTCACCTCCCACATTTTGTTTCCAAGTCAATTCATTTTATTTCCACAATCTGACATCTCTTCCTTCCTCTCCTTTCAGGAAACCTGCCCCCATTCTAGTTTATGCCCATACTACTGAATTTGAACCAAGGTTCAAATCCTCCACTAATGTGACCTAGGGCAAATCAGTTAACCTCTTGTGGCCTCAGGTTCTTCATCTGAAAAAAACCAGGAGGTTGGCCTACATTACCTCTAAGGTCTCTTCCAGCTGGAAATCTATAATCCCAGGAGTCTGTGATGCCTTGAACTATTTTGAACATATTTTCTGGTTTCATTTTCCTCACCCTCACCACCCACAAAAATAGTGCTTTCCTAAATTTTTTCCTCCATACATCTTTAATCCCTCCCCTCTATCTCTTGGCTCCTCACCCTCAATGCATTTCAGTTACCTTTATTAAGCATCTACTGTACGGAGGTCACTGAGATAGGCACTGGTGATAGAAAAATGAAAAGTGGTATCAATCCTGATTTCTAGTAGTTTACTAGAAGGGGAGGTAGACTCATACAAAAATCAATATGATGCATGGTAGAGCTATTGAAGGAGGAGAAATAAAAAATAAGGGAGAGCTCAGTTTGAGCTGGGGATATTAGAGAAGGTTTCATAAAGGAAGTCTCTCTGGAGCTGGGCCTTGAAGGAAGAGGAGGATTATCCAAGGCAAGAGTGGATCCAAGCCACAAAGGCTAGCAAGGGATTAGAACAGCTGGTATTCTGGCTGGCTGGAGTGCAGAATGCAGGAGAGTGGTGTGAAATAAGACAGGAAAAGTAGATTGGAATTGACATTGTGATAGGTATTCCTTAAGTGCCAGGGTGTGACTTTTGTATTTTGGTTATAGAATACCACTGAAGATTTTTGAGCAAAGTATTACTTTGACCAGACTTGTGTAATACTAATAATAGTAATAACAATAATAACCTGCTTTTATATAGCATTTTAAGGTTTGTAAAATGATTTACAAGTATTCTCTCATTTTATCCTCAAAAAACCCGTGGGGAAGTAGATGCTGTTATTACTCCCATTTTACAGATGGGGAAACTAGGGCAGACAGAGGTTAAGTGTTTTGTCCAGGGTGGCATAGCAATTAAGTATCTGAGACCAGACCTGAAATCAGATCTTCCTGACCCCAGGCCCAGTCCTCTATCTCCATTTTTCTAGTAGGAAGAATATTTTGGGAACTCTGTGGAGAATAGAATTGGAGAAAAGAGAAACTGGAGTCAGGGAGCCCAATTAGGAGGCTTTCATCCTCCAAATTGTCTGTTTGTTGGTAACTTGTTTTCATATCATCATTTATCATTGTATCCCTCTGTTCTCCCCCACCCAGAGAGTCTTTCTTCTTAGGGATAAGGGACTGCACGTGTGACTTCAGTTAATACAGGGAACACACATATGGTGAAACTTTCTCTACCAGTACAGGTCAGCACCTTTTTTGTAACTTATAAAAATAGCTACCTAGAGCACTGAGAGATTTACTCAGGGTCACCCACCTTGCTTAAAGCCAGCTTTCTATCCACTGTGTTATGCTACCTCTATAATAAAGAGTTGAAAAAAAAAAGGAGACACAGTTAAGCAAAATTAACTCTCCTATGAGCCTTGTCTGATAGAGTATGTATGGTGTTTCCTATCTACAGTTCCTCACCCCAACAAAGAGGGAGGCACTTTCTTTTATCTGTTCTTCAGGGCCAGATTTGGGCAGTATAATTATAGTGTTTTGGTTTAGATTTTTTTTTCCCCTTACCTTGCTGTCATGATGTATATAATTTTCCATCATTCCACTTAGTTCATTTTGCATGAGTTCCTCAGTCTTCCTATGCCTCTGTATTTTTTATATTTCTTATAGGAGAGTAAAATTCTATTATGTTCATATACTATAATTTATTCCTTATTCTAAGCCAAACTTTACTAAGTTTGAGTTAAGGCCTATACTTTTTTACTACCCACTCACTTCTCACTTACATCTGACTTCTGTCCCTACCAGTGTATTGGAATTGTTTTCTTTAAGATCCTTAATGAATGGCTTTCTTTTTCATTTTCTTCCTCCTTCACCTTAACTTTAGCGCAGCATTTTTGACATAGTGACCTATATTGATTTCCTGCAATTTTCTCATCCCTTGGCCAGTGTCCATTTGAAAGCAATGTCATGATCATCCCTCTACCTATTTTCCTGCCTCCCTTGCTAGATCCTCATCCTTCACCTGCCCATTAACACTTCTGTTCAGGACCTTCTTTTCTTTCTATACTCCCTCCCCTTGACCACTTCTGTGGGTCCACTGATCTCCTTTCTGAAGATATTTGTTTTTTAGTCATTTTAGTAATGTCCTACTCTTTGTGACCCTATTTGGGGTTTTCTTGGCAAGGATGCTGGAGTAGTTTGCCATTTCCTTTTCCAGCTCATTTTATAGATGAGGAAACTGAGGCAAACAGGGTTAAGTGACTTGCCCAGGGTCACACAGCTACTAAGTGTATGAGGTCAGATTTGAACTTCCTGACCCTAGATCTGGCACTCTATCCACCGTGCCTTCTAGCTGCCTTTTTCTGAAGACACATACCAAATTATGTCTTCACCCCAGAATGTTTCTCCCGAGCTTCATATTTCTGTCCATTAGTTATGGAGATATTTGACGATCTACTGGGTCTTCAAATTCAGCTTGTACAGCACTAAGCTTGTACAGAACTATATTCCCTCCCTCCCACCTCAAAATCTTCCTCTGTTCGTTATTTATTGGTTTCTCTTTATGGTACTGCCATACTCCCAGGTAGCTAGGCTCATAAGCTCAGAGTTAATTTGATTCTTCCCTTTCTCTCCCTCATCTGACACAGACAATCAAACATCAAGTGCCTTTGATTCTACCGTTGATTATCACTCCATATTTTCCATAAACATAAGTATGACATTCTTTATTAAGTGGTTTTCCAAAATGCAGGTGAACTATAGCTAGAATATTCTTCTGATCTGTTCCACCTGATAATGTGTATTATCCTTCACATCTCACTCTTCGTTTTTATCTCTACTGAAGCCACCCAAGCTCAGGCCCTTTTTGCCCAGAGAATTACACCGTCTGTTCTTGTTTCCAGGCCATTTGCTTTCCAGTCCATCTTTCTGCCACTGCCTGTTTAATCCAGTTAATGATGTCTCTTTGATCTTGTCACTTTTATATTCAGACCCTTCAGTAATTCACCAGACTAATAGACTTTTAGTTAGTAGGAACCTCGGGGATCATTTAGTCTCCAACCCTGCCTCCAAACAAATCTGCATTGGAACATACTTGACTATCTCCAGCCCTAGTTCAACGGTTCTCAACCTGTGGGTTATGTTCAATTTGTAACAATGAAAATACACCCTGTATATCAGATATTTACATTATGATTCATAACAGTAGCAAAATTACAGTTCTGAAGTAGCAATGAAAATAATTTTATGTTTGGGGTTACCACAACATGAGGAACTGTATTAAAGAGTCACGGCATTGGGAATGTTGAGAACCACTGCTTCTAGTTGGAGACTTCCAATAATGGGGAACCCAGAACCTCTCAAAGAAGGAAGCTTATTTTACTTTTGGGGATCTCCAATAATTAGGAAGCTTTTCTTGAACATTAAGTGAAATTTGCCTTTTTGTGACTTCTCCCTGTGCTCCTAGTTGTGTCCTGAGGCCAAGAAGAATAAATTTAAACCCTTTTGACTGACCTTCAGATACTTCAAAGTAGCTGTTATGTCCACTTAGTCTTCTCTTTTCCAGCCTAAATATTCCAAGTTCTTCACGTCATGAACTAAAAAACTCTTACTATTTGAGTTGCCTCTGGATACTCTCCAGCTTATTAATGTTCTTCTTAAACACTGGCACCCTGAACTGAATACATTAGCCTAGGAATGTTATGACCAGAGCAGACTATGGAGACTATCTCCATGTTTTTCCTGGAAGCTATTCCTCTTTCAGTGAAGACTGAAGTTACATTCACTTTTTGGGCTGGTACATCACATTTCTAACTTATATTGACTCTGCTGCCCATTAAATCCTCATGTCCTTTTGAGACCACCTCCCATCTGTTGGGTGCATGCCTGTGTTTCTGAAGATCTCTTTTGGAAATGAAATGTAAGATTTTGCATTTGATCTGGCAGCATTTCATCTTATTAGATTCAGCCCAGGGCTCAAACCTGTTGAATTGGTTTTGGTTTCTGCCTCATTTAATTCTCTCCTCACTTTGTGTCATCTATAGATTTAACAAGTACAAACCATCTTTGCTTTTATTCAAATCGTTGATAGAAATATTGGACTTGAAATCAAGAAAAAAATGTTAAATAGCACAAGGGAGCTTGGTGGGGTAGTAGACTTGGGATCAGGAAAGCCTAGCCTCAAAACCTGTCTCAGACACTTCTAGCTCTGTGTGATCCCACTCAAGTAATTTACCTTCTCCCAGATTCAATTTTTCCATCTCAATATGGAGGTAATAATAGCACCGGTTTCTCCAGGGTGTTGTGAAGAACAAAGGAGATAATACTGTATACTTAACACTTTGCAAACTGTGAAGCACTTCTGTGCAAGTGCTAGCTGCTATTATTATTACTATTATTTTAGCACAAGACCAAATCCAGATTTCCTGAGTGTACCAGATTTCCTAAATCTATATTACTGTCAAGTTGATACTGAACTCTTCCATTCTGACTATTCATCCAGTTCCAAAATTCATATAATTGCATTACTGTCTATCCTAGGGGTGGGAAACCTGTGACCTTGAGGCCACATGTGACTCTCTAGGTCCTCAAGTGCAACCATTGACTGAATTCAAACTTCACGGGACAAATCCCATTAATAAAAGGATTTGTTTTGTAAAACTTAGACTCAGTCAAAAGGCAGCACACCCCCCCCCCACCCAAAAAAGACTGCGCCCAAGGGCCTAGAAGGATAGACTCTATCCTATATCACTACATATTTTCCATAAAAATGGTATGTCATACTTTATTAAGTAGTTTTCTAAAATGTAGGTGAACTATAGCTAGAATATTCTTCCTGATATGTTTTTTTAGTAAACTTGTCCAAAAAAAATGAAATGAAGTTAGTCTAGCATGACTTATTAATGATGAAGCCAGGCTAGATCTTTGTTATGACCTCTTCCTTTCCTAGGTGTTTACTTAGCTCTTTAATGATTCATTCTAGAATTTTCCCAGAATTGAAATCAAGCTCACTAGCCTGTAGTTACAGGCTCTGTTTGTTCTCTCCCCTTTTCTGAACAACTTCTTTGCTTACCAAATTAAATATGGCATTTAAAGGCCTCCAGCTTACCTTTCCAGCCATATTTCATACTACTTTCCTCCGTGTATTCTATTTAGTAGCAATTCTTTTCCTGCTGTTTGGTATGTGTTAATCCATCTTTTACCATTCCCATCCCTAGCAGGGACGTCCTTCCCCCTTTCTTCATTCAAGTCTTTCCCTTCTGCGCAGGCATCATCCATCTTTGACATGACCCCCTATTGGCTTTTCCTGCTGTCTCCCCACCCTATCTCCTCCCAGCTAAAAGTGTTCATAGACCTAAAGCTGCAATGAAAATTAGAGATGATTTAGTCCAGCTCAGTCATTTTATCAGTGAAGAAACAGAGGCCCGAAGGGGTTAAGTTGAGTTGCTCAAGGGTTCTGGGCTAGTCAGTGGCAGGACTGATCTAGAACTCAGGTTTCCAGATTCAAGGTTCTTTCTTACTGTGTCACCATTGGTCTTCCTCTTCTCAGATTTCTTTTGTAGCACTTTTACATTTAGTCTTGCCTTTTATTTTTATTGAACCTGATCTCATACCTGTTTTATGGTCTGAGCACCTAGCCCAGAAAACTTTGCTCAAGGGAGGTACTTAGTACATGTTTCTTAAAATGAATGAAACTGAGTTAACTCCTGGCTTTCTTAAGTGTGTGTTACAGTAGGAGTCCTATTTGGTAAATTATGCAAGGAAAAGTTACTTAATGAATAACTCAAATTATCTCACCAGCTGTGGACCGTGAGACCTTTGACTCAGTCAGTATTTGTTCTGTAGCAGTAGCATAACCTCGGAGAATGACACCCTTTATTTAGAGAACAGTGGGGCTGAACAGTCAATGTAAGCTGTAGGAAAACTTCCTGAGGCCGTTCACAAAGCGTGCTCACCTCTCTTACAGTAAGCAATTCGCCAAAAAACCCAGAAATGTTCATCCAAGAGGGAAGAAAGGCTAGATACTGGCATAGGAACTCCCAGTGAGTAAAATCCCTCTCCCTGGCATCTCCTTTGTAATTTCTTGGGGCAGTGAGAGGGTAAGTGGCTTGCCCAGTGTCACAGAACCAGCTATGTGTTAAGAGATGGGACCTGAACGGAGGTTTTTCTGTCTCTAAGCCTGGTTCTCTATGACTCTGAGCCGACCTTATGGAGGGGAAAGGATTCATAAATTCATAGAATTTTAAATCTAGAAGGGATCAACTAGGCCATCCTCCCATTTTATAGATGGGGAGACCGAGACCTAGAATATCTAAATAACCTACTACCCAAGTTCATCCGGCTAGTTAGTGGCATAGCTGGAATTGGATTCCAGGTCTCCTGGTGATTATAGCCCAGTGTTCCTTCTAGCATACCACAGTGAAACTTTATATAATATTTCTCAGTAATGATTTTTCTTATCCTAAAAGGAGTTGTTTTAATGAACATTTCTGTTCATTTTATGCCTGCCAACTTATAGTTTTCTCTAAATTTAGCATCCTTTCTAATGATCTGTTCCATTTCAGCTGAATAAATATTTACTTAATCTTACTTTATTTCATAAATCCAATGGATAGTTCACTTAACCTGGAGTCAGGACAACCTGAGTTCAAATCTCACTAGCTGAGTCACCCTAGACAAGTCACTTAACCTCAGTCTGCCTCAGTTTTCTCAGCTGTAAAACAGGAATAATAATAGCACCTACTTTGTGAGGATCAAATGAGACCATATTTGTAAGAGTGTTTAGCACAGTGCCTGAAGCATCCCTTCCTCCCTTCTAGTGACACCATATTGCCATTAGGATCAAGTATGAACTCCTCTGTCTTTTAAAATCCTTCAGGATTTGGCCCCAGCTTACCTTTCCAGCCTTCTTATTTATTACTCCTCATTCTGTACTCTGCTGTGGAGGCAGCCTAGCTTTCTTGCTGTGTCTCTCACACATGACATTCCTGCTTCCTTTAAAAACTCATTTTATGTTTAACTTCATGAAACCTTTCCTGCCCCCCTCCCAGCTTCTAGTGCCCTTCCCTGGCCCATTACCTTGTATTTCTTGTGTCTAGAGTCTGTATTTCTTATAGATAAACATATTGTCTCCTTGATAGAATATAAGCTTTTTGAGGGCAGGGACTGTTTCTTTTTTTCTTTGTTCTCTCCAGCATTAGGCCCAGTAGGTACTTGTTGATGAAGTTACTGGTTGTAGTCAAAACTGTATTAAACTCTGGTTTTTTATTATTATTATTTTTAACAATCCAAATCAAATTTTTCATCTTTGCTTCTGACAGTAAATTTGGAATGTTACCTGAAAAGTGAAGGTGAAATATTATTTTGTGTTCTGCAGAAATACTAGTTAGACTAATTATTTCTTTAAATTCTTTCAGTAATTGAATGTTGTGTACTAAAGGTCCTCTCAGAACATTTCATCTTTGGAGGATTTCCCTTTCATGTTATACCTGTGGTATATTGGCCCATGGAGTGGTTTTCCTTCTCATATTAAAACGTAGGCATTGCATCATGAATTACAGGGTCCTCCTTCCTTTTAATCAGAGTTACTACTTTAATTGTGGTGACTCTCAGCAGTATCTCGTAATAGCCCAGAAACCAGGTTGTAAAATATTTTGATCTCGATGTAAATATTTAATGATTAGACAGGCCTCTTGACTTCCTGGCTTTAGAGGGCATGTCTTGCATTCATGTCCTGATATAGGCCATGAGGTTTTTATGTTGGACAGAGTTATGTTTTGAGCTCTATTAGAATTCTTGTTTTCAGAGCTGATGCTTACACCCCTCATTTAATGTAATAATAACTAGCATTCATGTAGCTCTTTAAGGTTTGCAAAATGCTTTATATACATTATTGCGTTTGATCCTCACAGTAACACTTCGAGGTCAGAGCTTTTGTTATTTACATTTTGCAGATAAGGAATCTGAGGCTGAGAGGTTAAGATTCACCGAGCTAGTAGTATTTAAAAGCTGGATTTTACCTCAGGACTTCCTCACTCCAAGTTCTGTACTCCATCCCTGCAGCCACCTACCTGCCTAATATACATACAAATAAATACATATGAAAATTAGCAGCACTCATACATTTTCCCTTCTGCTTAACCTCTCAGATTTTAGTATTTTATTAAGTGTTCACAGATTGATTCTGCATATATATTAAGAGGCAAGGAACAACAAAGAAGTTGGAAAAATTTGGAGGAGGGGTAGAAATTATGGAAATTATGCCCATGATATTTGTATGAATGTGGTGTGTGTGTGTGTGTGTGTGTGGTGTGAGAAGTAGCATAATTTTAAACCTAATTGGTGTATGTGGCTATTTTTAGAAATTAGATTTCAAGTAACTCACTTATCTGTTTACTTTCTTACAGCCCAGCCAAGCCCAAACATGTGGAACTGAATTTCAAAGCCCCCAAGAATCTTGAGAGCTCGGGAAATGATCATAATCCATTTAGTCAGCCAGTTCATAAAGGCAATACTGCCAACAAGATTTCTTTATTTGAAAATAAGCGTGCTAATAATAGCCCAAGACACACAGACAACAGGGCCGTAAAGAGTGTACCACCCTCAAAGACCTTTGTTGGTAGAGCAAAGCTCAATTTAGGGAAAAAATCCAAGGAAAGTGAGCAAACCGAAAAGAAGGGAAATATGCAAAATAATCACCCAGATGGCGGGTTGGCGAAAGAAGCCTTCACAGAAAAGAATATTCCATCAGAAGAACGTATTCTGCCAGCGATGGCAAATAATGGGGAGACTGTTGAGTGTCAGCTGGGCCATACTGAGAAAGCAGATGTTCAAAGAGACCCTGCCTGCCCTTTGGAAAAAACAGATGTTGGTGAGATTCCAACTAATGACCTGGGAATCCTCGGAGAAAACAATTTGAAGATTGTCAACAGTACAGCACTTGTGTTGGAGAGCAAGATTGACCTTGATCAGGATAATAAAGATTCAGCTCAGACAGCCCCATTAAAGCCTCATGCAGATGTTCTTGACTTGCATCCCATAGTAGAGATTTCTAATGGTCCTTCTAACCAGCAGCCAGCATCTGTTTCCATGGCAGCTAGTGGAAATGCCTCTGTCTGTTGTGAGGATACAACCCCAGCTCATAACAGTTCTGGCACTGATGTAAAAGAACTATCTCAACCATCATTGACATTAGTAGGTCATACTGAATGTGACTTGCCTGTCTCATGTGAAAAGGATAACAAAATGACCCCAGCTGAACTTGGAAGAGAAGACAAAGTTGCTGTGTCTACAGAGCAGGATTTATTAAACACAGAGACCTGTAAAAATGAACCCCCATCCACAGTTCTTGTCCAGGTTAGGTCTTATATGTTACCTGTGGAAACCACTCAGGGTCGAACCCCACATATCATTTTAGGTAGCTCAGAGGTTGAAGAAGTTCGACTGACAAGTTATTATAATGATGAAAATGAAGTAGATTCTTCTCACAGCTTCACTTATGTAAAAGATGGTGTGCCAGACACTAAGGCCACCTCTCCAAAGGATGTGGAATGCAGAGGAGAACACACAGAAAAATCTGGCCTATACTCTGAACCACTGGAATTAGAGAAAACTACACCCATCCAGGCATCAAATGATGACAGCAAAATAGTCATGGGAACCGAGTCAAGCCCTGTCAGCTCTCACTATAGCAAAAGCAGTTTAGACCTTTTACCAAGGCCAGGTCAAGTCATTGAAGATGTTGAGAGCAGTCCTGCCACTGTTCTGAATCTTTCTGTTGGGAGTGATGACAGTGCTTTTGATTCTTCTTCTGATATGGAAAAATTCACAGAAATCATCAAAAAGATGGACAGCTCTATTTGTGTGCCCCAGAAGAAAAAGAAGGCCAGGGTACCAAACTCTCCTGCTCCTCACTTTGCCATGCCTCCTATTCATGAAGATAATTTAGAAAAAGTGCTTGACCCCAATGTATTTACTCTTGGGTTGGGGAAAAAAAAAGAAAACCAGCAAGACATGTCACCGAGCTTACATCTCTTCCAAGGTCTAGATTCAAAATCTAAATTGAGACCTAAGCGTACCTCTGCGGAACAGAGTATACTCTTCAAGTCTGTGAATACTCCTAGCAAAAATGAACTCGTGGAATGTCCAGAAACAAATGGAAAGGAGAATAGGGATGTCATAAATGGTGGAATTAAGAGATCAAGGCTAGAAAAAAGTGCTCTTTTCTCCAGCATGTTATCCTCTTCCACCATACCCCATGAAAAAGTCTTTTCGCCATCAGTGACATCAGTCAACACAATGACCACATCTTTTGGCACTTCCCAGAACAGTTCTCTCTTGCCAAAGTCAGCTGCTTTGAAGACTGGTTCTGATGGGGTATCAGGCCTTTCCACTCAGCCCACTGTTTCAGAAAATGAACTCCACAAACCTCCATCAACCAACTCGTCAAAGATCTTTAACTTTGACTCATCCAGTAAATCACTTTCAGGTTTAAAAAGTCCAAACTTTGTAGAGAAATACTTACAAACAAGTGAAGCAAAGAGAGATCCAGATGTACGGAGCAACATGACATTACCAGAAGCTAGACTTTCTGAATTTCCCAAGCTTAAGAACAATAATGCCATAGAAAAATCCAATCCATTTGAAAGTGCTCTTAAACCACAGATGCCAAACTATGGAAGCAATGATGCAGACTTCATGAGTTACCTAAAACCTAGTGTATATGAACCAAATATTTCCCTAGCTGGAATATCACTATCAGATACCCCGGTGAGTAACTACTTTAACTTTCTTAGGGGAAAATTATCATTTATTGTGCAAGGCTCTACTTTTGTTTAGACTATAGAGTAACAGATGCCTTTATGATAACAGTGATAACAATGATAGCTAATATTTATATAGCCCTTACTGGGTGCCAGATACTGTGCTAAGAATTTTATAATTATCGTCTCATTTGATCCTCACAACAACCCTGGGAGGTAGGTGAGGAAACTGAGGCAAACAGAGGTTAAGTGATTGCCCAGAGTCACACAGCCGCTAAGTGTCTGAGGCCAGATTTGGATTCAGGTCTTCCTGATTCTAGGCCTGGTGCTATAGTTATGATGTTTTATCTAACAAGAGGTAGCCTAGGATGGTAGATAAGAGTGCTAGCTGGCCTTGAAACCTGGAAGGCCTGGATTCAGGTCCCAAATATATATTTAAATATATAGTCATCTCTACTATGTAGTCAGCTAACCTCTAAAGCGTTCTAGGAAACTTTCTATCGTCCAGTGGTTCTCAACCTTCGTAATGCCGAGACCCTTTAATACTCGTATGTGGGCATATATGCATGTGGGCGGACCCGCCTGGAGACGGGATAGAGGAGCGGTGTTTTGGTTCCTAAGACCATCGGAAGTATGTGTTTTCCGATGGTTTTAGGCGACCCTGTTTGACCCCACAAGTTGAGAACCGCTGCATAGTCACTCCCAAGACTATGAATTTTGGAGAAGCTGCTGAAGTGAATTGCTAGAAACTCACCTGGGAGTTCCCTGCATTAATGAAAATACAGGTCCAATCCTTATCCCTATTCATCAAATTGTAGGCCAGGGGAGGGGGGGGACAGTAATTATATACTAACTTCTTGGAAGAATAGAGCAGCAGGATGCTCTCTGGCCCCCACCTCCACCCCAGTGGTCTATCTTTAGGATTCTGAAGAAGCCTAAAGGAAATTGTTTCACCCAACTGTGACCTGAACCCCCTGTTCTCTAATGTGAGCTTTTTTCTTTCATACTGCAAGAAATAGTAAGTATGTGTTAATCTTGTCCTCTTGAGAGTAGATTATCTTTTTGTTGAGAGTTAAGATTTCCTTCAAAAGTACAGAACCTCTCATTTATAGATTTACATTGATAATAGAGGTTTTCCTTAAGATTGTTAACAATAATAACTTCCATACATGATTTCTTCTTTTTTTTTATTTTTTATTTTTTTGAAGAGCAGTCATCACCCAAACAAGGATTACAGGAGAGTTTTATAGCATTTTCCCTTTTGTCTTTTCCTACTGCATGGAAGCTTTAGTCTTTGTAAACTAAACTTGGCTTTGCCTTAATTGAGGCACTTTGTAAGCAGAAAGATATCGAAGCTTGGTCTTCAGTTTAATGAGTACAATGAAAGAGAGAAAAAGAATAAAAGCTTTACATGGTCAGCTCACCTAGCACAGAAGCATGAGGATGTCTTCTTTGAAGGTACAAGATTCTGTGTAACAGGAATATCCAGTCAGTTAAGTCCATAATTTAATCACTGCTCACTCAGGCAAAACACACACCATGTGCAGAACACTTTATTACTCTGCCGGATTTTATAAATTTTTTTTTTTTTGCAAAAAGAAAAAGAAAGAAACTGTTAGTGAAAGTACCTTCAGTACCTTTAGCTGTTTCTTAAAATATAGAGTTAAATCTTGAGTAACTGTTCAAAACAACAACAACAAAACACCCTCATTACTTACCTTCCCTTTCAAATAACTCTCAAAAGTCATTGGGTTTTCAAATGTTTTCTCTGGACTCCAATTATTTGCATAGGTTCTACCCACATTTATCAGTGCTATGGCTTCTCCTTCTGTCATACCCTGTTTTTTCCTTATATTCTCATTTTACTAGACTCAAGAACATGAGCACCAGCTGACAGAAAGTCTAGTTTCTGTCAAGTCTTTAGAAAATAAAGCTAGAAAGGAATGGAAGAATGTATTCAGTGCTTTTTAGGTCTTTTTGTTGTACATACTCCTTGATTTCTGTTTCTTGTAGGATCACAGAGTCTCAGGGGTAAGAGGGACTTCAGGGGCCATATAGTCCAACTCATACCTGAAAAAGAATCCTCATTATAATATATCTTTAAGGGCAGCCCTTAACTCCAAGGGAGACTCCTTTGACTTGTCAGCCTCTCCCCCCCTCTCTTCCCCTTATTGATAAGCACTCACAGAATCATAAAATCAGAATCACAGAATTTTAGAGTAGGAAGGGTCCTCAGTGACCATCTAGTCCATTTAGAAAGGGGCATCTAGTCCAATATGTATCTAAAAAGGCATCCCCCACCTTAACATCCCTCAAAAGTGGCCATCCAGTCCCTGCTTTTAACACCTCCAGGGAAGGAAGACTTGCCACCTCCTCTGGCAGCCTATTGTATGTTTTGGTGGGTCTAATTTGTTGGAAGTTTTTCCTGACATCTAATCTTTTTTTAAAATTAATTAATTAATTTACTTTTAATTGACCACATTCAGTTCCACAAGCTTTTGAGTTCCAAATTTTCTCCCATTCCCTCTCCTCCCCCTTTTCCTCTCCCTTCTTTTCCTCCCTCTCCTCCATGGTGGCATGCGGTCCCATATAGGTTCTACAAATACTATCACATTAAACATTAGTCAAGTTGTAAAGAAGGATTTTAACTAGTGTCATGAACAACAAGAAAGAAGGAACAAAACAAAACAAAAAAGAGAGAGCAAGTAGTTTGCATCAATCTGCATTCAGACTCCATAAATCTTTCTCTAGATGTGGATAGCTTTTTCCATCATGAGTCCTTTGGAGTTGTCTTACAAACTTGCATTGCTGAGATGAGCCCAGTCTATCAAAGTCAGTCTTCACAGATACCATGTGTCTATAATTGTGTGCAGTAAGGTTTTCCTGATTCTGCTCCTCTCTCTCAGCATCAATTTATATAAGTTTTTCCAGGTTATTATGAAGTTTGACTGCTCCTCATTTCTAATAGCATAATAGTATTCCATTACATCCATATACCACAACTTGTTTAGCCATTCCCTGATTGATGAGCATTCTCTTGATTTCCAGTTCTTTGCCACAACAAAAACAAAAATGTTTTTGTTCATATGGGTCCTTTTCCCACTTGTATGATCTCTTTGGGATACAGCCCTAGAAGTGGTATTGCTGGGTCAAAGGGTAAGCACATTTTTATAGCCCTTTGGGCAGAATTCCAAATTACTCTCTAGAATGGATCCAGTTCACAACTCTACCAGCAATGCATTAGTGTTCCAATTTTCTACATCTTCTCCAACATATGTCATTTTTCCTGTTTTGTCATGTTAGCCAATCTGACCTGTGAGATGTGGTACCTGAGTTGTTTTGATTTGCATTTCTCTAATCAATAGTGATTTAGAGCATTTTTTCATATGCTTATAGATTATCTTTAATTTCTTCCTCTGAAAACCGCCTGTTCTTATCCTTTGATTATTTATCAACTGGGGAATGACTTGTATTCTCATAAATTTGACTCAGTTCTCTGTATATTTTAGAAATGAGGCCTTTATCAGAGACACTGGTTGTAAAAATTCTTTCCCAATTTTATGTTCCCTCCTAATCTTGGTTACATTGGCTTTGTTTGTACAAAAACTTTTCTATTTAATGTAATCAAAATTATCCATTTTGCATTTTGTAATGTTCTCTATCTCATGTTTGGTCATAAATTCTTTCCTTCTCCATAGATCTGACAGGTAAACTATCCCTTGCTCCCCCAGATTGCTTATAGTATCAGCCTTTATATCTAGATTGTGAACCCATTTAGACTTTATTGTGGTGTATGGTGTAAGATGTTGGTCTGTATCCGTTTTCTGCCATAACTATTTTTTAATTTTCCCAGCAGTTTTTGTCAAATAGTGACGTAGTGACACGATTTATCAAATAGTGAATAGTCTTATCCTAGAAGGTGGAGTCTTTGGGTTTATCAGACAGGTTACTATGGTCATTGACTACTGTGTCTTGTGTACCTAATCTATTCCACTGATCCACTACTCTATTCCTCAGCCATTACCAAGTAGTTTTGATGATTGTTGCTTTATAATATAGTTTAAAATCTGGTATGGCTAGGCCATCTTCTCTAACATTTCTTTTCATTAATTCCCTTGATACTCTGAACCTTTTGTTTTTCTAGCTCTGTAAAATAATTTTTTGGTAGATTGATTGGTATGGCACTAAATAGGTAAACTAATTTAGGTAAAATTTTCTTGACCTAACCACAAGCAACTGATGTTTTCCCAATTATTTAGATCTGACTTTATTTGTGTAAAAAGTGTTTTGTAATTGTGTTCATATAGTTCCTGGGTTTTAGCAGGTTTTTTTTTTTTAGCAGGTAGACTCCCAAATATTTTATAATGTCTACAGTAACTTTAAATGGAATTTCTCTTTCTATTTCTTGCTGTTAGACTTCATTAGAAATATATAAGAATGCCGAGGATTTATGTGGGTTTATTTTATATCCTGCAACTTTACTAAATTTATCTTTTATCTCAAGTAGTTTTTTTTACTTAATTCTCTAGGATTCTCTAAGTGTATCATCATATTATCTGGAAAGAATGATAGCTTAGTCTCTTCTTTGCCTAATTTTATTCCTTCAATTTCTTTTTCTTCTCTTATTGCTACTGCTAACATTTCTAGTACCAAATTGAATAAGAAGGATGATAGTGGCCATCCTTGTTTTACCCTCGATCTTATTGGAAATGTTTCTAGCTTATCCCCATTACATATAATACTTGTTGATGGTTTTAGATAGATGCTACCTACTATTTTGAGGAAGACTTCATTTATTCCTATGCTTTCTAATGTTTTTAATAGGAATGGGTGTTATTTTGTCAAAAGCTTTTTCTGCATCTATTGAGATAATCATATGATTTCTGCTAGTTTTGTTGTTGATATGATCGATTATACTGATGGTTTTCTAGTATTGAACCAGTTTTGCATTTCTGGAATAAATCCTACCTGATCAAAGTGTATTATTCTTGTGATAAAGTTGCTGTAATCTTTTTTGCTAATAGTTTATTTAAAATTTTTGCATCTACATTTGTGAAGGAAATTGGTCTATAACTTTCTGACATCTAATCTTAATATATATTTTTGCAACTTCTTTTCATTTTTCCTTGATTCTTCCCAGTGAGGCCAAACATAGAAGATTAATTTCACTTCCACATAGCCCTTCAAATATTTGAAAAATGGCTCTCATGTCATCCCCTTGCACCTCCCCAGTCTCCTCTTAGAGGATAACCAGACTAATAGAGGACCATTATTTCATTTTATGTAAAGCTAAGTTTTAACTGAGCATTGCCTGGCTTGTGTCCAATGTGAAGTGAGGTTGTATCATGTGGAAGAAGTAGATTAGACTTGTTCTGTTGCATTCTTAAAGGTCCATGGGTGGAAATTGCAGAAGCAGTTTTGGGCTGTCAGGAGAGACTCCTTAAAAGGAGTTTTCCCAAGATGGAATGGTCACTCTTAGGGGAAAAGTGGGTTTATTTTTACCATTCCAGCTGTTTTATTTGGTTTGTTGGCTTCTGTTTTTTTGTTTTTGGTTACCATCAATCTTTCCACATCAGCTTATTTTTTATTCCTCATGATTTAAAATTGTAAGCTAGACTTATTTTAATGCTTGCAGTTCAGCTATTACTTACTAGCCTTACTTCTTACAGTCTTTCAACTTCAGTCCACACCTCATGGTAATGCATGCCAGACGGAGATCAGATCAAAGGCTTTTTAAACTTTTTTTTTCCATTTGAGCAGAACTCCTGCTCAACATTGAAAGTAGCACATGTTTTGCAACATTTTTACATGTATAATTAGTATTTTTATTATTACATGCTTAACTGGTTTTACAGGTCTTGTCAGAGGATTTTGAAAATGATTATTTCTGCAGTCATTTAATCCGTTTGTTTAATATTTATTTAATAAATATTTCCAGTAGTGGTGGTGGTGGTCATGGGAGTAGCTCATGTGTAGCTCATGTTATCTTATTATCCATTTTATGGGTGAGGGAGGTATTGTCTTACCATAGGCAACATCAGTTTTGAAATGGGCTAGCCAACATTTTATTACAGCTAGTAGTTGACTTATATGCTGTTAGACTTCATTTAGGAGAAAGACAGTTATAATTCAGACTGGTAAGATAGGAACCTTTGAAATGGTAGTCATTTAGATAGAACTAACTCAGACAATAATAATAATTCACAATTATAGAGAATTTTGAAGTTTGCAAAGAACATTCCCAAGAATGATCTTGTGAAATAAAAGCACATATAATTATTATCTCCATTGTACAGAGGAGGAAATGAGGGCTCTAAGAGGTTAAGAGAATTGTCCAAGCTCATACAACTAGTAAATATCCAAGGCAGTATTTGAACCTAAGTTTCTTGGCTTCAAGTTCCACACTTTTATTACTATACTGTGATGGCAATTCACATTATACAAAGTATCCCAAAAGTCTTAGTGCACTGTTTAGCTATTAAAGCTTTTAAATTGCACTAAGATTTACGGGATGCCCTGTATTTTCAACATACTTGAAATTTAGTGTTACTTTATTTTCAGTACAGTATAGAAATTGAATTATCTCTTCATTTGGTTGTTATCTTATGAGGAGATTCAGCATTCATTCAACAAAAATAATTGCTTTTTGAAAACATGCATCTAGTCATTCAACAAACATTAATTGCCTACTCAATGTAGTGGACACTTAGCCTATGTGTTGGAGGAAATCAGGAAATAAACAGGATAGAAAGTCAAAACCTGAATCTAGTACTTCATTTTCTTTCTTGGCTCTTTAATATAAAACAAAAATTTTGTTTTTATATCAGTCATTTCCAGATATAGACCCTTTTTCTAGTCTTAAACTCTCCCTCATAACAATAAAAACAACAAAAAATAGTTAAGACAAAACAACTGATATGGTAGCTTCTGGGTGTGACAATGTGATAACCCTTTGTCCAAAAATTCTCTAATCCTCTGCTGAAATGAAGTTAGATTTCATTAAGTGATCTCTAGAATAAAGACTCATAATTCTTTTTTTAGGGATCTTTTTATCTTTGTACTCATTGTGTATTTTATTCTACTGATTTTGCTTATTTTATTCTTCATCAGTTCATCTAGGTCTTCCTATTTTTTTCTGAATTTCCCATACTTTTTATTTCTTCTTCCGTTACACTCATAAACCACAATTTGTTTAGCGGTTTCCCGAATCAGTAGAGGCCAATCTAGTTTCCCTTTATTCATTATCCAAAAAAAAAATCTGATATGTAATACTTCTCTGTATAGGTTATCTGGTCTTGTTCTGTGCCAAAACACCAATCTATATTTCTAGTGTATTGAATCTGTATTTCTAGTATAATGAGAAAATGTGTTTGACAGCATTGACTTGTAGCTAGTCAGAGGGAAACATTTTTAACCATCCCATTGTATGAACCTAAAAGCTAGAAACCATGGTATAGAATAGATGAAGAGTATATCTTTAAAAATCAGCCTGAGGTATAAGGTAAATACAAATTTGTACTCCTTTATAGAAAAGATAATGGGAAGAAAAGAGCATTATACAAAATTCTAGTCATTTGACCTGTTCTTTTTTTCACCTCATTCCAGCTATTTAAAACAAGTATGCAAAATAAAATCAATCCTCGACCTGGAAAGGTAAGATATTATTATCTATACCCTGCCCTGATTAATAGTCTGATAATGTCAAATGAAACCTAATATCAGTATGACTGTCTTAACAGGTGGTGATATATAGTGAACCCACTTTCAATGGGAATTGCTTTGAAGTGTTTAGTGACGTTCCTGATTGTACCTCTTGGAGCCTGTCACCAGTGATTGTTGTAAAAGTAGTTCGAGGATGGTAAGAAATGGTGTTTTAAATTCTTCACAACTATCTATATTTTTATTGTCCTTTTTTCCCCCCCAAAAGCCCTATCTATAAAACTCTAAGGTGGTTAATCCATATGATTTGCTAAATCTCTTCTATCTCATGATTTCACAAAATCCTCCTGGCTGTACTTACTCTTTCTGTGATGAAATTTATCATCATAAATGTCATGTCCTTAAAATATATATGGACAGTGAATATCAAGATCATTTTGATCAACAAAATAGTATTTTATTCATACCCGGTTATATAGCTCTACATTTTTTATAATTGGGCCATGCAGTTAAATTAGATTTGTTGGGAAAGAAAATATGGTTTATGTGGTCTTGTTGTATGTTGAAACACCACGTTGTTGTTTCAGTTGTGTCTGAATCTTTGTGATCCCATTTGGGTTTGTTTGGTTTTTTGTTTTTTGGCAGAGGTACTAGAGTGGTTTGCCATTTCTTTCTCCAGCTCATTTACATTACATTGAGGAAACTGAGGCATTTTACAGATGTGGAAGCTGAGGCAAACAGGGTTAAATTATTTGCCCAAGGTCACACAGCTTTTATAAAGGTATGAGGCTAGATTTGAACTCAGGAAGATGAGTCTTCCCTGACTCTAGGCACTGTGCCACCTAGCTGCCCTACCAAAGAGAGTTGTTTAAAATCTTATTTTACTTGCTGTCTTTTCCAAGAAAAGTTAGTTTTCATTTTTCAGACCTAATTTTTTTTTTATGAGACTTTAAAGTCATCTTGAGGGACGAAAAACTTTGCCAGCCTGCAAATGTTTTTCCAATCCACTCTCCTTGAGGAAATGTGCAAGTAATTGAATGAAGAAAAGGAAGTTTAAAAAAGATCCAGCTAATTGTCTGGCATCAATACTCATCTTTTGTTGCTGTTGGTGAGCTTGTTTGAAGCATCACTTTCAGCCATTTTCTGATTTGTTTTTTTTCCATTTGAAATGGCTGAGATATTTTATTTGGTGTCTCTTTAATTTTTGTAGGTAGTGTCTACATCTATCTTAGATTTCAGGGATAGTTTCATTTGAAAAAAAATAAGTTTTATTAATGTTTTTTGTTTTTAACTCGTTCATTTTAGAAATATCCCCTTTTCTCCCTCTTAAGATTAATCTTAACCAACCTACTGTCCCTGCTGCCTTGTAACAAAGAAAAAGAGAACAAAAGTTCTCAATAGAGTTGCTGCTTTTAAAAATGTATGTGACATTCTGGCCCAGTTGTACCCTGTGTTTTTGTCACAAGGAAGTATAAATATAGCAATCTTTTTAAAAATAAAATTTTTATTTTTGTCAATGAAAATACATCTTATGTCCATCTCACTTGTCCCTTACATTTCCCCCATCTTGAGAAAGGAAGAAACACAGAAAACAAAGCCTTTGGAAGAAATATGTATAGTCAGTCAAAACAAATTCCCTTATTGAACATGTCCAAAAAACCCCTCTCGATGGGTACTCTGAGTCAGTCACTTCACTGTCAGTTGTTGGGTAGAATGTTTCATCAGGCCTTTGGAATTGTGGTTGATAATTTTGTTGATCTGAGTTCTAAAGTCTTTCAGTTGATTGTCTTTACAGTAATGTTGTTACTGTATAAATTGTTCTTCTGGTTGTGCTATTTTCACTTTGCATCAGTTCATACAAGTCTTCCCAGGTTCCTCAAAAATCATCCCCTTTGGCATTTTTTTATAGCACAGTAGTATTCCATTGCGTTCCTTTACCATAAATTGTTCAACCATTCCCTAATTGATGGGCAACCCTGTAGTTTCCAATTCTTTGGAATTACAAAAAAGGACTGCTATGAATATTTTTGTGCATATGAGTCCTTTTCCTTTTTATTTGATCTTTTGTGGGGTAGAGAATGAGTAGGGTTATCAGGCAGTTGCACAGTTGAATAACTTTTGGGCATGATTCTAAATTGCGTTCAGAAGGACTAGATTTGATCACAGCTCTGTCAACAGTCCATTAATGGGCCTGTTTGTCCCGCCTCCCTTCCAGCATTTATCATTTTCCTTTTTTGTCAGTTTTGTCCATGTAATAGATGTGAATTGGAGCCTCATAGTTTAAACATAGCTCACTTAAGGAAAACCATCAATGTCCTTTGTCTCTGATTTAAGAGAACAGAAACTTGTCTAATCATACAGCTAACTAAAAGTTTGAAATAACTATGTTTTATATTAGGTTCTTTGGTGTTTTAAATATAATTTACATTCTGTGTTTTCCTTTTTTTTATCTCTTGATGCTGTTTCCATGTGTTCATACAGAAAACATCACCAACATTTCATTTAACAGTGTCACTTTGTGGTTCAGGTAGAAATTAATCAGATGTATTTTTCTTAGTGTTTATAAACTAAATGAGAATGTTTCTGAAAAGTGGAAATGTCAGAACCCAACACATAGCATGTATGTCTGCATATACACAAAAGAAGAAAAGATAGCTTTATTTGGCTTCCTGTTAATTGCAGATCTGTATTATCTGGCCCATTTGCCCATTTGCATTGAATTACAGTGTTCTCATGATAACCTTAGTCAATCAGTAAGCCATTTATGAAGCGGCAATGTATGTCAGCAACCATCTTAGGTTCTGGATATACAGAACCATAAATGAAAATCTCTTCTCAATCTCTTCTGACAAAAAATCAAAAAGGATTTATATCCTTTAAGGGTGTCTAATATATCTCAAGTTCCTAAAGCACATTCTGAGTCAACAGAAATTAAGTTTTAGCATCAGCTAAGTTTTGGTGTCATATATAGGAATGTATTTGTACTTTTGTTTCTTCACTCTTCCAGAGGAAACTTCCTCTGTCAATTCAGATCAGTAAATGTTCTGTTATTTATATTCTTAGGGAGTTTTGGGGGAACCTCAGAGGTTCAGTGACTTTTCCAGGGTCACAAAGCCAGGAAATAAACTTTGGTCTTCCTGACTCCGAGGCCAGCCTTCTCTGCACCCTATTATAGTTCTTGCTCAGTTGTAAATACTGTGCTGTTCTAATGGTTCAAAAGATGCTATCAGTGCATACTATAAATGCCATTCTTCCATTTTCTAATACATTCCCTCAGGATAACAGAAAGAGTACTGTCTTTATTTCTTGTTTAGCTGGATTTTGTATGAGAAACCAAATTTCGAAGGGAACTCAGTTCCTCTCGAAGAAGGAGAATTGGAGCTATGTGATCCCTGGGGAATGGAAGATATTCCAGCAGAAAGTGAGGAGAACAAATCTGCTAAGCCTCTGGTGATTGGTTCAATTAGACATGTGATAAAGGTAAGTTAGAGAAGAATCCAATTTTAAGGAAAATTTCCATGTTAATATTAGCAGCTCACATTTACACAGTTCTTTAAGGTTTCTATGACAGTTTGTGTACAACAACCCTGTGAGGTAGGCATTGCAGAATTATCTCTATTTTACAGATAAGGAAACTGAGGATCAGAGTGTTTAAGTGATTTGCCCAACTAGTAAAGTGTCAGGGCCTGACTTCAAAGCCAAATCTTTTTCACCTCCAATTCTAATACATTGTCTACCACTTCTATATGGCATAAAAGTGAGTGATAAAATTTTGGATTTTTCTTTTTGTTCCAAAAATCATTTAACCAATCATGGTTAAATGACTTACCCTTGGTCACACGTCTAGTAAGTGTCTGAGGCCAAATTTGAACTCAAGTCCTCCTGATTCCATGGCAGGTACTCTATCTGCTGTGCCAGTGAACTGCCCCAGCTTTGGATCGTGCTTGTCAAACTTATATGTAACTTTTTTTTTGTCAAATATTTGTACATTCTAATTATTTAAGGAAAATGAAGGGAACATTTCCATTTCTTTTCCAAGTGAATAGACTTTTTTTTTAATAATAAAAATTTTTACCGGTAGTCATTTTATTTTTCTATCCTCCAGAATATGTATTTTTGCAAGAATACTTTGTCTTTGCTTCATGAAAACAAGATTTTGTTGATTTTTATTTGTGTACTGCTTGAATTTTGGCTACCTCTGATATTAAGAATGTCAAATACAGGTGATCCACAAATCTAATGCTAATTCAGATTTAAGATTTCCTGTAAATTTAATCTGAATTTTTTAAACCAATTTAGACATTGAGTAAATTTCTTGATCTTTTGAGTGGAATTTCTTGCTTTTTCCTTAGAATTTATTACAGTTTTAATATTTCCTAACACATCAGTTGATATATGATCTTACTAGTATAGGTTCTAGTAGCTTCTTTACTTTTTAACACAGCAATTAGTGTTGTCTTTCATTTGGAAAAATGCAAATTCCAAGTTTTGTTGACAGAAATGTTTTATGAGTGTCTTGGAGGATACTTTGTAGACAAAGGGCATGTGATTGCCAGAGAGCAAAGACGTGTGTTTCTTGATTAAAGGAAAGCCCCCTTGATGTGGGTTCCTTATGCTTCTGCTCCCATGATCCCAAATAGAATATAAACCCTGAAAAATCTGACTGCCTCCCTGAGCTGTATGTGGCATCTTTGACATGTGAGTGAAGCAATTGCTCAAGCTCCATTGATGCACAAGTACTAACTGCAGCTTGGATGCAGCATTTAAAATAAGAGAGTGAAAGCAGCAAATGCTTGTTGGAAATCCATGTATATTTTTAATCCTTATTTTAATTAGTTTCTATCTTTTAAAAATGAATTTGTAGTACAATTAAATAAGTAGCATAATTATTATCACATATGAATATATATTTTTCCAGGATTACAGAATTAGTCAAATTGACTTATATACAGAACCAGAAGGGTTGGGACTTGTAAATTCCTACTTTGATGACACTGAAGAAATGCAGATGTATGGTGCAATGCAAAAGACGTGTTCTATTAAAGTGCATTGGGGCACGTAAGTATTTAATTTTTAGTGCATTTGTGATTAAAAGTGATTGTGTGTATTTTGAGAGGAACTCAGGTAAAGTTGTAACAAAAATCCACACCTCTGAATACTGTTCCCTTTATTTTTAAAATGATTATTGATTGAAGTTGGCATTTGAGAAGATAGAAAATTCTGGAAACTTGGCATATAGTGCCCATAAAATATCAGAGTTTATGTATTAGCTTCTGTTATTAACATAATACATTGGAGGAAAGAAAAACACCATTTCTTATGTGCTTTCCTTTTTGATTAAAAAATTAGTT
>CM053586.1:112531827-112624507 GCA_028646515.1 Pseudochirops corinnae | reverse complement strand
TACTTACATATTTTCTTTCTGAACTATCTTCTTTTCTTTTCATTTAAAAAATGCTTCAATAACTCTCTTTTCTTCTTTTTTTTGGTAACATTACTGTTAACTTCCTTCTTCCCTCTTCTCCAAGTCCTACCTCCCAATAAAGACAGACAAAATCCTCATAGCAAATAAGAATGAATAATCAAGCAAAACAAATCTGCTTGTTTGCCGTTTCAGAAAATGTGTCTCATTCTGTACTTTGATTACATCATCTCTGTGTCATGGGAATAGTTATTGAACTTTTCCATAAGGAATAGAATAGTTGAAATCTGAGTATCAGAGACTAGTCTTTAGTGATATGAATACAGAGAGTTCGCAGTTGAAATCAAGGGTCCAGGCCCTTCTCCATACTACCCCCTCACCCAAAAAAGACAGAATGTGATGGGGCAGAGGAGGCCTGGGCTAAGCACTAGGAGGAATTTGAGGATGGAGAGTTCACTTTTTTATCTGGAGGTGAGTTAGGAAACATTTTGATTCCATAAAGTAAAAGTTCTTCATATCATACATTTCAGTCAATTAGCATAGCATGGTGATTAGTGAGCTGGCTGCCAGATGAAGGGCAAGTAGATGGCACAGGATAATGTGCCAGGCCTGGTATCAGGAAGACTGATCTTCTTGAGTTCAAATCTGGCCACAGATACTTCCTGCCTATGTGACCCTGGACAAGTAACTCAAGCCTGTTTGCCTTAGTTTCCTCATCTGTAAAATGATCTGGAGAAGGAAATGGCAAACTACTTCAGTATCTTTGCCAAGAAAGCCTGAAATGGGGTCATGAAGAATCAGACACAATTGATAACTCAACAACAATAACTCAGAATGAGGAAGACTTGAGTTCAAATTCTGCCTCTGACATATACTGGCTATGCGACCCTAGACACCGAGTGACCTCAGTCCCCCAAGCCATTCTCTAAGATGGTGAAGTACAAAGTGGCTGGGGATTTACATGGAAACAGAGTTTCCTTTTTTGTTTTTGTTTTTTTCTTTTTGGTGGGAGGAGGGCAGGGCAGTGGGGGTTAATTGACTTGCCCAAGGTCACACAGTTAGTAAGGGTTAAGTGTCTGAGGCCGGATTTGAACTCAGGTCCTCCTGACTCCAGGACTGGTGCTCTGTTCACTGTGCCTCCATGAACACGGAGTTTTCCTCACCAGGAGTTCTCTACACCAATGTAATCGCAGATCTGGATGCCCCCAGTCCAGTGATTCACTATCACAGGAATTGAATTTTCTTTATGAAGAACAAATAAAACATGACTCTTACTTTTAAGGAGTTTTTAACCTTAGTCAATAATTAACTTTATATGAGACATATAGGTGGTGCAGATACTAGCTGTATTACCTTGTGCAAGTCATTTAACCTTTGTCTGCCTCAGTTTCCTCAACTGCAAAATGGGAGTAATAACAGCACCTACCTCCCAAGGGTGGTTGTGAGAATCAAATGAGATAATATCTATGAAGCCCTTATTACAGTGCTCGGCACACAGTAGATTCTCTATAAATTCTAACTATTGTAGTAGTGGTAGTAGTAATAGCAGTACTAGCGATCATTGTAGTGGGTGTGGTGAGATACGCACACAGATAAATACAGTACCAATAATAATATAAGTAAATAGGAGTAACAGCGCTAAAAGATCAAAAAAGAGCGAGATCCCCTTTGTCCTGGTGGATCATAAAAAGCTTCATGGAAGGGGGGCTCCGGTACTGTCATATGAACCTTAAAAGATGGATGAGGCACCCGCAGGTGGTGATGTAGGGTTAGTGCACTGTAGCATAGTCTGTAAGCTAAACCGAGGCTCCAGAAGTACCCTGACATGCTTTTGTTCCTGTTGCTCAATTCAGTTTCCCTCCTGACCCCCACGCATCTACGTGTAGAGCATGAGCCAACATCACCAAACATACAAGGACGACAGTCTGTACACCTTTGTTCTTGACATAGGGTTACCTCTGACACACACAATCGCTTAATATTGCTCTAAGGCAGCTTTTACATCTTTCTAACACTTCCTTGTTGTATCTGTTATGAAAAATTGAGAGAACCTTAGTCAGCACTTTAGCCAGTTTGAAGTGTTTCTGCTCTCACTGACTTAGGTAAATAGAGTTGGGGCTAATCATTCTCATCTCATCCTTCATTTCTGCATTTATTCATTTCCCAGCTAATGGAATTCCCTTTACCTGTGCTGGTTGTCACTTTGCTCTGCTCAAGTCTGAGGGAGTTGCCTTGAGCATTGAGAGATTAAGGATCTTATTCAGAGTCACACCTCCAGTCTATGTCTGGGGCAGGATTTGAATTTAGGTCTTCTTGGGTCCAAGGCCATCACTTTATCCCCAGTGCCACATTGCCTTTCATAAATATGTGCCCTCACAGTACCAGATCTTTAAGGAAAATCTAGATGCCTTTAAATTATTGACAATTTAGTAGACCTCATTTTGATTTTTTATTTTTTGAGTGGCCTTGACTGATGAGAAAGCCCCTTTGTTGTTGGAAATACTGTGTTAGTTACCATTGAGAGATAGTTTTCCAAGGTTTGATAGTCCGAGTCCAGCCTTTTAAGAAATAAAGTTATTAATAGTCTAGCCCAGTTGATTGGAGGAAATCACAATTTACCTAACTCAATTTCCATTTCATTTATAACTGAATGTAGTTTTTTAAAAAACACTTTTATGTTAAGCCCATATTTATCAACTTGTCTTACATTCTTCACCTGAGGTAGCAGCATGTTATTACTGGGTAAAGATCCCTTTTTATATCCAGGACTATTGGCTATAAAAATTAGAAGGGAACTTTAAAATGTGTCTAGTCCAGACCCTTTATTTTACAGATAAGGAAACTGAGGCCTAGAGAGGTGGAGTCACTTGTCCAAGTACAGATTGATATAGCAGGAAGGGCAACTACCTTGATTCCCATGCCAGTTCTACAATGCTCTTGTTACACTGCCCCTGTAAAACTGCCCTGCAAGATGAGAGATAATCCATATAAATTTTAAAAATTTTATCTTGACGAAACATAAAACTTGTTTTTATTTTAGAGAAAATTTTTATATGATCTTATGTCATTCCATTGCTTCTGCACTGAATTATATGAGGCATGAGTATGATGGAAGTGATTTTTAACATGCCTGATCCTTTGCATCCCAGTAGGGTTTTGTGCCTTTGGAGTCACTGTTCTGAATCTTTTTTGGAACTATTCCTCTTTTGGAATTGCTTCCTGGGCCTAGGCCACATTCTCTTGAATACTCTCAGTGGAAGCAAATCCTTATTATCTATGAGTGGGTTTGTATTTTTGGAAACAGCCAAAGGTTGTTTAGAGACAAAACTGGTGAATGAGATAGCCTGGCCAAACTAGGACGTCCTGTTTTCAGTTAAACTAAAAAGGGAGCCATAACTATAAAATAATGAAATTATATTTCTTGTCCGCCTTATTGCCTAATCCTGAAGGCCATTTGTAGAGAAGGGTTTCAAGCGTGTTTTTTACTCACATGGAATCACCATTTGGAATAAGTGAATAGATTCTTAGCTTGGCAAACCTCATTCCGGTATAGAAGTACTTGATGCATTGTTATTGCTGCTGCCTCTATTTTAAAGCTTATTAATTTATAGATATATCATTTGTTAGGAGGTAGTCAAAAGTAAGCATTCTGGGACAGAGAGGGGAAACGAACCTGTTAATTCTTTGGTATAGAAACCCCCACATGAGAAAATCAGTGCAAGTTGACATTTGCCTCACAATTTATAGTCCTAGGGAGTTGCCTGGAACACTGAGATGTAAAGTGACTTGGCCAGGGTCACAAAACCAGTGTTTTCAGGTGTAATATTTGAACCCAGACCTTCTTCCTTGCTCCTGGGACATCCATCTCTCCGCCATATGACACTGCCTCTCATAACCCCATACCCAAAAACAGTGTATCGTGAGACTAATTAACACAGTACTGTAAGATACTTGTTTTTCCCCCTGCTTGGGTTGTGATTAGCAAATCATGTCAGAACAGAATTCAAGAAAAGTGAATCATGCTTAAAATATCAGTTTTCAGATTCCAGAATCCACCCATGGTTGGACTTCTATCTAAAAATGTATATTTACATTAGCACCTAGCAAACTTTGGTAAGAAGGTTATCAAATCTACTAAGAAGGCACTTTGGGAAAAAAAAGTCTTTTCAGACTCCAGATTAATTTTGGATAACTGCAATTCTTAATGATTTTTCCTTCTACCAACTTGTTTGTTATTTTGTGATGGAGAACTTTCAGTGAGAGACTCCCTCTTTGCGTGCAGATGTACAAATGAGTGACTACTTTGCAATTTCTAGAAGAGCCTGGGGCATGGCTGGGGCCTGCCCAGGGGCCACCAGCCAGGATGTGGCTTCCTTCTCCAGGCCCACTCTGTATCCACTATTTCACATTGTTAATAGTTCTTAGCTTTTGCATGGAAACCATAAACCTCATCAGAAATTAAAAATTTAAAACTGTTGCCCTTGGAATTTAAGGTAGGAAGAAAAGAGTTTCCTAGGGGTAAAAATTTAGGAGTCACTCATTGGTAGGTTATGCTGCCAGAGAAATTTGCCATGCCATTTTTGATGAATGTTAGAACCAAGTTATATTAAACTAGACATTTGTTCTAACAGTGACAATGGGATGCTTCTATATCATTCAGACCTCTGGTAGTTTAACAACAGTTTCTGGGGCACTAAAAGCATGGTTTTTATGTTAATAACAAGATAATTTAGGTTGAAGTACCAACCTCAAATCTTGTCCATCCTGAGACAGCAAGGCTAGCAAAACTTAAGGAAACTTCAGGAGACTTCACCCTTGGATTATGTTTTCTTGTGGTTTAGGTGTGTACCTTTTAAAATGATTTTGTTAAAATAACCATGCAGAAAGGGGATTAGAGAAACAGTATTTCAAAGTGGGGTCTCTTTAGATTTTCTACTTCTTTTCTCCCCCTTTCTTCCCATAGCTTCCAACATTTCTCCCCCACCCGCCAACCCCCCTGCCTTTCCTTTTACTGACAGTGCTTTAGTGGGATTCTGGTTGCAAATCCTTGAATTATATACAAGTTACTGAATCACCAAAATGTATGTTGACAAAAGCAGCCAGAAAAAAAAAGTGCCCTTGGGCCATAGCAGTGGAAAAAATGCCTAGAAAGGGGGAGGACAAAAACTATTTTATGGCCAAAAGTATTTACTTTAAAATAATTTCCTGTTAGTGGAACCTACCAGGAAAAAAATGTCATAGAAGGTTTATCAGGTGGATCACCTGTTGAACTGAGATATGTAAATGACTGCCATAAAACTGTGCATTTTTTTTTAGAAGTTATCAGAAAAATTGAGTGAGCCCACCATAAATTCTCCTAATTCTAAGTAGAGATTACTCTGTGTGTGTGTGTGTGTGTGTGTGTGTGTGTGTGTCTATTAATCAGAGGCTCTTAGAGGAGATCTGAGATCTTAAAGTTTTAAAAACAGTATTTTAGTATAATTGATTTCCTTTGCAATCCTGTGTGTTTTGTTTTATGCACTTAAAAAAACCCCATAATTTTGAGAGGAGTTCAACAGGTTTCACTTGACTGCCTAACAGGTCTGTGACACACAGAAAAGTTAATAAACCTTGATCTCAATGATAATGGGAGGCTTGTCATGCCCCGTTTCTATGGCAACCTCAGCTTTTCAAACCATAGCTAGAACCCGGAAGTTAAGAACTAAAGGCCTCTGAATCTCGAAGTTGTGAGTCTGAGAATCTTCACACTGAGGTGTGTGACCAGGCCTTCAGTCTGAGTATATTTATAGCAGGTGTTAACCTGCATTGAGAGAGGAAGTTCTTCACCAAAAGCTTCTTATGCTAGTGAAATCACTGATTTAAAATTTTTTTTGTTAATTTTAAAATAATAATAATAAAATCTAAACTTCCTACAGTGAGTTTATTTTCTTTCTACTTAATGATGAGCAAATATCTGACTAAGCCTTGTTTTTCCAGGGAAATTGAATATTCAAGTAACTATGGATTTTAATTTGTGCCGTTTTTTGGGTGCTTATTTAGATGGCTGGTTTATGAAGAACCTGGTTTTCAGGGTATTCCTTTTGTCCTTGAGCCGGGTGAATATCCTGATTTATCCTTCTGGGACACAGAAGAAGCATACATTGGATCAATGAGACCCCTGAAAATGGTAAACTGATAGTATTCCATGGGATAGGATTCCTTTGATAAATTTGATATTATTAACATGACATGACTATAAAATAGCAAAGGATTTTTTTAAAAAGACATACTGGACAGAATTCATGTCTGCAGATAAGCATTTACCTCCAAAGTGATCACCTGGGATGACTATATACGTATTCAAATGATGTAACAAATTGCTTAAAATCTTTTTTGAAATTAGCCTTTTGGAATTGCTTCAAAGACAGTTTCAATCCCCAACCAACCCCTCTTACATTATATTACTCACTTTTAACCAAAAATGTTATTACACAGCCTGAGTCAGTCATGTTGTTCATCAGACCTGGCTACAAATGACATTTGGCTCTGACCAAGGCCATATCTCAAAGGATATTTACAAGACTGTGGGTGTTTCAGGTTCTGAAGGCAGTTCCAAAGGGGGAATTTTTAAAAAATGCTTAAGAGCAACTACAACATTATTGGAATAAACTCATAGCTGCCTTCCAAGGAGACTTCTTTGAAAGAGACAGTGTCTGATTAAGCATATGAACATGTTTTTTAAAACTAATCATGTTGCTTAATACACCTCATATTTTGCAATTGAGCCTAGTTGGCTGTACTCTTTTTTTTTTTTTTTTAAGGGCCGTCAGAGATGTACAGGGTGTGTTCCAAAGGTCTTAGCTTTAAGCTTAAGCAGCTTCAAACTGAACTAAGGTTGTTGGGGACACCCTGTACTTTGAAGAATACCATAGGCTTTCCATTTGATTGAAATTTAGTTAATAGTATCAAACCTTTTTTCTAGAATTATACAACACTGTTGCTGGAAGAGACTGTAGAGATCACCTTGTTCAGCTATATCTCGATTTGCAGATAGAGCCAAGGTCGGATCTCCGGTCTCCCTGACTTCCAGACTGGTGTTTTTTGTCCTACGTGATACTGCTTTTATTGTTTTACTTGTTGCATTCATTCTCCAGATTGTTTTTAGTGGGCCTTTTATGAGTGTTTGTCCAGCAATATGTCTGTTATCCATTCAGCAACCATTGTAAAAGGATTTAATCTCTTACAGTGTTTGGTTTAAGGTACATTTTGTTGTGAGTGGGGGAAGGGATTAGTTACTCTGACTTGAATGAACTTGGGGACAGTTCTCAAAACTACATAGCTCTTGTTGTAGTTAGGACTCAAGCCTAATTTTTTTGATTCTTAAGTCTTTTGATCTTTATATTTTGCCACACTGCTCTTAAAAGAATGATGGCTCTTTGTCTTTTTTTCAGGGTGGTCGAAAAGTTGAGTTTCCTGCAGATCCAAAGGTAAAAAAAGTTATGCTTTCCATTGTCTCTTTTTTTGGGACTTGGGGTCAGGAATAGCAGTAGGTCTGGGCCTGTAATGTTAACATAGGGAACTCCTAGAATGGAAACCACTTCCCTTGGTGCAGATTGTCTACTTGTCTGTAGTGGTTTTTTAGAGAAGGAGTTACCTTGGGACACTGAGAGGTTAAGTGACTTTTCCTGAGTTGGGTCACACAGCCAAGAAGTGTCAAAGGTGGGGCTTGAGCCAGGGTCAGTAATAATAGGTAATAATTACATAGAGCTTACTGTGTGCTAGGCACTGTGTTAAGCACTTTACAATGTAATCTCATTTGAGGCTCACAACAACTGTGTGATATGGGTGCTATTATTATCCCGGTTTTACAGTTCAGGAAACTGAGGCAGGAAGAGATTAAGTGACGTATTCACAGTCATACAGTTAATAATAACCTGGATCTTCCTGACTGCCTGGTTCTAGGGCACTATCCCCTGTATCACTTGTGTATCTCTATCACTTATATCACTGTATCACTAGGAACTTATGTAGGGTCCCATAGACATGTAGAGGTAAACATCCTGTCCCTGGGGCTGGCTCTTTATCTCCTGGGCCACAATGGCCCCTCATAGAATGCCATATTTGAGTTAATTTTTTAAAACAATATTTTAACTTTTCCCCTAGTTACATGTAAAAATAATTTTTAAACTTGAGTTGATTTTGTAAACTTAGTAAAGTATGACAAAAGGCATCAATTTGGTTGTGATAGTTATAAACATTTTTAGATTGGTTGTTTTAATACTGAGCTGTCTGGCCATATGTGTTCTTACAAATTGATGTCATGTTTCATTTCTACGATAGGTTATTATTTATGAAAAGCCTTTTTTTGAAGGAAAATGTATGGAACTAGAAGCAGAAATGTGTGATTTCATCATAGAAGGAGATGAAACAGAAGAAGCCGGTGAAGATAATTTGCTGTTGAAATCAGTAGGGTCTATAAAAGTTCTGGGAGGCATGTAAGTGGCAAGAAATCATTAGTGTCATTTTTTCCCTAATAAATTAATACGTGTGTTGTCATTTGTATCCTAAAGTGGTGGTAGAGAAATAGCAGCATAATGGATTTGTGCCCCAGTAATCATCTGCTGCTAGGGGCACCCATCTGAGATGACTGCTGGGCTGTCAGACTGGGAGTAGGGCTGGAAATAACAAAATAACAACCACTGCCCTATTACAAAATCAGATCGATCTTCTTGGCTTAATTAGTACCATACTCCTCACAAATTATGAGCGGACATAGTGAAGGAAAATTTTTTTTTTAGATTGTCTTTGGATTGTTACAGATTGTTTTCCCGATTTAACGTTGAATTGTATGAGTGAACCTTCCATTGCTTATAAATATGATCTCAAAATGGCTTATTTTTAATAAGCTTTTCAAGAACTCCATTATATAAAATTGTTTTTCCTTTTTGACTTGATATAAAAATCTTTTCACTTAGTTGTTCTTGATAAATACATACATCTCACTGGCTTACAGCTCCCTCAAGGAAATCCTGACACATATTTCCTTGTTATTTATTATGCTGTTATTAAATCTTCTTTCATTTTAGAGCAGAAGACCCATAGCAGCAACTCATGATTCTGTCTTTGTCTTATAATTTTTATTGGCTGTTGAAAATGAAAAAAAAAATTGGGGGAAAATATTAAAATTATTTTTTTATTGAAAACAGAACAAAAATTTGAAAAAAGCTATCTAAAATTTTAAGTACTTAATGATTTTTCTCTCACAGTTGGGTTGCTTTTGAGAAACCTGGATTTACAGGACATCAGTATTTGCTAGAAGAAGGTGAATACAAGGACTGGCAAGATTGGGGTGGCTATGATGGAGAACTGAAGTCTTTACGGCCTATATTAGGTGTAAGTGTGAAGAGAAACTGATAGTCAATACTTGAATACTCTTATTAAATTATGAATATAAATCTTTTAACTTTTTGATTCTTCATTTTTTAACAGGATTTTTCAAATGCTCACATGATAATGTATAGTGAAAGAAACTTTGGAACCAAAGGTGCAAATATTGATGTATTAGGAATTGTTGCCAATTTAAAAGATACTGGCTATGGAGTGAAGACACAGTCCATTAACGTGTTAAGTGGAGTGTAAGTACAATACCTGCATTTTGAAAATTATTATTTTAATGGAATGTTTTAGTATATCTAATTATCTTTGCCTACTTCTTACTTGAAAACTTTGGTTCCACCATCTCCCTAACATAGCGATTAGAGTCTATCCATTCTCATTGTGAGTGATTTTTTTAAAAATTTGTTTTATTCCCATAACACAGTATAATAAAAAAAGATGATTGCACATGAAACTGCAAATCTGCTATGTACAACTTCCTGTTTCTTTTAAATATGCAACAAAGTTTATCATGTAAATTAATTTCTTTCTCCATTTCTCCCTCCTCCCTCCCCCTCCCCCCGCCAACATACAAATAGGTATATTATTCTGTCCATCCTTCTGTTTATCAGTTCTTTATCTAGGGGCAGGTGGCATGTTTCTTCATATGTCCTTTATGGTTAATTGTGAGTGATTCTTATCCATGTTGGGGTTTTTTGTTTTGTTTTGTAAATTCCCCATAGAGCATCTATCCAAAATACCAGAATCCTCACTCTGGTTCTTTTACTACTTATTTCATGGATACCAAAGTAGCATTTGGTTTGCCTTCCTTTTGTCCCTCACGCTGGAAACACAGCCAGCCTATCTCCTTGTCCTGTGTACCCTCCATATTATTTCTTGCCCATAAATCACTGGTAGTACCTGAAACCTGCTTAAGTTCACCAAGTATCTTTCCATTACCCTTTGGGTCACCAGCAAATTGATTCTTTTGAGATAGTGGTGTTCTAGGATGAAAATCCAAGTAGTTTCCTTTGGATAATCTTAATGTTTAAAAGATATGCTTCAGTGGCAGAGTGTAATGGGATTATTGAAGGACTGTATTCTTTGCAGAGTGTAATCCAACATGATTTTATCCTGTTCAATCCTGTGCTGTGTTCATTATTTATCTTCTGCGTATCTGATGGAGAAGCAAATATTTCCTCATCTCTGCATAGTGGTTCTCTTTAGTTTCTTTCATACTAAAAAAAAAAACCAAACTTATTTCATTGTACGGATCAGCCTGTAAGGTGACATGTTAGACCATGGACTGGCTTTAACTCAGGAAAAGCCTTGCTTTCATGTTATCTCATTCACCCAGCAACCACATTCTGGTTTTATAAAGCTAAGAATCAGATTAAAAGTCCTACTGATTTTTTCCTATGTTTTGTTTTTCTTGGTTTCTTTCTTCACTGTGATTGTTACATGGGCATGAGTTTTTAAAAGTTATGGAACTTGGAGTTAATAATCGGATACTTTATGTCTAGAATGTCTAGAAAACATTTTAATACATTTTATTTCAGTTTAAGTCACTTCCAAGCATATATTTCCCTTCCCGCCCCAATGTAAATAGTGCTTTTCATATAAATCAGATTAAAACCAAATAATAGAGCAGTTGTGACTGATAGCCCATACCATTTTTCATTTTTTGTGGTTTACTTTTTGTCAAAAGAAAGAAAGGTTTTAAGTAAAGCAGGTTTTACATGATTTAATAACAATTAAATACGTTTTTGGTCATATGCTTCCTCAGCTACTGCCTTGCTCCTCTAAGAAGCCCATTATGTCTTTACTATTCTTCATATTTCCATTACTCTTGTATAAGCAGTAGTATCTTGATGGGATGAAGCTTAGGATTTGTAGGTCTTTCTCTGGGTAGGAAATATCTTTTATTGTTTCTTACTCTAGAGTTTTAGAATCTTAATCAACTTTTCATTCGGGAAACTTGTACAAGCTATCTTAAAATTCTTAGTGTGGTTTAAAGCAGTGATAGCTTTAAACTGGGCAGGGCAACTAGGTGGTGTGCTTTATAGAGTACCAGTACTCGTCTTCTGAGTTCAAATCTGACCTCAGACACTTACTAGCTGTGTGACCCTGGGCAATTCACTCAACCCTGTTTTCCTCATCTGTAAAATGAACTAGAAAAGGAAATAGCAAGCCCCTCCAGCATCTTTTCCAAGAAAACCCCAAATGCAGTCACAAAGAACTGGACATGACTAAAAACAACTGAATGACTACAGCTTTTAACCTGCGCTGAGACTTTAGGGACACCTTGTGTGTCCTAAATCAGGAGTGGGGAGCCTTCGGCCTCTAGGCCACATGTGACCCTCTGTATTCTCAGGTGTGACCTTTTGACTGAATCTGAGTTGATCCTCAGTCAAAAGCCGCACCTGAGGACCTAGAGGGTCACATGTGGCCTCATGGCTGCAGGTTCCCCATCCCTGTCCTAAATGTTGCCCTGGCTTTTCTTTATTTGTACTGCATCATTTTGCATGATTTTTTTTTTTTTGCATGACTTTTCTTAATGAAGATCATTTGAATGGTAAATCCTTTTAGATTTATTTCTCTTGAAACTGTTGTGTACTGAGGTGTTAAGGAATGGATTCGGGTATTTGGGAACCAGTGACCAGATCACTCTCATTCATCCTTTGAGAGGAAGCACATACATGCTCAGCTGAGTTCCCTCAAGGCTATTCATTAGCACACATCGGTAAAATAAAAGTGGAACCTTTGTACCCATCACCTGAAGCCATCCCTTGCCTTTTCCCCTAAAAATCTTCACAATGGCATATTACTGTATTTTTCTGTGTTTAGTGAAACATAAAACATCAAAGGATCCCTCTCAGTCTTGTTTCTGAAGTCTTGAACTCTAGGTCTGAAATGAAATGTTTAACTTTGTTTTGGCTCAATTCTTGCTAGAATGTTTATACCCTTTACTTTGGGAACGGCTCTTACATTTACAAGGGGGCAGATATGTACAGACAGGCCCTGGTGGCTGACTTATTCATGTTTTTTACATGTAAAGAGAGACTCCGGAACATCTCCCCTCACTGCCAGTGCTTTAAAACACCCAACTCAAATGGCAAAACTTCCATAAAATCTCTGATTTGTCAGTAACAGCCTGCCCCCAATGACTGCTCTTGTTTTGTATTTCTCTGATGCAATTATCATGTCGCATTTTGCATTATAGTTACCAGTGTTTTGTATTATAATACCCCTTAATAGAATGCCAAGTTTTACAATGAGTCAGTAGTGAGATATGATTGCCAAAGAGCCTTCATGTGATCTTGGGCTTCATCAAGAGAGGCTTAGTCTCCAGGACTCTCGACTCTGCAATCTCCAAAGCACATCTGGTGCTCTATTCTGGGCATTACTTTAAGAGAAGAATTACGTTATTTGGACAGTGTCTTAGGAAAGATAACCCACATAGTGAAGGGCTTTGAGGTCATGTCAGATGAGAATTGGTTCAAGGAACTGGAGTAGTTTAACCTGGAGAAGAGGAGGCTAGGACATGACAGCTGTCTTCAAGTATTTGAAATGGAGGAGGATGGAATTTGAACAAGGGCTTGAAATTAAACAGAGGCACATTTAGACTTGATGTAAGGAAGAATTTCTTAACAATTAGAGGTATTCAAAAGTGGAATGTACTAACTTGTGAGCTTAGTTGGTTCTCCATACCTGGATATTTTTAAGCATTAGCCACGTGTGTTGTCAGAAGGCATTCTTGTTCAGGTTGTTCTATGGTATCTTCCAGCTCTCAGATTTGGTTAATGCCCATCTTAGTGTCTTTTACATTGATAGAGTGAATTTCTTTTCCTAGAAGTTTACTGTACCAATGAAATCACAACTCACTGGAACTCTCTACCCCTATGTGTCTTCTGCTCAGAGTCTAGCACTGTACCTTACATAAATGTGTATTGAATAAATAAGTAAAAGAACCCTAACTTGTAACTCTAAATATGTTACATAACTTTTGGAGCGTATCCTGCTTGTAATTTGGAGACCGTCATGTCTAGTAAATTTTATTTTTCATTTTTCTAAAATGAGGTTAGAGTGAGGCTCTTTGTTTTTTTCCTTGCATTATTTTTCTTAGTAAAAAAAGTTTTTTAGTTTGGATCTTTATTTCTCACTGAAACATCAACAGAAGGTGCCCACACTGAGGAAATCACATATCATAGATGTTTTAAGAAATAGATCTCTAGTAACCAGGTAGTCTTTTTTGAAATTCCTGTTTTGTTGAAGTAGGTCCTGGGATGACTCGGTATACTTTTATTACCCTAGGTGACTCATTTATTTGCTCTAGAACAGAATATGATGTTTAAGGAAGGTGCTTCTGAATCTGACCAGTGAATTTAAAGGGAGTGTCGTTAGTTTCTACAAAAAATTAATGGCAATGAGAAAATATCCTTCTCACATTACTAATTAGATTTCAAGTGCTATACTGATTAATATTCCCAAGTAATTTGAAACATTTTTTCTACTCACAGTGAAAACTTTCCTCTCTCTGAAATTTTTCTCCCAGAAAAATTAAGCATTTTTTTTTTAGTCTAGAGACCAGTGAAATTAAAGTGATTCTACTTTAATTTTTCTTGGTCCATTACAGAAAAACTAATAATGCATTATCTCAATCATACCTGAATTTCTGTTAGCTACACATTTTACAGAGCAATTCTGCTATCTGTTTGGGGCTTGTTGGCACTGTGTTGTACACAAGGAGTGTTCAGATGCAGACTTAAAATGCTTGATGTTCCTCCCACTCAAGGGAGAAGCAGTGTGGAATTTTCTTTGGAAAAAAAATCTAGGTCTAGATTTGGTATAATGTGAGTTTAGCATATAGATTATCTATCTATGTTGTCTCTCTGTGTATCTATTATGTATCACTTAGTGTATCTGGTAGTTGTAGAGGCTGATTATGAGAAAGTGAGGATACCTTCCTTTGATGCCCCTACCCTGTGGAGGAAATGATACTAAATCATACTATTAGCATTATATGTAACTTTCTAGTGGACCAAGTTCCTCTCTAAAGAATCCAGATTGGTTTATTTTGATGTTAGGTATTTCTTTCAAATGCTAATAAGTAATTAATTTATTTTATTCCCCATATTCTCCCTCTCTGTCTCTCTCCCCCCCCCCCAAAAAAATTTCACTCAAATATTATAGACGGGGTGGCTAGGTGGCACAGTGAATAGAGCACAGGCCCGGGAGTTAGGAGGACCTGAGTTCAAAACCAGCCTCAGACACTTAACATACTAGTGTGTTACCTTGGGCAAGTCACTTAACCCCAATTGCCCTGCCTCCCCCCCCTCCCAAAAACTAACTAACTAAATAAATAAATAAATGTTACAGACAAAGCTGGGGCATATCATATAGTTACAAATGAAAGGTGCATTTTACTTTATAGCCAAATAAACCACTTTGGGAATCTGAAAATATATTATTGGAGTAAAACATTCTCTGCCAGCATCTATACAGTGTAAAGAGAGTATAAGGAAGTCCTTGAGCGTGTTGGGGGGACAACCCCCTCCAATAAAGAATTTACAGTCAGACTTGGACAAAAGTTTCATAGTTGAACAGGCCTGTCTGAGTCGGGTTTTCAGTTGCTATAAGAAATACATTTCTGAGATCCCAAATCCTTTGGAGAGTTCCTTGCCAAAAGTAAGTAATGTCTTGTAGGGGATATTGAAAAAACAATCTAGTATTAGAGATTTGATTTGACTCTGGCAAATAGTTCTAGTCTGTATATAGTGTGATTCTGAGAAGTTGCTAGAAATTAGAAATGAACCTCACTTTTAACACTTTGCAGGTACACGAAAAGGTGTGTGTAAATCAGATTTTGGTGAACCAAGTCATAATTTGAAGGTCATACTGAACACTGAAGTGGAGCTTTTTGTGATGTAAATAGTTCACCCTAATATTTCTCATTTGTAAATCCTGGTTTGGTTTGTTTTTTGGAGGGGAAGTAGGGGGATAGGAGACACAAAGGAGCCTTTCTACACACAGAAAATCAGTTCTTCTGTTGTCTAACTGAAGCTTGTCCACAGTGTATCCACCACAAATTGATGATATGAGCATTTGCAGTATATTTTAAGGCCATTTTAACTTTCCTTAAACCAGGCCTTTCTAGAGAGGAAAGGAATTGTAGAGATCATAAATTACAACCGAATTAGAGTCAGCCAGGTGGCCCAGTGGGCCTGGAAGATCTGAGTTAAAATTTGGCTACAGGCACTTAACTAGCTGTGTGACCCTGAGCAAATCACTTAACTGCTGCCTGCCTCAGTTTCCCCATCTGTAAAATGTGAATAATAATAGTATTATTCCCTGGGTTATTGTGAAAATCAAATAAGATTTGTAAAGCAAGCATGAAGGAGGTGATTAATAAGTTGACTGTTTCTTGCCTTTTCTTCATTTTGTAGATGAGCACACTAAGATCCACAAAGGTAAAATAATTGTTCCAGGTTAAATAATTAATGACACATAGGGTCTTAGGATCTTTAATCTGATGTTCTTTCATTTATGTGGTGTGATTTAACCAGTCAACAAAGATTAATTTGTTTACTATATGCCAGGTGTTATGCTGAGTGTTGGGGGGGCGGAGAATATACAAAGAAAAAGCAAAAACAGACCACCTCTCCCCATGAACTTGCATCTGAATGAGGGAGAGAAAATGTACATATGAGAAGCATACTCTGTAGGTGGGATGTAGCCTTAAAGGAGAAGGCGCTAGCATTTTGCTTACAAGACTATTGCTTAAGGAAAATAGACGTTTTGGGAAATGGAGTCAGCAGTACTTTTATGTCTCCCATGTCTGTTTCTAAGGTCAGATGACTAGTAGGTGATGGGTCAATGAAAAGAACATTAGATTTAGAGTCAGGGAACTTGTCTCCAAATGCAATCTTGCTAAACCTTGTGAAAATCATTTAATTGAGACCTCTCAGAATCCTGATTTCCTTATTTGTAAAATGAAGGGATTAGACACTAGTATCATTAGGTTAGAGATTTAGAACTGGAAAAGCCATCAAGTCCATTTTATAGCTGAAGAAACTGAGTCCCAGAGAGCTTTTCCAAAGCTACAAGAACAGCAAGTTAAAGAGTCAGGATTTGAATCCAGGTCCTCTGAACTCTAAATCCAACAGTCTTTCCACTATACTACACTGACTTTCAAAATGACCTTCAAGGTGGTTTCCAACTTTGAATCTAAATAAAGAATCTGAGTTTTGTGGTTTTCTTTTCTTCCTCATGCTCTCTACTTTTTTGAGTAGTTGTAATATTTGAGGTTTTGTTTTGTTTTAGATAATAACCAAATCTTAATCTGACTTTATTATCATTACAGGTTTTAGATTTGTAGAATTTATTAGTACTGGCTTAATGGGAATGTTATATGAAAGAAAGCAGATTATGTTTCATAGAGGACAAAATCTATTTAGGTCATGCCTTTTAGTTAAGGCAACCCAATGTAGTGGTAAGAACTTCCCCAACCCTACCCCTGGGGTGACTTGGGACCTTACCCATCTGCTATGACTAGTTGTGTGGTCTTGTAGTCTGCTCTTGAGACATGAATTCCTTTCTCTATTAAGTAAGGGAGCTGAATTAGGTGAGTTGTAAAGCCTCTTCCATCTCTATTTTATCATGTATGGTCAAATCTGATTTCTAAAAGGCAACATTTTTCAAATGAGCTTTTCAATTTTGGAGCTCCTTTGTGTCTCTTTCTGCTGCTTATGACTTACTTTCACGCTTTGATGAGTCAGTGATCTCATTGATATGTGTACTGGTCCTTTGAACAGTTCAGATCTCAACCCACCCACGACTTCATATATTTTCCTTGTTTCATGGGTTGCCATGGCTGAAGATGGCCAGTAGCCAGCCAACTAGTGATGAGACTTTCCATCCTTAGTTCAGACGGTGTCCATGCTGTCACTGAGTAGCACATCTTGAGGATATTTCTGCAACTGAAAACCACTTCCTTGAACTTCTGCACATCTTTTTTTTTTTTTTTTAAACTAGAAAATAGGGTTAAACAGCACTTGAACTAGCCACCTTGTTCACTCATTGTGAGGCTGGAATGTGATGAATAGTGGGAAGAGTCTAAAAAGTTTTTAAAGCATGGACCTGGAGTCAGGAAGACTCATCTTGCTGGGTTCAAATCTGGCCTCAGACACTTACTGGCTGGGAGACCCTGGACACATCACTTAATCCTTTTTGCCCCAGTTCCTCATCTGTAAAATGAGCTGAAGGAAATGGCAAACCACTCTAGTATCTTTGCCAAGAAAACCCCAAATGGCCTTGTGAAGAGTCAGAGATGACTGAAACAACTGAACTACAAGTCATGCCAGTGACAGGCTTTAATGCTTAAGCTCCCAGGGGACCATTTAGCATAATGGCATACCCTTAAGTTTGAAATATTTCTCAAAATGCTCACCTAAGAGAGGGTTATATGGGGTTAGATGCTTAATAAATTGGATGGCATTCCTTTCTCACCAGAAATTAAGACCTTGCATGGAGTAGAAGCTTAATAAATGGTTGAATCGGATGGTATTAACTTGACTTGACACCAATCTGCTTGTTAGCTAGTGTGGTTAATTAAGTGGTTTTATCAGGAGTTGATCCTATGCAGTATAACTAGTAACAGCCTACCCAGAGGTGTTTTATTTTTTGTTGTTTAACTTTGAGGTCAGATTCTCATCTTTACCAATTATGTTACTTATAGGAATTTAAAAGATTAAAAGTAATGTGTTGAAGTGTAATTTGAATGAAAAAAATGCATATCTTTTAATCTGAGAAAAGAAATGCTATACATTTGTGGCTGAACACTTCCTTAGCCAATCATTTTGAATTGTGGAATAATATTTGTCATTGTGGTTTATCACAAAAGAGGCACAGCCCTTTACTATCTTGCTGTAGAAATATTTTGGTGTTGAAGTCAGAAACCGGAATTCTTGCTCAATCACTTAGAGGCTTATAAGGTTCTTTTTTGAAGCCAAGTTCTTTGGGGTTAATATGATTTGAGATAAATCGAAATGAGTATCATAGGATCTTTCTTTAGTTTTTCTATGAAGATTCTAAAGTGAGAGCTTAGAGAACTTGTGAGAAGAGATTTTTACTATTGTTTTATTACCTGTAAAAGTTACTGTGCACTATAAAAAAGGATTAGAACAGAACTAGTGCACTACTTCCTTCTTTCTTTTGTTGGGAAACATGGAGGCTTTGCAAGGTTTTGCCCTAAACCCTCTTATCTCTCTACTCTATTTTCCCAGTGATTTTATTCACTCCCAGGCTTTGATTATCTGGTCTCTGCAGATAACGATTCCCACAATCTCATTTCTTTTACTTCCCTTTTTACCTTTTCAACTCCCCCAGTTCCTATCTTTTCTCTTCTCATCATTGTAATTTCTAATTAATAATTTCTAACTGCTTCCACATCAATGCACATTCTGACATTGGTCCCTTCAGTAGCTCCCTATGCCAGTTTAATAAGAATAAACTCTTAATCCCAGTATTCTAACCCCACTACAGTCTAGCTCCGGTACTCTCAGAGCCTTATCTCTTCCTCTTCCCATTCACACAGTTTATGGTTGAGCCAAAACATAGACTTCTCTGCCTCTTGTTCCTGTCTGATTCTGTGTCTTTGCTCATACTGTCCACTAAAGTCTGAGATAAATTTTTCTTTCTAATCTCTATCTGTTGATGTGCCTCCCTCTCACAGTCTCAATTCAGATGCCATCTCCCTAGTGACATCTTTGCCTAGTGCCACACCCCAATAGGTGAAAATGATCTGGCTGAGTAGGAAGACTTGAGTTCAAATCCAACCTCAGAAACTTACTAGCCATGTGACCCTGGGCAAGTCACTTAACCTTTTTTTGTCTCAGTCTCTTTATCTGTAAAATGGAGATAATAATTTTAAAGTGCTTTGCACATAGTAAATACTACATAAATGTTAGCTATTTATCATCATTATCTCTCCTTTTTCAAAATTTTCATCACTTTGCTGGTACTTTTCCTTTATGCTTACCTCACTTCTCCCTCTACCTCTTCTTTTTTTAAATCATAATTATTTGCATATATATTCTCCCTAAATTCTGGGAACCACATCTCATCTATTACCATTCTCTTCAGTGCTTATGGTTTTGGGGGCTCATCCCTATCTTTGTCATTGCCCTCATTGTAGTGATTTGTCTGGTCCTGTGATTTTATGCTGATGAAAACTCCCTCTCTGATACTGATGGTAAGTCCTTTGTAATTTACAGACTTAGAGAATTGCTTCAGGGCACTGAGAGATGAATGAAGTGATTGGACACAGCTGGTTAGAATGTGTCACACAGAGGCATGATTTCAACCCAGGACTTACCGACTCCAAGGCCAGCCCTCTGTCTACGATGACATGCTTTTTTTCACCTTATATGTTGTTACTCAGTTGTGTCCAACTCTTTGTGACCCTGTGGACCATAGCACACCAGGCCCTTCTATCCTTCATTATCTCCTGAAGTTAGTTCAAGCTCACTGTCATTGCTTCCATGTCACTATCTATCTATCCCCTTCTCCTTTTGCCTTCAATCTTTCCCAACATCGGGGTCTTTTCCTGTGAGTTCTGTCTTCCCATTATGTGGCCATAGTATTTAAGCTTCAGCTTAACTATTTGACCTTCTAATAAGTAGTCTGAATTAATTTAAGTACTGACTGATTTGGTCTCCTTCCTGTCCAAGAGACTCTCAAAAGGAGAAACACCACAGTTCTAAAGCATCAATTCTGTGGAGCTCAGCTTTCCTTATAGTCCACATCTCACAGCCATACATTGCTATTGGAAAAACCACAGCTTTGACTATATAGCCTCTTGCAAGCAAGGTGATGGCTCTGCTTTTTAGTTGCTGTGCAGATTCCCCATAGCTTTCCTTCCAAGAAGCAAGCATCTTTTAATTTCATGGCTACAGTCATGTTTATTGAGTTAAATACAAATAAATGGAATTTTATGGAATATATGTAGACTTTTTGAATGTCCCAAGTTAGAGGAATTCCAGAGGTGCTCTGGTCCAACCCATACTTGAATATGAATCCTCTTGACTGCACCCCTGTTTCTTGAAACAACACATGACATTTTGGAGGCAGCTCTCTGAAGAGCTCTTTTTAAAAATATATATATATATTAAGTTGAAATATTTTTAAAGCTTTGGCTTATATCAAAATTCTCCAAGCACTAAGAAGTTTATGATTTTGTTCCTTTTCAGATGGGTGGCCTATGAAAATCCAGACTTCACAGGAGAGCAATATATACTCGATAAAGGATTGTATACTAGCTTTGAGGACTGGGGAGGCAAGAATTGTAAGATCTCTTCAGTTCAACCTATATGTTTGGTAAGAGGCCATATTTCTGTTTAAATATATTTTATAAAGTTCTAATTTAAGTAATGTATACTGATACAGTAAAATGTATATATGGATTACAACAAAAAAATGTTTAAATGTCTCCCCACACACATACTAATAAAAATAAAAAATATCTCCTGCTCATTTTCTTTTCTTTTTCCTTTAAAATTTTTAGGATACTTTTACTAGCCCAAAGGAAAGAAATAAAGTAAGTAACTCTTTGAAAAATCCTTTATTGTAAATTTAATAATAACCAACACAACAAAAGATGCATCATCAGAGTGAATTCTTCCATTGAATCCTTAGCATTAGCTATGGTGGAGCCAAATTGAATTACAAAGAACCCTCCCCCGCCAAATGCATTTGCTCTCTGTCCCCATCCAGGTCTATCTGAAATTCTGCTACCTTTGACTTTGTCCTTTTTTTAAAAAAAATTATGTAGTTGAAATGAGTGTTTATATATTTTGGTCCTGATTTTACTCTGCAGTATTTTTATATAAATCTTTCCGTATTTGCTTCTTGGGCAGCTGAATGGCTCAGTGGATAGAGGGCCGGGCCTGGAGTCAGGAAACTTCATCTTCCCCAGTTCCAATCTGGCCTCAGACACTTAACTAGCTGTGTGACCCTGGAAAAGTCACTTTTGCCTCTTGAGCTGGCAAACCATTCCAGTATCTTTGCCAAGAAAACCCCAGATAGAGTCAGACATGACTGAAAACAACTGAACACCAGCTATTTCCTTCTGTATTTCTTCTTTGTCATTTTTATGGCACCATAATAATTCATTACATTAATGCGCCATATATGAATCAGTCAGTCTCAGATTCTGAGCCATATAGGTTATTTCCAGTATTTTGATATTATAAATATTTTTGAAAACATAGATAGGATTTTTTTCCGTTTGTGATATTTTTGGTCACAAATTCTAGCATTAGAATTGTTGGGCCAAAGGGCATGTTTTCTGACACTTGTTACATAAAGTCAATCTGTTCCTTAAGATATTTGTACCAATGTCCAAGCCTACCAATGGTGTATTAGAATGCCTGTTTGCCCACAGCCCTGCCAACATGGATATTATAATTTTTTGCCTTTTTTTTTTAGGGAGTGAAAGGGGATTGTGGTGGATGTAAGATTATCATCTTAAGGTTGTCTTAATTTGCATTTCTCTGTTAGTGAGTTTAAGCAGCTCTTCATGAGATTGTTGACAGTTTGAATTTCTTCCATAGATTGCCTAGTCTCATCCTTTGGGGATCACCTGTCATGAGTGATATAGGAATTCTTTCCTAATGATTTCTCTTTTCCTAAAAATCAAAGCAGAAGTCAAGTCACCAAGATTAATTAAGCACTTACTGGTTGCCAGGCACTGTGCTAAGTGCTGGGGCATACAAAGAAAGGTAAATGATAGTCGGTGCCCTCAAGGAGCTCACAGTCTAATGAGGGAGACAACAACAGCAAAAGTCGCCAGAGAACACTGGTGATATTTTTGTTGGTTAGACTTATTTAATTGGAATAGGAATGGGACTTGTGAGTTCAGTGATCTAAGGAACTTCCTAGTGAGGAAACTCCCTCCATTGGTACAAGTCTATGCAACTCGAACCTGGGGCTTCTTGACTCCACGGCCAGCCCTTTATCCACCATGATATGCAGTTTTTCACACTGTATATTGTTGAAGTTCAGTTGTGTTCAACTCTTTGTGACCCTATGGACCATATCACACCAAACCCTTCTACCTTCCATTATCTCCTGAAGTCCTTCCAAGATCATGTTCCTTGCTTCCATGACATTCTCTATCTATCCCTTTCTCCTTTCAGCTTCAATCTTTCCAAACATCAAGGTCTTTTCTAATGAGTCCTGTCTTCTCGTTATGTGGCCATTTAAGTTTTACAGAGTTATCTGGCTCTGAGAATTTAAGTGACTTGCCCAGGTTCACACATATGTATTGGAAGTAGGATTTAAATCCCAGTGTCCTGGTTATGTTATGAGGCTGACTTTCTGTGCCATTTTGCCATGATACCTCAAAGTTATTTAAATGGGTTGAAAATTATATATACACACATATATAATATAGAAATGTATTCTATTAAATTGTATCTTATTAGATGTTAAATTAAATTATATCTTATGTATTAAATTAAATTATATATTAAGTAATATATATTAAATATACAAATATATATTTTAAGTTGTAATTTTTTTTAAAGGCTTGGTTACTAGTATTCAGATGTAGCTCAAAAAAAAGTATGGTGCCCTCTTCCATAGTAGAGAAGTTCAGGAGACAAGTGGGTTCAGGCAGAAAGATAACGAATTATGAAATAATAGAATCCTAGCCTTAGCAAAAGAGAGTGGTATACAAAAGGTCACATTCCTGACCCACAGATCCTGTCTGCTGACCCCATTACAAGGGCTTTTGCTCCCATCACCATAGCTGCCCCACTCTCTACCCCACACAAACATGCAGGTCTCACCATGGTTAGGAATGATCCTATAATTCTCTTAAAGATACTAGTCTGACTTTTGTCCAGTCCTTTAAATGTTGACTTTCAGCATCAACTGAGTTTTATGGGTAAGGCTTATGCTTTTTAATGGGCATACTCAGACTGCCTTAATTACACAATTGTAAATACTACTGTAGTCTTTATCCCTTGTTCATATACGGTATTTTGATAGGTCAGCAAGTGTTTTTCTGCATTGAGAGGGAAGAAAAATGATTGTTTCCAAAATGTAACTGATTATTAAGATTAGAGCAGGTGAACATAGAGGCAGCCTACAGGAAAGCTTTAAAATATTTTATTACTTGTTACAACAGATGTTCTCAAGGAGTTATGGTTTTTCAGTTATTGGATTGTCTTTGATGTTACAGAATTATATTTTAAAATCATTGATGCTGTGGAAATTATGTTTACAAATGGTCTATTAAGGAAGTTATAAAAACTGAAGAGTTTTGAAATTTTAAAACTTCGTTTGCTGTCACTAGCAGTTAGAGAGGATATATGTGAGTCAGCAGTTTAAAGGCACAGTGTATTTTGGAATTTAATTTTCTGTCTTCATGCTCACCTTTTCAAAGGTTCACTTATTCTCAGAACCAGAATTCCGTGGTAGCAATAAAGTTTTTGAAGACACTACTAATCAAATTGAAGATTCCTTTTCAGCAAAGTCTTGCAGAGTTTTGGGAGGCAGGTAAGCAGAAGGAAAACTTATTTCTCTATTACCGAGTCAAATAATCAGTGCATCGACAGTCATTTACAGAGCACCTACTATGCTTGCATTGCTGGGGTAGGTGCAGGGTATCCAGAAGAAAATATCAGATGTGTTCCTAGCTTTAAGGAAATTGATAGACTAATTGGGGAGATAAGACATAATGGTGAATGATACCAGGTAAGTATTTAAGTGCAAAATTGAGTGGTAGAAGCTACAATTACAGTAAGAGCCTAGGAGGGAGTGAGAATAGTCATGGAAGAAATGGGATGTCAGTTGGATCTTGAGTCTTAGAATTTTGACTGTACCTCAGGGCTCTCCTAGACCAATCACTGGTCAAATCACAAATCTTACCTATAGCATCCCCAACAATTTGTCATCAAATTTTTGTTTTAAGAACTTCTGAGAAACTTACTACCCTCATTCTTTTTTTCAGGCAGCTCTAATTATTAGGAAGTTTTTCTTCATTATTTTTAGATGAAATTTCCCAATTCATAATTTCCCTCCATTGGTTGTAAGTTCTGATTTCCTTGGCCAAATACAGCAAATCTTATTCTCTCTTCCATGGGACATGCGTCCAAATATTAGGTACCGCCATAAGACTTATTTTTCCCAGGGCAAAATTTTTTAGTTCCTTTAACTACAGTTTTTTTTTTTGCCATCCCTGTTTGGTACAAACAAAACTAAAATGGAAATGGCTTCCAATACCGCCCTCCCTTTCTCTCCTGTCCCCCCTTAAAAAAAGTCTTCCAGGTATAAAGTCCTGCCTTTTTTGCCTTCATGTTACCCTGTTTCAGGTTTCTGGCTTTCATGTTAATCTGTCTTTTAGAAAAACAAACCCAAGTTTATAGCAGTGTTCTAATCTCAGGTTCAGAGTTTCTCTGTTCTATAGCAGTCTGTCTTTTAAAAAATTATTCAGATCCTTAACTCTTATGGTTTTGTTTTTTTTTTATCTCCCACAGCTGGGTTGCTTATGATGGGGAAAATTTCTCTGGTAATCAGTATGTGTTAGAAGAAGGAAACTATCCATGTTTGTCTGCAATGGGATGTCCACCTGAAACAAATTTTAAGTCTCTTCGCTTTATAGATGTTGTAAGTAAACCAACAGGAAAGCTGATTTATAAATGTATATAGCTCATATTACCTATTTTATATGTCTTAGACTAATAGAACATGGGAATTGATAGTCTGTGGGGCTAATAGATAAACTTGATTCAGGGCTCTGTGTTTGAGGGGAAGGAGGAATTTACCAGGTAGAAGGTCATGTGAACATAGATTTAAAGCTGGGAGAGATGGTAGAAGCTAGTTAGTTCAGTTCCTTCATTTTATAGATAAGGGAACAGGCTCAGGGAACTTAACTGATTTGTTCAAGGCCAAGTTAAGTGGCAGAGCTAGGATTTAGACCTAGATTCTCTGTCTGTACAGCTAGCACATTTTCTACTAAGCCATGAAAAACCAGTCTTTTTATCATTTTACTCAGACTAGGTCCAGAATTGGAATGAAATGAGACACTCAACATCCGTCTAAGAAAATGAGGTTGACTTAGCTGTAGCTGGGAAAGGACCTTCAGAACAGAGAAGGGATGTTTGTTTATCCAGGATAAAGGTTTCCATTGTCGTTAAAGCCTGAAGGAAGAGCTCTGGCCCCTCACAGCCTGGTTATTTTGTACCCAGGTGATCAAGAGACTTCAGAAGGGGCTTGAGTCTTATCCCTGGAGTCAATTAAATTTTGAGGGCACTTTCAGTACCATTAAAGGGAAAATTTTCCTAACTTGCATTGGGGGTGAGGTGAAATAATACTTTGTTCCCACCACAGTCTTGTACTGTCTATTTATTGCTTTGTTCATAGTTAATTTAATCCATACCATTAAAAAACTACATAGCTTTGCTTGTCTAGTGAAGAAAATTTATTTGTTCCTCTAAACCCCAGTCACCCAAAGTCCCCATGCATCGTATTCACTGCAGGAATTCCTAACTTAGGGTCCATAAATTTACGTGGTTTTTTTTTTTTTTAAAAGAAGATACTTTGGCAACTATTTTAATGTAATTGGTTACTTTTGTAATCCTACGGATTTTACTTTATGCATTTAAAAATATTATTCTGAGGAGTCTGTAGGCTTCATCAGATAGTCAAAGGGGTCTGTACAAGAGAGGTGACGAAATCTTGCCTTGCAGTGTGCACTGCTGGGAAATCTATAACCAGAAGATTCTGCTCAAGGGATGGGATGTTCTTATTAATTGAATGTTCTCATTAGCTAAGGATGAGAATCGCTGCCTTTTTTGCTATAAAAAAAATTTTTCCTTTGATGGATTAATAAGATTGCCCACTGCAATAAGTACAGAATAGTGAATGTAGCTAAATCTTTTCCTGGATGATGATGCCTCAGGGTTATCATTCTGAAGAACGGTTCTCTTTGAATATTGCCATAAGCACACATATAGAAAAAACAGGACAGAATTGGGGCACATCCAACCTTGGCTGGAATCTGGGCCTTGGTAAGCCCCCATGAGGTAATATTGCTCACACCCCACAACTATAGCCCTGGTTTTGGGAGGTGTGGGGTTGAGGGGACATTTTCTTGCTCTCCTATTTAGACCTTAAAGCTATGGTTCCCAAACCATGTGCCAAGTTATCCTTGTCCCAATGAACTCATGAGAATGATTTAAATATTTTAAATTGTCAGCATAAATTCATTTAAAAAATTTTTATTTGTTTATTTTCGTTTTCAACATTCACTTCCACGAGATTTTGAGTTACAGTTTTTCTCCCCGTCTCTCCCCTCCTCCCACCCCATGATGATGGTGTGCATTCTGATGACCTCTTTGCCCAATCTGCCTCCCTTCTATCACGCCCCCACCCCCTTCTCTTATCGCCTTCCCCTTCTGTTTCCCAGTAGGGCAAGCTAGATTTCTGTACCCCATTGTTTGTGTATCTTATTTCCCAGTTGCTTGTAAAAACAATTTTTAACATTTGTTTTTTAAAACTTTGAGTTCCAAATTCTCTCCTCTCCTCCCTCCCTCCCCATCCTCATTGAGAAGGTGGGCAGTTTGATACAGGTCAACAGAAATTTGTAATGAAGGGAACAGTTTGGTATTTCTTTTGGTTTAGAGGTTCTATGGAAAGATTTCTGAGGCCCTAAGGGGCACCAGAGTTTGGGAGCCCCTGCCTTAAAAATTTCTCAGAGCCAGAAGATTTGTTGAGCACAGTAGAAGAGCTGTGAATAATTAGGGCTTATTGTTTGAAAAAAAAAAAAGCAAAACAAAAACCTCTGGAGAATCTGGCATCGTAGAGCCTGGCACTATATGCATCTCCATATCTTAGACTCACAGCATTTGTTCCGTCTCTGATTACAGGACTCCAAGCTGGGCTGTCTTCTGCTGTTTTCCCACCAACCGCCTCAGCCATCATGTTATTATACACATTTGACATTTTTCCTCTTCCCTCATTACTTGAATTCTGCTACTTGAGCTCACTCCATGCAAGCTGGTTGGGTCTTCTTCCCCTTTCCGTGCTCTCTGTGCACTAGCCCAGCCCAAGTGGATTATGTTTCGCTGATAGCACACCTTGCCCGTGCTAAGAACCCAAAGCATTTTTAAAATTGTGGATTTAGTTAATTGTCAAAAGAAAGAACTTGCTCAAATGTAAACATAGAAGAACAAAGAACTGGAGTCGCCCTAAATCTTTAATCCTTTACCAGGGCAGAATCAAGCAAATGAACAAACATTAAACAATTTTTAAAATGTGTTGCTTCTGCCTCTCTTTCCAGCCTTCCCTGAATTCTTGCTACTTTTTGGTTGTTTTCCCTTTTCTTTTATTTTCAATCCTTTTTAAAAAAATTTTGTTTGTAACTCATATATCATATGGTTTTGATATTTCACTATGCATTAGATCTTTCCATATTTCCATATTGGTTACATATGTATTATTTATTATTATACTCTAATATGTATTAATATGCCATAGTTTATTCAGACATTTCCTAACTATTACATATATAAGTTTTTTTGGCTGTTTGCATTAAATTAATTATGAATAGGCCCTATTATTTCTTTTAGGATAGACTTCTAGTGATATCTTTCTTGGGTCAAAAGATTTTTTTGTGTGACTCATCCCACTTTGCCATTCTGTTCTCCAAAATGTTTGAACTAGTCTTCAGTCCTTCCAATAATTTGTTAGACTGTTTTTCCCCCTGTCCCCAAGTTTTGGAAGACTACAAAACTAGACTCAATCAAGGAATATTTATCGGGCATCCCCGTATGCAAGGGACTGTTGGAGATACAGAGGTATCTAGGTTCTGAGGGCAGTTGTGATCTGCTCTCATACAGCTTGTAACTCTAGTAGAGGTGACACGACATGTGTAGACAGGGCATGTATAAACAACAGATAGCTGATACTATAAAATAACAGATGTTTATTGCCACACATAATAAGTAATACCTGAATTCAGAGGAATTTGAAATTACACTCTCCTGGGGTCTCTAGGGAAGTATTTCATGGAGGTAGGATTTAAACTTGGTTTTAAAGAATGGATTTTAATTGGATAGGCAGATTAAATGAGGACCTTCCATGATCGGTGAAGTGAATAGTATGAACAAAAGTAGAGAATGTATTGTAAATGCATAAGCCATTTTGGGGAGGGCAGTTAGACTGGCCTAACTGAAGCAGAGGATCTATATCGGAGAATAGTAGAAGATAAGGTTGGAAAGGTAGGTTGAGGCCTCAGTGCCAGGGGGCTAGAATGCCAGACTTAGGAATTCGGGTTTTATTTTATATGCATGAGAAAGAGAGCTCTTGAAGTTTACTAATGCCCGTGGAGTCATGAACATCTCTGGTTTGGGGTTTTTTTGCCCCTCACAAGGCCAAATCATATATTTATCTGTATACTAAAGCATAAACTTAGATGGCTTAAGTAATTTCTGAAAATAAATGGAAGAACAGAAAAATAGAAGTTATAAATTCTTACTTGTTATAGAAGTTATAAATCCTTACTTGTTATAGAAGTTATGAATTCTTTTTATAGAAGTTATAAATTTATACTTGTTAAAATAGAAGTCATAAATTCTTACATGCCGAGCATGTTTTTGATGATGCCTCGGTTTATGATGATAATGATAACTGAGATAATTCCTAGTGAGGCACATATGGAGAGGAAGGCATTTGAGTTTTTAAGTAGGTAGCCTTTATCAAAATGGATGTTCTCATGACTTTGGTAATTTCAGAGATTATAATGGTATGTGTCTTAACATTCTTAACATAATAATATAATATTATATGTCTTAACATGTGTTTCCATTGAAGACAGCACATTCTTTGGAACTGTGAACCATTTCTGTCAGCATGTGTTGTCTTTAAAGACTTTCTCCCAAAATTTGGCCCTGGTTGGAAAAGCAGAAAGGATTTCTTTTGATTTGGTTGGCTTGCCAGGCAGACTTGGAGTCAGAAAGACCTGAGTTCGTATCTGGCCTCAGATACTTATTGGCTGTGTGACCCTGGGCAAGTCTCTTTACCCTCTTTGCCTCAGTTTCCATATTTGTAAAATGAGCTGGAGAAGAAAATGGCAAAGCCACTCTAGCGTCTGCCGAGAAAACCATAAATGGGTTCACGATGTGTCAGATGTGACTGAACAACAACAACAAACCTGAATTCCTTCAAGTGGTACGGGCCTCTGCAATTCTCATTTGATCTTCCTTGGTGACATATTTTTTCTCACAAAGAGAAACTTCTCTGCAAGGGAAGCAGTACCCATTTCAGCCCAGGCGAAAGCGTAGCTTCACCTGTGCCCTAGATACAAAATGACAACAGTGTTATGACGATGTTAGTTGTTATTTTATAGCCTTTCAAATTTGCAAAGCACATTACACCTGTTACCTCATTTGACCCTCTCTCATCAGCCTTGTGGGGCCGGTAGTACAAGTATTAACCCTGATTTTATAGAGAAAGAAAATGAGACATAAAAGGGTTAAATGCCTGTTGCCTCTTCCCCTCCCTGGCCATCTAGCTGTTAAAATGCTAGAAGTGGGATTTGAACCCAGGGCTCTCCTAATTCTAAATCCAGAAGTTATTCAACAAGCATTTAGTAAGAATGTATTAGGTACATGGTACTATGCTAAGTGTGCTGTTGTGCACAAGTAGTAAAGCAAGAGAATGGGAGAGATTAGAAACAGATTTTAGATACTTCTGTTAATTATTATCATAATTGGCCTTAGAATGGTGGGTTCCACAGTAATTATGGAAATAACATGCTGCTCAGCCCTAAAGACCTTCCCCCCGACGTTGGTTAAGAAGAAAGAAATAGTTGTGTCTGAGTCTCTGTATCAGTGATAGTTTTATGTCATTTTGTTGTTTCGTCAGTCACATCTAACTCTTTGTGATCGCATCTGGGGTTCTCTTGGCAAAGATACTGGAGTGGTTTTGTCATTTCCTTCTCCAACTCATTTTACAGATGAGGAAACTGAGGCCAACAGGATTAAGTGACTTGCCCGGGTCACACAACTAGGAAGTGTCAGAGGATGGATTTGAACTCACGAAGATGACTCTTCCTGACTCCAGGCCTGGCACTCCCTATTATTTTTATTATTGTCGTTGTTGTCATCATTAATATTGTTGTTGTTAATTTTGAGGCAGCTGAGGGCACAGTGGATAGAGTGCCGGACTTGGAGTCAGGGAGACTTGAGTTCAAATGTGGCTCCAGATACTTACTAGCTTGTGTGACCAACCTCACATAAGTCACTTAACCTTTGTTTACCTGTTTCCTCAACTTCTAATAAAAATATTAGCACCTGCTTTGCAGTTTTGAGGATCAAATGAGATATTTGTAAAAAATACTAAACATAGTGGTTGGCACATAGTAGGCACTGTGTAAATGATTATTCCCTTTCATTTCCCTGCCCCCCCCCCCTTTTTTTAAAGGCTGAGTCTCCCTAACTCACACAGGCTAGAAAGGGATACTCATGGGCCCAGTCTACTTCTGATAGGCACAGTAACTTTGTCCTATTTTTTTCCAACCTGGTGGCCTTCCATTCCCAGGGGCTCACAATATGATGCTGGGGTCTTAAGTCTGGATCAGCTTGGCCCACTGGAGCTTAGGATTCCTGAGTTTGAGAGATCTTCCAGCATCGGCCTTCCTGGTAGCTGGGATTACAAACAGATGCTCCCATGCCCAGCTTATAGGTACCTGTTAATCACCACCATCCTTGTTCGTGCTGAGTGAATGAAAAAGGCATTTACTAAGCACCTACTGTGTGCCTGCTACATGCTGGACATCCAAAGACAAAAGTGAGGCTGTCTCTGACCTCAGTTTACATTTAATGGGGGGGAGACAACACTATATATAAGGGAATGGTGGCCAGGGAAGGGAGTTTTTGTCTGAAGAGTCAAGATAGGAATAATGAGTGGAGTATTGAAGCAGGCAGTTGTCAGGTCTTTCCCAGAAGCAATGATAATTGCCCTTAGATTATTATCTGAAAAGCAAGAGGTGCCACAGAAGCCATCATCATTTATTTAATAAAAAGACATAAATTCTCCATGGCTTAGATTGCGTGGAGCAAGAAATTCTGACTGTGTAGAAATTGCTGATCTTAGCATTCTACAATGCTCTGCTGTATTTTGACAAGGTTTGGCAGAATCGTCCGTCCGCCTGCCTGTCTGTCTGTCTGTCCATCTACCCATTCAGTCATCTGTCTGTCTGTCTGTCTTATCTATCTGTCTGTCTATCTGTCTGTCCGTCCATCCATCCATCCATCCATTCATTTTTAAGTGTGGTTTTTCACAGTGGATAAAAATCTCAAAGAAAATCTGGCGGGTTTTGAAAATTCTTTTTATTTTTTCCCCAGAAGGAGTATTTCATATCCATTTTCAGTGCATGCAGTTGCTTGGGGAATACACAGATGTTTTCCCTAGTCTTGTATTGTCCAGTAGCAGTTGGTGGTAATAGATGGTCTGTCAGAAAACACAGCTTTGCTAAGAGAAGAGCACAGAAACTCCCATGATACAGTGAGAAATTTCAGAGAAGGGTCGTAATCCTCTTTGGTCCTTCCTTTTATCAACTTGTACAAAAAGTACATCTGGTAACCTTTGATTTCACCACCAACTAGCTCTCTGTTCTTGGGCAAATCTCAGGGTCTAGGATTTGGTGCTAAAAGAGACATTAGAGAGCACAGAGTCCAATCCCCTCCTTGTACAAATAAAGACACCGAAGCCCAGGGAAAAGAAGTAACCAGTCTGACCCTCACTTGCCTCACCTGCAAGATAGTTAATGAGCATTTCTTAGTATGTACCAGATACTGGGCTTAGTGCTGGGGTTACAAAGCACAACTTGGGTAGATGCTGACTCTCAGCTCTCAAAAAATCCACATTCCAGTGGGAGTGGGCATAAGGTGCGGGTAGAGATAGTAAACCGACAATTATGTACGTACAAGACATATGCAAGGTAAGTGGAAGGTAATCCAGTGGGAAGAGACTAGCAGTAGGGAAGATCTGAGAGAGCCTCTCTCAGGTGGGATTGGGGCAGAATCTTGAAGGAAGCCTGGGGAGTTTGATTATGTTTATTCTACTCATCTCATGAGGTTCTTATGAAGCTAAATGAATTAATAGATAGGCTCAGAAGAGCACAGTTTTAAAGTTGGGGTATGAAAACATGCAGTATAGATATCGTAGAAAGCTATGTAGATGTATAAGCTATTTAAGGACAGCCTTCATCCAAAGTGAATAGGAAACCTCAGCAAGCTTGTGGAAACTGCCTGGATCCCAGTTATTAAGTAAATAGTGAATGAATGAATAGCATTATAAAGAAAATCTTTTGGGGGCAGCTAGGTGGTACAGTGATTAGAGTCAGGAGGACCAGGGTTCAAATGCAGCCTCAGATGAACTAGCTGTGTGATCTTGGGCAATCTTAACCCCAATTGCCCTGCCTTCCCCCCTCCAAAAAGACCAAAAAAAAGGAAAAAAATCTTTTATATAAAGAAGAATTCTGGTCCTTAGCTAATGCTGCAGTTAAATAGCTTCAAGAAAGGTTTGACATTGAAATTCCTACACAATTGGGATTGGCCAGCCACCCTCGGCTCTACTCCTGGGAGCACGTACTCTGATAGAACCTTCCTGAGAAGCTCCTACTTGCTGAAGTTTTCCTGCCCATAAATTATGTTTTCAAGGTCTGACAGTCTTTCATCTTCCATGTAAGTTTTTGATGACTGGCCTCTGTGGAGAAGGCTTGATTTGTCTGCAGTTGGTTGGGTTAACGTTGTTTCAGCCTTTGAAACGATGCACGGCTTCACTCTGTTCTGCTGGCGGGTGTTTTTAGTGCAGCATTCGCAGCCACGACACAGGGTTGGCTGGGCGCACCCTCCGCTAGGCACGCTGAGAGATTTCTTAGTGACTATTTTATGCCCGGGTATTATTTGTCTGTTTCTGTCACAATTTTCACTTTTTGTCGTGATTCTTCTAAAGTAGAAACACTTACCTATATTACATATGCCCTGTGAAATCTTTCCCCAGCTCCTAGTGCCCCGTTTACCTTGCATTTATTGTTTGTGTGTTTGACACGTACTTATTTTATATATAAAAGACTTTATATACAAGCATATGTCTTTACATATATATAGAATATGTATAGAATAGATTAGAATATACATAGAATGTATAAGTGCTAATATATAGACTTACATTTATGTATATGTATATATAAATGCATATGTAGACTTTATGCACATATTGTTTCCCTGGTTTAACATAATTAATAATGATAATAATGAGGGTTAACATCGATACATCCCTTACTGTGTGCACTATGCTATGCATTTTCCAGATATTGTCTCATTCACCTTGCAACTACCTGGGTGGGAGCTGCCGTTGGGACCTTTGTTTTTGTTGTTGTTCAGTGGGGTCTGACTCTTTGCCACCCCATGGGCCAGAGCACACTAAGTTCATGTTTGTTGTTCCCCATTTTACGCAGTATGAAACTGAGGCAAATAGAGGTTAAACGAGACTTGCCCAGGCTCCCACAGCTAGTGAGTATATGTGGCTGAATTTGAACCTAGGCCTTCCTGACTCCAGGCCTGGCGCTCTATCCATTGTGTCACTCAACTGTCCCCTCATAAAAACTTCTTGAAGACAGGGTTGGCTTCATGTTTTTTTGTCTCTCTCTGCCTGGTGCCTAAAATAGTGGTAGGTGCTTAATAAGTGATTGTTGATTGACATATAAATCATGGCTTTTCTTGAGATATTGGAGATGACCTCAACAGAATATGTAAGGGGTGAGTCCTTCTACAGCTCAGCTCATAGAGTGGAGGACTGGACTTGCTGGTTCAGTGGCAGCTCTAAGGTGGTACTTGAAACTTGTGGAAGGCTTGGTGGAGAGAGAGCTGGCCTCAGAGACCACAAGACCTTGATTATTCAGATCTCACCTCTGACACTTATTAGCTGTGTGACCCTGGGCATATAATTTTTTTTTTTAGCTTTTATTTAGTATTTACATTGTCAAAACAGTTTTTCATATTTGTTTTTAAAACTTTGAATTCTAAATTCTCTCCCTTCCTCCATCCCCCTTCCCTCCATTGAGAAGGCAATAATTCAATATAGGTTTTACATGGGTAGTCATGGGTATGTAATTTTAACTCCCTGTGCCTCAGTCTCTTCACTTGTAAAATGGGAAGGTTGGAATAGATGGCCTCTGAAGTTCCACCAATACTCATATTTCACCTGCAACTCAAGTTATACAGTGTGGTAGAATGGAAAGAATGCTTGGCCTTGAAGTTAAGTTGGAATGCTGGGTCCTAACACTCAGTGGTTGTGCAGACTTGGGCAAGTCACTACTCATCTGTAAAATGGGCAGATGAATGCCTGTGGCACCTGCATCTCTGGCTGTTAGGAGAATCAGATGAGATAATGTAAAGCATGGTGTACTCTAGGCATGTCAGCTCTTATTATGATCCTCACACAAAGAGATGGCTGAAATTCAGTACTGCTCAGCCCCAAAGTGGCTCCCCACAAGTATGTTCTTAAACAAAGATTTCAGTTCCTCCCTGTAGCCAGACACTGGCATGTGTGTGCACATACCTGCTGACTCCAACACAGTATTCTTTTGTTGCGAGTAGTCACAGGAGGAAACCTGTACTTTTTCAGAATTTGAGAGCTTGAATCCTAATGGTGCCTGCGACTTTTAAATGGCCTAATTAGAATTTGATGCATGGCTAAGGGGAGCTGGGCTCTCACTGGGATGCCATTTTAGCTGAGATTGTAAAAAAGTTAGCTTGGAGTGTCTCCAAAGCACTGTGGAAATCCAAGGTTGTTGGGTTATTTCTCGGAGCCTCTGTTGTCTGTGTGTGTTACAGTGATGACCCCCTGTGGTATTTTACACAAACCACGCTTGTTAGATTTAATGCTCCTGATGACCATGCAGACCATTTCTACTACCTAATATTCTTTGTTGGGTGAGCTACAAAATGCTTTTTTTGCATGCTGGGGCCTGTCCACATAAATTGGGCAGTTGGGTTCCACACCCATGACATGAAACTTTAATCTGGGGGAAGAAAACATTGCAAGCTTCAGGTGGCTTTTTGATGTATTGTTTATGATCTCAGATGTATATATCATGAGAGGCTGGTATAAGATCATAAGGGCTTCTCTGTAATTCAGATGAAAACGAGCAAGTTTCTCTTGGGTCTGTGGGCTTTCGTACTAATGGCTGTGCAAGTTTTCCTTCTTCTGGTGTTTTTGCCTTGGCACGCTAGACTATTTAAGAAAAGATGGAAGTGAGAAAGGATTTGGTCTTTTCTTATCTATAATTTGGAAGGATTATTCTGGAAAGTTTCGAGATTGCAACAATGAATGTAATTTTTGTTTCTTTTGATAATGCTGCTTTTCTTTCCTCTGATAACAATTGAAACAGGTGTGTACCTGATAATTTTTGTTCCTTGCTTGCAGTTTTTCTTTTGAAAATTGACTTTTGGGTGCACAGGCATAGAAAGGTATCTCGAAGGTAACTGTAGTCAGTTTTCTGTATGAAGAGACTACTTTGATTACAGTACACCATGGAACAGCTCAGGAGCCAGCTTCACATCTTCCCCAGTTAGCATTCTGTGCCAAGAGTTTTTTTGGTCCAGAGTGAAAAATGGCCAAGTTAGACATAGACTCCATTAGAGTGGTTGTTAATGCTGCGTTGCAAATTGCTATATATGTCAGTTCCCCCTCCCCCATTTTCTTTGACAGTTTTCAAAAGAATTACATACACATTTACATATACACCTTTTTATTCAGTAGAAAGTTTGTTGCCCATATATTTTCCCTCCCAGGCAACGCTTTTATTTCTGTATAGTTATTTTAAAAATCAGTTTGGAGACAAAATATTTAGGTCCTTTAGAAAGGGGAGTTTCCTGATTGGCTGAATCTGACAGATCTTGTATTGATTCTTGTATACATATGTGCCTATATAACTAGCTATATACATACATATCCAAGCTGTCCTTCACATAAATTCTAATAATTATGCTAGAATTAACAAATAAGCATTATCTCTCTTCTCTTGAAAACAGGAATTTTCAGAACCAATAATAGTTCTTTTTGAAAGAGAAGACTTCAAAGGAAAAAAAATTGAACTTAATGAAGAAGTGGTAAACCTCCGGTTCCTGGGATTTAATACTCACATACGCTCTGTCCAGGTTATTGGCGGCATGTAAGCTGATTATTTATTCTGTTTTTCATGTTACAAAAAAGCGTCACATTGAGAAGCTGTTGTTCTGTGTACTCTTATGAGTTTCTGTTACCTTGGCCAATGTATATGAATTCTTCTTGCATGCACTCAGTTTTATAGAGTTAAAAAAAAAAATCTCACCAAATCAAGTGCATGTTAAATTTTATCTGTAGTCATGTAGTACCAAAAAAAAAAATAAAGTATGTTGGCGAGGCTTAGGAATCATAATGTTGCTTTGATTTCCTTTTGTGACTAAAAATGAATGCTTAAGTTAGTAAGTGCCCCTTAGGTCTGACACACCAATAACTCTGTTCAAAACTAGCCATTCATTTATTCATGCATTCAGAGCATAACTCTACTATGTTAGTTTTTGGAAGAAATACAAAGTTTAGATAAAGGCCAAGTAGTGCTAGACTCTGGGCATAGCAGGACATAAAGGAGATTCTTGCCCTGAAGAAACTTAGGTTCTGTTGGAGGAGTTTGATGGGTCCATCCAGCCTTTCGGTGGCTTATGCTTCTCAGTGGAAAAATGAAAGTATTTTATTTTTTAAAAACATATTAGAAATTACATAATGTTTAAGCATCATTACTTGTAATATACTGTAATCATGCAGACATTTTTACAAAATATAGAAACTTTACTTGGATATGATTTAACCACTTGTATACTCTTCCCCTCTATTCCTCCCCCCTCCTCTGCAGGCCTCGAGGCCACATGTGGCCTTCTAGGTCCTTGGGTGAGGCTTTTTGACTGAGTCCAAGTTTTATAGAACAAATCCTTTTATTAAGGGGATTTGTTCTGCAAAGTTTGGATGTAGTCAAAGTGCCATAGCTGAGGACCAAGAGAACCACATATGGTCTTAAGGCTACAGGTTTCCCACCCCTGATAACCCTTAGGTGACTCTTACTTCTCATTGGAAAGAATAATGAAAATATTTTTAAATGTATTAGAAATTATATAGTGTTGCCTTTAGGCATTATTACTTCTAATAAAATGTATCAGATATAGATATGTATGTTTTATACATATATTTCTGTATTTTACAAAATACGAAACTTTTGTGGCTGTGATTTAACTCTGTATACCCTCTCCTCTACCCCTATCTTTTCCTGGCTAGGAGAAAATCAGGATTATTACATTAGGTTTCCCAACCCATAGTGTCACAATCAGAGGAATTATATATAAGTTATTGGAAGGTGGAGTGGACAAGAGTAACCTTCTGATGTTCCCATTTGCCTTCTGGCGTATGCCTTGATTGAGAAGAGCGTCATTGGGCATGCTTCAGACTTCAGCCTTCATTCCAGGGAAGCAGAGAATATGGCTTGAAACAGGAAGGTTCTGATTGTGAGTGATTCTGTGAGCTCTGTCTTCACTGACTATAGAGTGGGAATGGCTCACAAGGCTTTTTCACTAAAAGAGTACAAGAGTTTTATTGTCTACTTCCCCTTTTGTAGGGGAAATACTGGTGTGTTTTTTCTTAGAGAAGTATCCTTTACTCTATTGCTTGTAGTCTAAATGTTTTTCAAAGTGGCATTTTAGACTATTTAAGAAGACAAGGAATTGAGAAAGGATTTTGGTCTTTTCTTATCTACAATTTGGATGGATTATACTGGAAAGTTTTGAGATTGCAACAATGAATATAATTTGTGTTCCTTTTGATATGGGCATTGTCACTGATTGTAGGTTACATTAAAAATTTTTTTTTCAGATGGGTCACTTATGAATACAGCAATTATAGGGGGCGGCAGATCTTGCTGTCACCTGCAGAAGTGCCTAATTGGTATGAATTCAGTGGCTGCCGCCAGATAGGTTCCCTCAGACCTTTTATTCAGGTATGTTTTTTTTCTTTTTCTGGTGTTTTCCATGAGCAATTCTCATGGCTGTGATTTAACTACTTGTATGCTCTGCCTTCCACCCCTATCTTTTCCTGGCATTTCTTTAATTTCAGAATGTTATCCCCAGCTAATAAAGTTTGAAATTGGCTTGAGTTGCTTTACATTTAGTCTCCTTCCCTGGCTGAGGTGAGGGCTACTCTTAAAAGTGCTGACGTATCTAGCCTTAGAACATGGACTGTTCCCAACAATAGGCGGGTGGGTTCCTTGCCCATGGCACTTCTTCCAGAATTTCTAAGCCAAACCAGCCTTCACCCTCCATCGGGCTCTAACAAGCTCGGGGGGGGGAACTAATCAATACTATTCCCAATAGTGCTGCATTGTCGTTGGTTTCTGTTTTCCCAGAAACGGATCTACTTCAGGCTTCGAAATAAAGCCACAGGGTTATTCATGTCAACCAATGGAAACCTCGAGGATCTGAAGCTTCTCAGGATACAAGTGATGGAAGACGTTGGAGCAGATGATCAGATATGGATTTACCAAGAAGGATGCATCAAATGCAGGGTGAGACCTTGGGACTGGACAATGAGACTGCTGCTATGTTCCCTTTATCATACTTCTGCCCCCTCCAAAGGGTGTTCTGTCTGAAACATAACTTACATAAGAATGATTCCTTTGCTTGGGGAGAGCGCCTCCCTTTTTCAGTTCCTCAACTAGTTTCATATAGTATCAACTCCAGTCTGCATCTTTGTTATTATGGTTTTTTCCCCCTCTGTTACATGGCAACAGAAAAAGGAGGTGCTCGTATTTGTGCAAGTCTCTTCTTAACCTACTTTGTGCTGTCATTATCTATGAACGGGAGCTAATAAATGCAAATCAGCAATTTCTGTTTCCCAGCTGTAGCTTTTGCAGTCAAACAGTGCAGTTGAGATGTGAGACTACAAGTTATTAAAAGATGCTGCAAGGCACACAGCAAAATCCCCTTTTTGGTTTTCTGTCTCACTGGATTCTAAAAAATTGTACACCTTCTTTCTCCTGGAGGGGAAGATGAGGAAATACCTCCTACCCGCATCTCTGTTGTTCACTTCTTTCAGTTGTGTCTGACGCTTCCTGGCCCTATTTGGGATTTTTTGGGCAAAGATACTGGAGTGGTGTGCCATTTCCTTTTCCAACTCATTTTACAGATGAGGAAACTGAGGCAAACAGGGTGAAGTGACTTGCTCAAGGTCACTGAACTAGTAAGTAGCAGAGGCAGATTTAAACTCAGGGAGAGGAATCTTCCTGCCTTGTGGCCTGGGGCACTTCCCACCTGCTCCTCCCTCCTCCCCTCTCCCCTTCATTCCTGCAAAGCCATCTATGGCTGTATCTGAAAAAGACTATAAAATAGGAAAACTCATTCACATTTCTCATTTAAAATTTTTAAATGCTTCAGTTTTCAGCCCGTGACTGAGCTTAAATGAAAGAAAATATCGAGAGTCATAAATCAGCCAAAGGTATCTGCAGACTTCTGAAAGTGACTCTGAGAGGGAGGGGAATTCATGTCTTAATTTCAGCTCTTATGCTTGAAGGGAAAAAGCCTTCCTTTTTAGAAGGTACTGTTTGGGCACGCAAGGAAGGGACACACTGAGAAAAGGGATTAACAAAGAGATTAGAGCCGAAAAGGAGGCCAACATTATCTTAAACTAGACAAGGGAACTGTGTGCTTCACAGGAATATTGCTCCAGGCCAGAACATTTTGGCAAAGATGTGGAACAGCCTTGAATTCAGTCAGTAATACTTAGGATGATGGAGAATGTTTCAGCAAAGGAAAAACTCTGTCATTAAACACATCCTTCACTTCAGTTTTCGTTGAAGACTATGTGTTTGTATTTCATTTTCAAGCTCTTTGGTTTATGAAGTTTGGATTCAGTCAAAGGACCACACTTGAGGTCCTAGAGGGTCACTTGTGGCCTCGAGGCTGCAGTTTCCCTCACCCCTGAGTCCAGTGGTGTGATTTTCCAATAGTTTAGAAGAGCCCAGGCCCTAAAGAGTTGCTGTACTTGAAAAATTCATCATTACAGGTGAAGGGCCTCTCTGAACATAAGTAGGCTGGTCCTTGACAGACAGAAAACATGCAGGTTGTTATTGGTTCTGTAACATGGAGCCTTTCAGGCTTTGTAGAACTTAGCAAAGTTTCTACTGTACCAAAATGGCCCTCGAGAAGCCGGGCTCATCTCTGGACCAGAGTTGGGTATCAGAGCAAGACTTCAGTAGAGGAAGCATAGGCTACAGAACTGTATGTGTCATTGTAAAAGGAGTATGTGGCATTGTCATAAAGTTTTTATTAGAATGAGTTTAGAATAACAGCTTTTGGGAGTGTCTGTGAATGATGCGTTTGGCACAGACACAGTCCAATAAAATCACTGTCTTGTTTTACCCCAGAGGTGGTTTTTCTTTTTTTACTAGGCTTCTTTTAGAACTCTCTATTGGAGGAAGGGCAGGAGACACTAATAACCATATTTTAAACTTTTTCAATGGTGTAATAGTTTATTAGCTATTCTACTGTTAAAATTAGAGAGACTAATATACTGGTGGAATCATTAACATTTTATTTTGTTGGGTAAGGTGAACACATTGACTGGCAGAGGGTGGAGGTTTCATCGGAAGATTCTTTCTGATCCTCTGTAACTAATAAAGTGAAGAGGTCTACCAGGCTCTTTATAGCAGACAACAGACTAAGGAATGATGATAGCAATAGCATTCACATAGTGTTTTTAGTGTTTTCAAAATGCTTTACAAAAAAATCTCATTCTGTCCTCACAATAACCCTTGGAGGCATTATTGTTTTATGCTATTACTGTCATCCCCATTTCACAGATGAGGAAACTGAGGCAGGCACAGGTTAAGTGACTTGCTTAGGGGTCACCCAGCCAGGAATGTGTCTGAGGTAGAATTTGAACTCGTCTTCCCTGATTCCAGGACTAGCACTTTTTCCACTGTGCCACTTAGGTGCTTGCAGAGTTAAGAACCAAGATTCAGATATGTTGGGTTTTATTTTTCTTTTGAACAGATTGCAGAGGATTGCTGCTTGACCATTGTTGGAAGTCTTGTAACCTCAGGTTCTAAACTGGGCCTGGCACTTGACCAGAATGAAGATAGCCAGTTCTGGAGTATTAAGTCTGATGGAAGAATCTATAGCAAGTTGAAGCCAAACTTAGTTTTGGATATCAAAGGTAAAGATTTTTTTTTCTTTCATTGAATTTTGATTTTAATGATGCCTTTTCCTTAGTCTTAGAAAACCTAAGTGAGCCTATAACAGACAATATGATGCTATGATGGGGAGTCACATCTTTCTAATATCATCTCACGTTTCCATCTTAAGGGGTCAGCAAATCCAAACACCCTCCTCCTCCATGTTACAGATGAGGAAATTAGGCCCAGAGCAATGTAAAGTAACTTGCCGAAGGTCATGACAACTAGCAAGTGTCTGTGGTGGGATTAGAACCCAGATCTTCCTGACTCCAGGTCCAGAGCTTGTTCCACTATATCTTGTTGTACTTTAAGGTTTACAAAGCACTTTCCTCACAGTAGTTCTGTAAGTAGCCTCAGTATTATCTTTTTATGAATGAGGAAACTGAGGCTCAGAGAGGCCTTCCTTACTCTAAATACCAATCCTATGTTCTTTTCACTCTCCCTCTCTTCTACCAAGCCAAAATTACCTTCAGTTTACCTTGTGTGTGTGTACTGTGTGTACACATTGTCTCATAGAGTGTAAGTTCCTTGAGGGCAGGGCTACTTTGTTTCTACTGTGTAGCACATAGTAGGTATTTACTAAATACTTGTTCCCTTCCCTTCTCCCCTACCTGCCAAAATTACCTTGTATTTATTTCTGTGTGCGCTCTTTATTTTCTGATGTGTGGAGGGGAAAGGCTTTTTTTTTTAAATAGGTGGTGTTCAGTTGTTTACACTTGTGTCTGACTCTTTGTGACCCCATTTGGAGTTTTTTTTGGCAAAGGTACTGGTACATTCCTTCTCCAACCCATTTTACTGATGAGGAAATTAAGGCAAACAGGGTGAAGACTTGCCCAGGGTCACACAGCTAGCAGTGTCTAAGGCTGGATTTGAACTCAGGAAAATGAATCTTTCTGACTCCAGGCCTGGTGCTCTATGCACTATGGCGCCACTTAGCTGCCTTAAAATAGGTACTTGATCCATATTCTTTTACATCTTCTACATTCAACAAACTTTTTTTTTAAGCTTTTACTGTGTGCACTGTCGTATACCAGATACTGGCAGAGGGGGTAGATACAAAATAAGGTAACCTCTGCTTTTAAGGATCTTAACATTTTTTATGGGGAGAGAGTGAATTTAGAGTTGGAAGAGGTCTTAGGGATAATCTTATTGAAACATCAAATTTTACAGATGAGGAAATCAAGGGCCAGAGGGATCAAGTGATTTGGACACAGTCAAGTTTAGAGCTGGGGGTGTGAATCTGGTCCTCCAAACTCAAATCTAGCTCTTTTCCACTATACCTTATTAAATATAGTACACAGGAGAATACAAATTAGACTATGATACGGGCACAAGAGAAGTATGATTGGTGTAACATCGGATGGAGGACAGTCGTTTCGGGTGGAGACCACAGAAGGCTTTGTCAAGGAGCCGGGCCATAAGGAAGACATAAAACACCTGCATTCAACGTGATTGGATAATGGGCATCCAATTTGCAGTGAATTTTTTTTTTGGTCTGATTTTCCTAAAAGATTTCAAGGTTGTTATCACACTTGATTTCTGGTTTTAAATCTTCCTACTATTTCTCTTGCCTGTCTTATTATTTTAAAATGAGCATGTCCATCACAGAATAAGCCACAAGGCAAAGGCAGGCAGTCTTGGCTCCTTCATATAAATGTTTTGTCCTCCTTGACTTCATTTTTTATTTCTTGTTTAAGATACACCATACAGCTGTGTCATTATTTCTTCCATTAAAACAATTGGAAATAAGACAGAGATGTTCATTTCAGCATTTCTTACAGACCAAATTAGTCTTGTGGGGGAAATCAGTAATATTTCAGAGCAAGTTAAAGAGACAGAACAGACAGAAATGTTTAAAAGAATAGCAGATGGCATATGAAAGATGTTATTATCCTTGGGCAGTTCAGTTCTTTATGGTCCCTCTCTTCCTCTCCTCAAAAAATACTGGTTAATATAGCATATGTATGGAAAATAAACTGATCTCAGTCACTGTTGAGATGGTCAGAATACAGCCTTATGGTGGGGTCTTTTATTCATGCAATTTAGGGTAATTTGAGTTTAAATTATTAATAGGCACTTTTCTATTTCACACCAAACAAATGGACTAGGCTGTGTTTTGTAAATTTAATGAAGCCTTGATAATACAAAGCTTAACTTCACCTTATTTTTATTATTTTTAGATGAGTGCTATAGAATAGGCTCAGGTCCTTTATTAAAGTTGTGGATTAACAGAGTAAATATGGATTTTACTTCTCAAGAAAAAAACCATCATCAAAGCAGATTTTTTTTAACCATGCCTTTTTAGTAGACAAAACTTTCTTATTCACTTAAAATCTTAGAACAACACATTTCTAACATATTCATCAGATTTTAGCAAAGGCAGAGAATTATCTTTTGTCAACTGAGATATTTGTAAAGTGCTTATCATGGTGCCTGGCACACAGTAGGTGCTTAACAAATGCTTGTTCCCTTCTCTCCTTCCCCCCTCTCAGCCAAAATCACCTTATATTTACTTTATATAGACAACTGTTTGTAGACATGTAGTAGTTAATAAATGCTTGTTCCCTTCTCTTCTCCCCTCCCAGCCAAAATTACCTTATATTTACTTTATATAGACTACTGTGCGTCGACATGTAATAGTTAATAAATGCTTGTTCCCATCCCTTCTCTTCTACCAAACAAAATTACCTTATCTTTATTTAATATAGACTTCTGTGTTTACATAATACTGTCCTTGATAGAATAAAAGCCCCTTGATAGTAGGAGTATAGTTTTGGTTTTGTATTTGAGTGTCTGACATATAGTAGGTGCTTATTGACTGATCTCTATCGGATGCCATTTATTAGGCTTTTAAATGATTTGAATTCAAAAAAGACCTTAATTTGTTGGAAATATGGTGAGAGACAAAAAGAATAGCATTTAAGAGGTAATCCATTCAGGATAAAACTAATGTGCTATATATATTTGTGGACTCAACCAAAATCATGTAGTTGTGAAGGAAGCAAGCATCAGATATGTTAAAATGGAACACAGTGTGGAGAAAATGCATGGTGAATTCCTCTCTTATTATACCAAATAATTGCAGTGAATTGGGCTCCACAACATATTAGAAGTAAAGAGAACTTGAAGATATGAGAAACATACTGAGAAATGAGGAGACTGGGTATATACATTCCAGCCCTGGGGCTAGATAGCCAAGTGACCCCAAGTAAGTCACCGGAAGACTGTGAGCTTCCATTTTCTAATCAATCAACAGACACACACACACACACACACACACACACACACACACACAAGGTAGTTGGGAGAGGAGGGGAATGTCCACAGCTAGGAAGATCAGGAAACGCTTCACGTGGTCTTTGAGCTGAGTTTTGAAGGAAACAAAAGATTCTAAGAGGCAGAGGTGAAGAGAGAGTGGAGACATGCCAATGCAAAGGGATGGAAAGAGGAGACTGGGTATCATGGATGAGGAACAGAGTGAAGGCCAGTTTGACTAGAACACTTAGTGCTCGAAGGGAGAAGTAAGGCAGATTGGAGCCAGCTCTTCAAGAGTATCTCTTTGATTTTAAAGGCAATTGAAAGCAATTGGAGTTTATTGAATAGGGAGGTGATGTGGTGAGGTCTTTGCTTTAGGGAAGATCATTTTAGCAGCTACAAAGATGGATTGGAGACGACGGATAATACTTGAAGCAGAGAGGCCAATTAGTAGGCTATTACAATAATCCAGGCAAGAGGTGATAAGGGCACAAAGTAGTGTGGCAGCCAAGAGAATAGAGAATGGGACAGCTGTGAGAAATGCTGTGGAGTCATAAATGGCAAGGTGAGGCAACTAATTGCTTAAATGGGGAAGAGTGGTGTTTCAAGGATGACGTTGAGGTGAACTTGTGTGGTTGGTTGGAAGGATGGTAGAACTATTAACAGAAATCAAGACATTTGTCAGAGGGGTGAGTTTAAGAAGGAACTTCTTACTAAGTTTTCTCTTGGACATGTCACTTTAGAGATGCCTTTAGAGACATCCAATTTGAAGTGTCCAGTAAGTAATCATAGATGCATGCCTGAAGATCAGAGGAGTCTAGAGCTGGATATATGGATCTGTGGGTCATCTAATAGAGATAATTAAATCCACAGTGATGATGAGGTCAAAAGGGAAGAGGAGAAAACAGTCTTGGAGGATACATCTGTAGTTAGGGGTTAGAGAAATGAAGATAGTTCTGGTCGATCAGACCAAAGAGAAACTTAGTGTCTTCCATTTGGATTTTCAATTTTTCAAATGGTATAATGGAGTCGTTTTTAAAGACTGAATTTTGGATTTGGGAGTCAGGAAGACCCAAGTTTAAATCCAGCCTCAGACACATGATAGCTGTGTGACCCTCGGCAAGTGACTTTCTTAGCCTTCAGTTTTTCTTCATGTATAAAATAGGGGGTACTAGCACTCACCTCACAGGATTGTGAGGGTCAAATGAGATGAAGCGTAAAACACTTTGGAAACCTCAACGTGCTATAAAAATGCTATACGGTAGTGTGATTATTACTACTGTTATTATTGTTGTTTTTATCATTGGAATCAGCAGGTTTGGTATAATCCTAAACTAGTCAGTGTTTAGCCTGATCCTTGTCAAGACTGGGATTTTTCTTAATTTAAACTTCATATTCAAATGTATGAGAACACTGCCACCTTGTGGACGCAACAGAATGATGCTGTGTAATCCCACATGGTCAAGAAAGAACAAGTACTTAGAACTTCCTGCCCAAGAACTCAGTGCTAGCATGGCCCCAAGAGACTACTGGCATCAACGCCTTCATTTATAGATTAGAAACCTGAAACCCAGAAAGCTTGGGATGCGCTAAGATCACACAGAGAGCTAGGGGCAGAACTGTGGTGCTGTTAAATGAGAGGCTGGATTTTTACGTATTATAACTTCTGTGTATTTTTAAAAATTTTACTTATTTAATACTTAACAAGATGAATGCAAGATTTAATGACACAAATGTATTTCAATTAATTGATCTGCAGGTGAGAGTGGTCCAGTATTCTTCCCCATTCTGAAATGACCCATGGAAAGTAGCATTGAAAGTCCATCTTAAATTTCATTCTAAAAATTGATCCTTCTGCACACTTTTTATAAAAAATGATATATGTGTGTATACACACACACACACACACACACACACACACACACACATATACCCATCACTCAAAGACAATTTACATGCATTTCTGTCTTAAGCAGAGGAATAGACTAAATGACTTTTAAAGGCCTCATAATTCTATGATGCATTTTTCCATTCAAGCATCTAGGTCACATGATGATTAAGAGAACTAGAGCTGGGAAGACCTGAGTTCAAATTTGACCTCGGATACTAGCTGTGTGGTCCTGGGCAACTCATTTAATCACTTTCTGAGCCAGTTTCCTCATCTGTAAAAATTGGGATAATTAAAAGTCTCTACTTCCCAAGGCAATGTTGTGAGGATAAGAGAGATATCTGTAAAGCACTCTGCAAACATTAAAGAGCTACACAAATACTGATTATTTTATTTCTATATTCTATTTATACATAATTAATAAAAATTATTATTCCATTCTGTAAAAATCTGCAAAAGCCATCATCATGTATATAGACAAAAAACAAGAGCATATTAGTATGCTATGGTAATTAGAAAAGAGGAAATTGTGACTTGTAATATCCAACCTATACCTGTAAAAAATCTCCCCAAATCATTCCAATATAATATTTTACTTCTGGGATTTTTTTAATTGCAAGCATCTTATGAACATTATAGTATAAAAGTTTTTGTATTATATATCCTTCATAATACACTAGTCAGTCCTCAACATTAACATATTTAACTTTATTGACTTTAGGCCTTTGTGTGATTTTATTAGTAACCTCATTTTCACTTTTTGTGTTAGCAACCACAAACATCCAAGGCTGTGGGCAGTAGACAAAAAATGAGAGGTGATATGTGCGGGAATTTGTGGAGGGTTGGTATCCTACTGGGTGCTTTACTGGTCTTGTTCAGTTATAAAGAACTCTGCATGCATTAGTTGCATATTTTCAATGTTTCAAAACTTTTTAAAACTCAAGTTTTGTGTTATAATTATGCCCCCAAAGCATAGGGCAAGTCCTTTGAACTCTAAGATAAACCCTAAGACCTTGCCAGTCTCCGAGTCTTCAAACAGCAGCTACTAAAGTCCCAGCAACTTCTTCCTTGGTTTTCAGAAGACGGCCAAGGTAGAGATTTTACAACAGTATTATATATAATATGATGCCCTCATACCACCATCTGACAGTGGAAGGTTAAGATTCAGGTTTAAAAGTGTTTTAGTTTTAAGAATTTTATTTGCTGTTATAGTATTTATGGTACTCTAGATTTCATGTGTTATAAAAAATGAATATTGTCTAAAATTGATTAAAAAAATATTAGCACAAAAGATCATAGAATTGTAGGGAATTACTAGCAAGAAAAATGTTTTGCATGTTACCAGTTTTATTTTGTGTACTACATTTTATCAGTAATCTCATGGTTAGGAAACCATGTTTCCTGTGTTAGGAAAAGGCATATGATCAGAAGTAATGTTTTCTGAAAAAGAATTACATGTAGAAAAGTGTATTTTCAGCAATCTAGCAAAAGATTAGTTTTTGGTGGTTGCAGGACTCTAACTCCATTTCCCATAGGTTCAGCGTATCAGTATTTTCTTTTTTTTTACTTTTGTGCTGTTTTTTTAAGGAATGTTAACCCTCGTGAAAGTAGAGAATTGACTTTGTATATGTGCGTATATATCCGTATATACACACACATATATATATATATTATTTAATAAGATACAAGTGATGCAAGAGGATATCTTTTGAATATTCTTTTGTTCCTCTTCCCTTTCAATCTAGAGCAGTTGCATAACAAATTTTTTTTATTTGGTGTTCAGTGAACCTGTTAAAAAATAGTTGGACAATATTCCTAAAGCCTGCTTCCTCTGACCATCTCAGCTTTCACATGTATAGAAGTCAGATGCCTTGCATATTAATATATGCTCAAATGTATCATCTTCTACTATTATGAACTATTATAGCAGCTTCTTACTTTCTCTTTCCAGTCTTTCTCTCTTCTAATGTTTTCTGCATAGCCATCCAAATAATCTTCCTAAGGCACAGATCTTAACCATCTCAATTCTCAGATAAAATATAGACTTTGCAATCTGGCTCCTACCTTCCTTCCAGACTCACCTCACGTTACTTTCCCGACTTCAGGGACCCTTCAAACACTTTAGGCCAGTTGTCTTGCTGTTCTCCCAAATCTGCCTTCTATCTCCATCAGCTTCTCCGACATGCTTGGCGTGCATCTCTACTCACATTTGCCTCTCACCATTCTTGTATGTCATCAAATCTGAGTGCAGGTAGACATCCTTCTGGAAGCCTCTCCTGATCCCCATTGTTCACATGCTTTCTCCTTAAGTTACTTTAAGCCTACAGTGTTGGCTATCTCTAGTGGGGCAAGTTTCTTGTGGGGCAGAGACCGTTTTTCATTTTTGTCTTTCTGTTCTAATACCGTGCCTTGTAGTGGGTACTTCAGGGATTGCTGGATTAAATCAGATGGAATGAGAACTCTAGTACCGTAACAGAAAATCTTTACTGAGGCATCTATATAGCCAAGGCACAGTGCTGGATTTTTCAGAGACTGAAAAGGTGAACGGCACACTGTCTTTACCCTTACAAGGTTTATTGATTCTGTGGTGAGGTCTGTGTTCTGTGAAAAAGAATTTTTATTCTAAGCCAATAGGACGCTAAATGAGGCCTTTCTTTTATTAATACTTTACAATTAAAGAGCACCTCAAGAAGGTAGAACAAATATTTGCCATCCAGAATTTCAGGTAAGCATCTCCTTAGAAAATCATTTTTCTTAGAAACATTTTGTTTGCAGTTCTAATTGTGTCTTGGCAATAGATTTACATACAGAAGGTTTAATGATGTGAGTATTTGTTTACAAAAGCCTAGGAATTTCCTGTAGTGGGGACTACATACTGACTTAATATTCAGAAGAGCATAAAAAAATGTCCCAGTTTTGCTTTTATAGAACTGGTAGTTCCTTGGTGTGCCTCCCCGCAGCATGCCCCTCCCCCCCATCATTCCCCTTTAACAACGTGGCCTTTTTTATTCTTGGAGGTCAAAACTGGTTCCTGCTTCCATCCGTGGAGAGGCAGCACTGGTGTCCAAGGCAGAAGTTCTGGGTTAGAGCTGCCACTCCTTGTGACTTTGGCCAAGTTACTTTGTCTACAGAAAACTCTTTTGTCATCCCTCAAGTGGTAGTAATTATCATATTGCCGACCACATAGGACTGTCACGAGAAAAGCACTCTTAAAATTTACCAAAGGGCTGCACTTGTCAAGATCTTGTCCATAGGGGCCCTATCCAATAGTGCCCTTGGTTCAGTTCTAGTCAACATTTTATGTGTGACAGAAGATGACATAGGTCACATGCTTTCTTATTAGATTTGCAGATGTCAGGACACTAGAAAGGTGGACCAAATTTATTATGATGAAATTAAATTAGGAATCAGTGCTAAGTCCTGTACTTGGGCTCAAAAAAATTAACTGTGGTAGATGGAGGGTTTTTTTTAAATAAGAAGAAAACCTAGGGGTTTTAGTGGACTTCAAAAATGATAAGGCTCTAGAAAAAGTCAGTATGATCTTAAGTTGCAGAATGGTGTTGAGAACATGGGATGTCAGAGCATACTTGGAATCTTGTGTTTAATTCCGGGTGCCATATTATAGGGAAAATGATGAAGAAACTGGAATCTAAGTTATGTTTAATCTGGGGCAGATTCATGAGGGGAACAGGAGAGCTGTCATTAAGTATTTGAAGGAGTAACATATGGACAAAAGATTCAGCTTATTCTCTTTGGTCCCAAAGGGCAGAATTAGGAGTATTGGAAAGGGATAGTAGAGGCATATTTAGATTTGATACAAGGAGCTTAACAATTAGAACTATCATAGGTGAAATGGACTACCTGAGCAGAGCATGAATTTCTCAGTTTTGATCTTTAAAAGTAAGTTGGATGGGGGCGGCTAGGTGGCACAGTGAATAGAGACTGGCCCTGGGGTTAGGAGGACTTGAGTTCAAATATGACCTCAGACACTTAACACTTACTAGCTGTGTGACCTTGGGCAAGTCACTTAACCCCAATGGCCCTGCCCTCCTCCATCTAAAAAAGCAAAAAAAAAAAAAAGTTGGATTACCACTTGTTAGAGATTCCTCAGAAGGGCTTGCTTCACATAGTAGCTGGACTAGATGGCCTCAGCTCCTGATTCTCTTCATGTCATCTTTATAATATCCCTAGAGCTACGTAGGGTAGATCTTTCCCCAGTCATTCCCTCCCCTACCCCATCAATATCAAATTTGTGACTCCCTATTGGAAAAATACAGAAATCTCTGAAGGACAACACACAATTATAGAACGGACTCCAGCAACTATTTACTACAACTCATAAAAAGGAATTCCACTGTAACATATCTGACAAGTGGACATTCAGCCTCTACCTGTAGATCTTCAAGGACGTGGGGAACCCCCATATGATGTTATTGGTGATAGCAGATGAGCTATTAGGAGTTACATCATTAAAAACAAAGCAGTCAGCCCTGTGCCACAATAGAGGCAAAATCTCAGGCTTCTTTCTATATAAGGTATAAGGTCTTTTGCCTCCTGGTTCATGTTTTCAGTTAGATAAAAACCTAAGGGGCACTCATGCTATATACATCTATAAAATGCAAGTGATACCTAATTTTTACTTTTTCTTCCAGGGGGCGCACAATATGACCAAAAACACATCATTCTCAACACTGCCAACCAAGAGAAGTTGACACAGGTTTGGGAGGCCTTGATCCTGTAATCCTGGACAAAGAATGCAAAAGATACTCTGGAACTACATACAGCAAGAAACTTAAATAGAAGGAGTAGCATTGGTAAAAAAATTGGACATGGAACATTCAATTTGAATTCTAAAAAACCAGCATTCAGCCTTGAAGCACATTGTGCCTGGGAAATTTATTCTATCTTTTCAGGACAAAGTTTTCATTTATTCTATAGCTTGTCAGTGAGTTTTGGCGATTCTGATTCTGTCCCTCTGTATTTTTTTTAAGGAGCTGCTTAGCAAGAATGCCTTATTAACAGATGTTTTGTGTTACTGGAGAGTTGTTAATATCGAATCTGTCTGCTTTAAATTATTCCCTAAGATGTCTTGACAGAAAAGAATGTAAACATACTAACCAACCAAAACATTCTGGACCCATAAAAGAAGTTGAACTGTACAAAGGTGGGGAACAGTAGAAACTGAAATTTGCAATATAAAGGATAGATCATTCACCAGCTGCAAAGTTCCTGTTCCGTGCCTGGCATACAGAAGGCAGCTTCATGATGTTTGCTGAATTGTTGAAAAGAAATGTAAATAATTTATTAGGACCATAACTGTGGTCCCCAAGATTTTTGGGTTGTTATTCATTAATCATGCCACACCAGGCACTACTGGGGACTTTCAACCAAAGTCTGGGTGGAACACAAAGCCTTAAGTCATGTATATTCATCATGTTTAATTAAGTACAGTCAAAATGTTTTCCCTTGAGGCAACTTTTTTAAATGGCAGTGTCCTTGGGGTACTAGCTAGCCTTCGCATAGCTGTGCCACTGGCCCAGTAAGTATTCCTTGGCCATTATACCTATCACTATAGTGGTATGTGGCCCTAGACAGTGCTGAGTGACCATTACCTGCTTTGGGCAGAGATGGTTCCATGCAACACGATAACAGAGCCTTTTCTTATAAGCTTAGAAATGTTTTCATTTGTTTTCTCATCTTTGTTTAACAATGTGATCCTTAAACTCAGAAGCTTCCAGGATAATGGGGTCCATTTCTAGTCCTGTTAGTTCACTGTACTTGCTTCTTTTGTGAACGTGCATTGGGCCCTGCACCCTTATTACCACCCTGGCTCCAGAGAAAATGGATGGATAGACCTAGTACTTGGGGGGGCAGACAGCCCCTGTCGAGACGTCTCTGGGGTTGGGTGCCCACAGTGAGGTAGTTGAACACATGCAACAGTGACTGGCTTTCGTATAAGTTGGCCAAATTGTAGTTACCTCCCTTCCTGCAAACATTAACCAGATCCTAAAATCTGCATGACAGCTGGTAACTTCCTATGTGAAAGGTGAAGTGAATTACAAACTCTTCATAATACTGGGGCATCGGGGTGCTGTTTATTAATGCAGTATGATAATTCTGACCACAGCTGGTTCTTCTCTAACCTTTTCCTTCCTTGGCCCCACTGTGGCGCACTTCACACAACACTGGTGCTTTTGTTCTTGTCTCTAGAGAAGCAAATCTCTTAATCTGATTCTGAGTGTGGTAAAAACAGAGTACTGAAATTTTGTCTCTGAGGTTCAAAATAAACAGCCTGTCATGATAGAGGTGAAATATATGTCTGTCTCTCCTTCATAAACATTTCCTTCTGCTTCTAAGTTTTCTTTTTTATTTTGAACACTGGTGCAGTCAGGTCTTCTAAGTCTAACCCTTATTTCTGCCACCTTGTGTTAAATTTATTTCATGAATACACTCCTTTCATGTTAACCTGACTCCGTAAACCCTTACACATTACCATTTGTTAGCCACAGCACAGCACAATACTCTAAAGCCAAAAAAAAAATCAGTTGGTGGATTAGAAATGAGAATGCACAACAAAACAGGATGATGGTAAGGGTGAAATAATGTGCCGTGTGTGTGTGTAGACCAACTGGAAACTGTTAGTAGTTTGTTAATAGTGAATGAATCTCCTGCCACCACCCTATGTTCAGGTCCTGAGAACATTTAAGTGAACTGTGCCTTTGGCTGCTGCTACAGCAGTGGGTAAAAGTGAGCATTTTGTCCTCCCTGGGGAAGAGAGGTGAAGTAGAACTGTAGAATCCGGCTGCAACTGTAGAATCCACCTCTCAGGATGTGCTTATCTGCTCTGCTCTTTTGTTAGGAGGCTCATCTCTAGAGCAGAGCTTCTTAAAGCAATATGTATGGATTTTTTAAAAAATTCTGATAACTGTTTCAATGTGACTGGTTTCACCTTGTGACGTAGGTATTCTACTTACTTTGAAAATGTTATTCTGAGAGAATCCAGAGGCTTCAGTAGGCTGCTAAGGAGGTCCAGGACACAACAAAGATTAAGAAACTCTTCTCCGGAGAGAAAGCCACCCAGGGATGATGACACTTTTACCTCCAGCTGCTTTAGGAAAAAGGACCAGGCAGCTTTCCTATCACCATCCACCTTTACGCATTCAAGGGACAAACAGCTGTGATGGTTCTGGAAGCTAAAAGCTGCCACAGGATGAAAAAGTCTGCAAAAGAACATGAAAAGGGCAAAGTAGGGTGGACAGAGCCAGACAAATAATCAGAGCTGTGGAAAGCCCTCTTCCAAAGAGCCAGTGACCCCAGCATAAAGAAAGGGTGTGTGTGTCTCAGAGGTGAGGCATCTGAAAAAGGTTAAAGCAGGATGGAGAAACCTTACATGATAGGGCTAGGAGGGGCTTACCAGGCAGGGTCTAGGGAGATGACCTTAACAGAGCTTATAGGCAAGGGAAGATGTTGGGGGGGGGGGGGGCGGTGAGGCAGAGGGGGAGAAATGAGCTGGAGAAGTGAATGAAGAATGAGTCATAGGAAACACTGTTTTGGAAATGGACACCTAGAGTATGTATGTAGGAGAGGCGCTGAGGAGACAAGAGGGAAAACTGACAAAAAGGATTTGCCAGAACACAGTGGTAGGAAAGACTGGAGAAATTCAATTCACAGTGGACAGGGAGAGTAAACACCCTGAGTGAGAAGTGACCGTTCTATATTTAGACTTAGAGTTAACCACACTAGTCAAACTGGTACAGATGAGCACATGGACAGAACAGGGCCCAAGTTAAAAGGGTCTCCCTGCTTTGATACAAAGGAGAATGTGCAAAAAGAGAAGTCTAAGTTGACTGGGAAGATGGACTATTGATCAATTCCAGGATCTAACAGGCACAGTTAACATGGCTGAAAGCATGAGGAAATCCAGATATCTGAGGGCACTTTCATCGATGTGGGCACCCATGGTGCCAGGTTACAATCTAGGCATGCCTTCTCATCTTACACATTTTGTGACCAATTCATTGTCCCATGAATACTCTGGAGGTCCACTCAACATGTGCCGGGGTCTACCTCTAGCTCTTTTGACATTAGATGGGTGCCAAACCTGGCCTGTCCAGTTCATTCCTCACTGTTGGTTACGTGACCAGCCATTTTCCAGTGCTACGTCCATCTTTTATACCACTTTCTGGCATATGAATTGTTCTTGGTAATATACCGTAGCTTTTTTATGTCCACTACGTACCTCCCCTCTGCATGATTCACAATTTGGATTCTCTGAAGATTATCATATCCCATCATTTATGGGTCATATAGCATCAAGGAAAGAATATTTCTGTTAAAAATAGGGATTTTTGTTGCATGGAGAAGCTTGGGGCTTTGGGGAAAAAATTTAAAACATACATCGCAAAAAAGTCCTCAGACCAACTTATAGCTGTATAGCTTTTAAAATTTACAAAGTGCTTTATATATGTTATCTCATTTGATCCTCATAATCCTATGAAGTTGGTAGCTCACATAAGATTATCTCTTTTTTACAGATAAGGAAGCAAAGTGTAGTAGACAGAGAACTGGCCTGATAGCCAAAAAGACCTAGATTTCAAGTTCAATATCTGACCAATATTGGGACGGTTCTTTAAAGCTATGGAGTTACAGGAAAGGTGCTACCTGCACTGACAGAGGGAGTTTCCTCATCCAGGAGCTCTCTATGCCAATGAAGCCTCTGGTCCAACCCCTGTCCCTAGAGATGAAGAATGGCTAAGAGCAGGCATGATTGCTCCAGGTCACAGAGCTAGTCAGGGGCAGAAGTAGGACTCCCCAAGCACACACCCAGTGCTCCTCCCACAATTCTATGCGTGCTCACCTTCTGATGGTCCTAGACATCAGGCCTTCACTCCTGACCCCCATAAGGAGCAAGGGGCAGAGCAGAGACCCTGGGCCTTGTTTCTCCAGTTGAGGGCTCCTCCAAGGAGCCTGGAGGCCATCTCCAGGCTCCCTGGAGCACTCCTGTTACCTAATGAATCAGGAACTTCACAAAGAACATGATTGAAGAAGCAGCTGCAATCAGCTCTGGTTCAGCTTCATTCTGACAGCACTTAAATGTGGGCAGTGGAAAACCTTAAGACGGGAACTCTTAAATCAGACTTGTGGCTACAGATTCGGGGAAATGTAAAGACATTTTTTCCTCATCTGAAAACTCTCAAAACTCATGCTCATTAAACCTCTGATAAATGTGGAAAAGGAGAGTCAGGAAGGAAATAGGAGCACACACCAGAGCTAAACAATAAGTGCAAGATCTGTCAATCAACATTAAGTGTATTTTCTTTTTATTAAACTACATTAACCACTGTCTTTCCTCGTGCATGTCCACCTTCTGTCTTCAGGAAGGCTTGGGGAACTTGAGAAAAAGGGAAGGTTTGTTCAATAACTGGTCGGACCTGTAAAACATGAGTAAAAAGACAATGTTAACTGGCCAGAAACAGGTACACCTCTCAAAGCCCACAAACAGTTGTAGGTCGCAGTCCCAGGGCGAGGAAGAGCACTAGCACCACAGTGGGTAGCCTCAGGGGAGGGGGGACCCTGTTTACAATTCTAGGGCAGAAAAGAGTGCTTGTAGTCACTCATAGACCAGAGTATAGGCCAGGAGAACAGCGACCAAATCTCTCCTTAGATCATGTCACCTCAGAAGAATTGAAAATTTAAAGAACTAGCTATGTAAACAGCAGCACGAAAAACCTGAAGTTTGGGACAGTACCTCCTCCACACCAGGAGCAAAGCCCAACTTTAACATTAAGTTAAAAGTCAAGTAATAGAGTGGGAAAATTAAAAAAAATAATAATAAAAAGATCTGACCACAGAAAGTTACTTTGGTGACAGGGTAGATCAAAATACAGAAGAAAACAAAGTCAAAAGAGCTACATCCAAAGCCCCAAAGAAAAATGTGGACTGGTCTGCCCAAAAAGAATTCCTAGAAGATCTTAAAAATCAAATGAGAGAGGTAGCAGAAAAATTAGGGAAAAAAATAAGAACAATGCAAGAAAATCATGGGGAAAAAAAGACATGCTTGGTAAAGGAGGCACATAAAAATACTAAAGAAAATAATAAAAGAGGCACAAGAATCCACTGAGGATAACTCCTTAAAAAGTAGATTTGGCCACATGGAAAAAAGATGTACAAAAATTCAATGAAGAAAAGACCTCCTTCAAAAGTAGAATTGGCCAAATGGTTTTAAAAAGTACAAAACTTCACTGAAGAAAACAATTCCTTAAAAATTAGAAGTGGGCAACTGGAAGTGAATGGTTCCATGAGACACTGAGAAACAGTTCAAAAGAATGACTATCTCATTGAAAAAAACAACTGACCTAGAAAACAGGTTGAGAAGGAATAATTTAAGAATTACTGGACTGCTTGAAAGCCATGATCAAAAAAAGATCCTAGAATTTCAATAATTTCAAGAAATCATCAAGAAAAACTGCTCTGATATCCTAGAACCTGACGGTAAAGTAAAAGTCGAAAGAATTCACAGATCATCTACTGGAAGAGACCCCAAAATGAAAACCCCCAGGAATATTATAGCCAAATTCCAGAGCTTCCAGGTCAAGGTAAAAATACTGCAAGCAGACGGAAACAATTCAAATATAGTGGACTCACAAGATTTAACAACTTTCACTTTAAGGAGCTCAGGGCTTGGAATATAATATTCTCAGCAATACAATGATCCAAGACAATTCAGAAAGACTTATAAAAAATGCCATCCACCTCCAGAGAAAGAATGGACAAAGACGAATGCAGATCAAAGCATAAATTTTTTCAACTTTCTTTACTTTTCTTGTTTCTGATCTCTTTTCTTTCACATGACTAATATGGAAACATGTTTTGCATGACGTGTATAAGCTATGTCAAACTGCTTGCCATCTCAGGGAGGGGGAGGTGAAAGAATTTGGAACTCAAAATTAAAAAAAAAAATGATAAAAATTATTTTTACAAATAATTGGGGAAAAAAATCCCAACCATTAAAATAAAGAAATAAGTGGATGGGTCGTATTCCCAAGAACTTCTGTATCTTCTGTGACATCTAGCATAGGGCAAAGATTTTAATAAATGCCTAGAGAATCAAAATCTCTCCATGATGCTTCTTTGCCTCACAAGGTAGGGAGCCAGGAGAGGGTCTCTGTGCCAGAGGAGCACGGGGTGGCAGCAGCTGGCCTCCTGTAGGAGAGGCATCACACCCTGCTCATAATGCCCGAGTGCCTGCTCATTACTTTTAATGTGCCATTTATTCTGTCAGTAGCCTCCCTCTGAAATAAGACACTTGTTAACTTCCTCATCCCCCCTCCCCTCCAGGAATGCAGCTTAACCCTTATAAAAGTTTAAATAAAAATTGATAATTACCCGTGTGGTATTTCAGCTGAATAGCTCTGAAGGCTCCACGGGCAGAAACAGATTTGTCATAAGGCAAAAATCTACCCATGCATTTTACAAGCAGTTTTCTTTTATGAGTGCCATGCTGATTACACGCAAGGTAATAGACCATTTACCCTAACAAGATGTATGCTTTAAGAAATTATATGGCTGGACAGAAAATGGAACAGAAAAAAAAATTAACCGGCTATAAAAGGGTTTCTATTGCATGTACACACTCAGTTCAGTCAAGCCACAGCAAGAATAGATCAGAGGTCATTTAGTCCAGCCCCCTTGTTTCACAGCTGAGGAAATGAAGGCCCAGAAAGGATAAGTGACCTTGGCCAAAGTCAGCCAGAGAAGGGGCAGAGCCTGAGATTCTGAATTCTGTGCTCTTTCTACTACATCCCCCCTTCTTGCAGATTGCCAAATTTACTTCCTGCAGTCTCCTCCAACTCCATCACCCATCAATTACCAAGCATGTGTAAGTACCTATAATTTGTCAGGCACAGTGCTAAATGCCAGAGACAAAAAGACTCAAGAGGAGCATAAAAAGGTAAACAGGAAAGAGAAACGTTGCCTGCCATTACAGCAATGACGTCTTAACAGAGGAGAGAACACACACCTACCTGTACAGGTTAATGCCTAACATAAGGACGTGTAGGAGACATGGCAGTCTGGGGAGGGAAGGCCCTCTCAGCTGGGGCATCAAAGGGGCTTCACAGAGAAGGTGGCACCAGAAAATGGAGGTGAGGAAGCGGTGCGTTTTGGGTATGGAAGACAGCTAGTACAAAAGAGAGGGAAAAACAGGGGAGAGAGGAGGAGAGGGAAATAATGTGTAAGGCTAGGAAAGGGAGACGGGGCCAGGCTGTGAAGCTTTAAATGCCAGAGAAGCAGGCTGTAGAAGTAAAAGGGAACCACTGGACTTTCTTGATTAGGTGAGTGAGAGTGAAAAACAGGAGGGCACTGAGGTTACAAACTTGGGTTACTGGAAGCGTGGTGATACCTTGTAAAGTAATAGGGAGGTTTGGGAAAGAGGTGGGTTTTTGAAGAAAAGAGCAATCTAAGCCAAACCACCAGCAAAGACAAGGTGTCCCAGAAGTCTTGGGGCAATCCACTGGGGGATGGGAAGCTTTCAGGAAGGAAATGTGTGTATTTCTTCGTACAGGTTAATGAATGGAACAAAAGATACATAAAGAGGAGTGAGTGGGTGTGATACAAAACTATAAGTGATATCTGAATACCTTCACTCCAGAGATAACAGGGAATGAAAGGAAAATAATCGCTTATATGCCATGTGCCAGATGCTGCACTAAATACTTTACAGATATTACGTCACTTGGTCCTCACAACATACTGTGGTTATGATGACAGCCCTGAGAAGGAACTGCAGTTAATATCTTCATTTTACAATCATGGTAACTGAGGCAAAGAATGGTTAAATGGTTTGCCCAGGTCAAAAGTTAGTAAGTCTCTGAAGCTGGATTTGAACTCAGGCCTTCCTGCCTCCAGGCCCAGCGTTCCCTGCATTTCACCACCTAGTGCCCTAACAGTTTCTAACAATACAGAAACAACAATGGACGGGGGAGTCTAGAGACCTGGGTAGCAGTCCTGGTCAGGTAGAGGCCCTGGGTCATGCCACCATCTTGTCTCTTTGCTTCAGTGTCTAGAGGTGCCCTATGACACAACACTGCTTTTGCCACAAGCCTGGGCCCCTGGGATCTGTTATCACCTCCTTTCCTTAATCCTGGTCATACTCACCCCCTGCTTGTACCTGCCATATGATGGACTTCCTGAGTCCTCCCAGGATATAACACTACCTCCCACAAGGCCTGGAAAACCCTGAACCTTCTCTATACCTGCCTTTCTTAGGGAACCTCTGATCCTTCACTGGTACTCCGTCCAGACTCATTCAGGAATGGTTAACATAATGCACTCCCCATCTTATTCTCCTCACAAGGGAGGGACAGAACCTGTAACTGCCAAAGAAAAATTCCTCTGTCAGCTCCCTCATTCCCAACCCCATCACCTTCACCCTACTAAGGTCACACTGCAGATATGCCTGCTACTTCCACGGAACCCTATGGAACTCCCATTGCATAATTAGCAAACTTCTTTTCATTTTAAACTTTCTCTATCATTCCTTTTATCTTCTGACACTCACTGAGACTTGTTTTCCTCCGCAAGTAGCTGTGTCTCTGACTACTATTCTCTTTTACTGGCTGTACATTCTCTCACATCACTTTATCTGATGACAACCTTTTAATATTTTGTCTCTCGCTATGCTTTGTAACCCTTTACCCTACTTTGTATCCTCACTGTGATCTCCAATCTCTCTACTCCTCACTACTTTCCCAGGTCATCGCCACCCTTGCTCTGACACTGCTGTCTAGCTAGCTCTTTCCGATATCAACCTCTGGGATAGCCACTATTCTCTACTCTCAAATCTCCTGCCTCCTTTTCCTACTGCTGATCACACCCTGCCAAAATTCATCCCTGGACCACTTCCAACATCTACCTCTAGCATTCCTTCTTACATGTTACACGATCTGAACAGAGCTAGAAGTCACCCAAACCACCCTGATTAGGTCGACCACATATTTATGTTACCCAATCTCAACTGGGTCCTCACTGCAGCAAGGCTAATCTTCTAGTCCAGCGGTTCTCAACCTGTGGGTTGTGACCCCTTTGGGGGTCGAACAACCCTTTCACAGGGGTCGCCTAAGGTCATTGGAAAACACATTTCCAATGGTCTTAGGAACTGAGACACCACTCCTCTGTCTCCAGGTGGGTCCGCCCACATGCAGATACACCCACATACAAGTATTAAAGGGTCGGGGCATTAGGAAAGTTGAGAACCATTGTTCTAGTCCTTCTTGATGGATTTTCCAACCTAACAACTACAGAAGCTGTTCCAAATCTTCTCTTCTCTCCTCAAGTTTCCCATAACCCCTCTTCCACCCTCACAGGTGAGAACCCTTCCTCATCCCTCATTAAAAAATTTGAGGCCATTTGCCAGAATTCTCTCTTCTCCACTTTTAATCTCCCATTCCTAACATCATCACCCACTACCTGTCGACCTGTACAATGTTTTATGCAATACTCCCCTCAATGTACATACTCTCTCTGGTCTAACCATACTGGTTTACTTACTGTTGCTCACACTTGAAGTCCCAGACTTTTCCTTTCTGTCTCCCTAGGAATCTCTGGTTTTCTTCCAGAAAATTCACCTGCTGCCTTCTCTAGTAAGCTTTTCCTAGTCCTTCAAATTGCTAGTAACTTCCCTTCTGAGGTTACCTTCCATCAGTATGCATATCCATTTATGTACTCATTTATGCATGTTATCTCTCCTATTACAATGTAAGCTCCTTGAGGGTAGTGCAAATGGTAAGGGAAATTGAAGAGCTGCCCTGCTTCTTAACGAGTTTCACTTGGAGCCTAACAAGAGAAGCTTGCTTAGGGGAGACTTGTTTTTCCAGGAAGGCTCACACCTTTTGTAACTTTGTAATTAGGCAGTGGGTCATGAAGGTGGTGAAGTTCTCTGACCCTGGAGAAGGCTACATATGAGGTTTTGCTTTAGGGCTCACTTATGGGAAGAGTTGTGTGACTTGGCCAGATGGAACTCTGGGTAGCCATTAGGCTCCCCTCTCCCCCCCCCATTGAAAACACAGATGTTGGCACTTCTCTCTCCGGAAACTAACTATGGATGTATGTAACAGTCAGACAGCTAGAAGTCGTCTATTGGTCTGCTGAATTGTGTTATTCTCTCTGTCCACGTTTTTTTGTGTGCTTACAATTTCTGTCTGTATTTTCTCTGAAGTTCAGGGTGCTGACTTTTTCCCCTGAACCAAGTAAATGATATATAATGTTTGATTAAAGTAAGATTGTTAACTCCTTTTGAGTTGCTTTCCTTTGGAAAAGCAGATCAAAGAAGCTGTACTAGCAGCCATCCTGGGCACACTAGGGTACTTGCTGCTACAAAGCAAGGAGGTTTTGCTTTTTCTTTGTAATTCCTAGCACTTATATAGAACCCAGCACACAGTAAGGTGCTAGTTGATAGTTTCAGGAATTAAGTAGCTGGGTGATTGGAGCAAATCACCTTTTTCCTCACTCTTAAAAAAGGAAAGATAAATATTTATACAATCTATATCAGAGGACTGTATGCAGAAGTAGTAACATAGTACTTTAAAATTTGCAAAGCACTTAAATATTATCTCATCTTATCCTCATAACAATGCTGGGAGGGAGGCACTATATTATTAGTCCCATTTTGCAGATGAGGAAATTGAGCAGAAAGAGGTTGTGACTTCCCCAGGATTTTATTGCTAGTAAGTTACTAAAGCCAGATTTGAATTCATATCTTCCTGATTCCAAGTTCAGGACTCTCTCTACTGTGCCACTAAGCTTCCAATGGGAGCTACTACAACACATTAAAATGTATATGTTAATTCATCATGCCAGATTATCAGAATATTCAGGAAAAGAATTCTTTTCTAAAAAACTAGAAATAATCTGTTCTGAAAAATCAAAGTGCTATTTCTACACCTGTCTGAAATTTTAATGAACATGGCACTTTCAAGTCTGCAAAGAGGAGGAACAAGACAACCAACTAGGATCATGGAACGTTCTGGAACCACTTGATTGTGAAGAGTCACCATAGGCTGCCTTTCATTTTCCATAGCTAGTCTTCCTTATTGTGCAAAGTCACACTAGGTGAAGATTACTGGAACCCCAGGAGGCACTAGGCTTCTACAACTGAGCCCTTATAACCAATGACAAACTGTTCCTCAAATATGAGGACTGATTATAACCCCAAAATTACTTAGCAACTGGCCTCTACAGGCTCCATGCATCCCTGGAGTGGATACAGGGTAATGTACTTGGCCTCAGGAGCCCTGGCCTCTAGGAGAGGTTTCACAATTTAGGCAGCCTGACCTTGGGTGAGAGGCAGTAAGGCATGGGGGCAGCGGATGGCTTCGGAGTAAGACAGATCTGTGTTCAATTCCTGCGACAAATCAGTGAGCCTCAGGAGCCCAGGCAACTCTAAGACTATAGATCAAGTTGTCTGTCTGGAGTAGGAAAGACTTCTCCATATTGATGACATCCCAGTTCCATATGGCCCTCCTTCTCATCTCCTTAATGACTCTGTGCAAGGTAAGTCACCTCTCTGTACTTGTCTCCTCATCTATGAAACAGGAATAACAACGGCTGGCCCACTACCCTATGAGGGTCACTGAGACATTAAAACTAGATAATGGATTTGAAAAAAGTGAATTACAAAATTCCAGACATAATTAATCAACAAACCTACTACATGTGATGTACTATGTTAGCTGCCAAGGATTGTTGTTGTCCAGTTGTGTCCCATTCTTCATGACCCAATTGGGGTTTTCTTGGCACAGACAGGGAGGGGTTTGCCATTTCCTTCTCCAGCTCATTTTACAGATGAGGAAACTGAGGCAAACAGGGCTAAGTGACTTGCCCAGGGTCACACAGCTATTAAGTGTCTGAGCCTGAATTTGAATTCCGGTCCTCCTGACCCTAGGGTCGGTGCTCTCTCCACTGCGCCACCTAGCTGCCCAGGGTACGAAGACAAAAATAAAAGAGGCCCTGCCCTCAAAATTACATTCCATTGTGGAAGAAAACACATACACGTATAGATATGTACAAAAGAAATACAAGGTAAATTTTTTGTGGGAGAAGCCCTAGACCTCATGGAGAAGGTGCCATCTGGGCTGACCTTTGAGGGAAATGAGATCAACGAGAGGATTATCTCCGCTGCTGTATTATTGTTGAGCTTACAGGAGAATCCAAACAGACAGCAGGTGAAAATAACGAGGCATGAGAACAGCCATTTCTGTGAGCTATCTCTAGCTCTCGGGAGAAACTAAATGAGTCCAACAGCACCAGGGATCTCTGTGAAGATCCCTAAACCCACCCTGTTGCCACTTGAAACACCACTCGCCAATGCTATTAACTGCCCATGCTCCTCTACTACCCCTTTCTAAAAATTACGACCTGCTCTAAAACCTTTGGCTCCAGTGCTACATGAATACTGAACTGATGATACCAACAATTTAGGGTATTAAACACTTTAATCTGGATGGCTGACCAGGTCTGTTGTGTGAATACTCCCTAAAAAGGGCTGACATGAGTCATTTAGCTTTTCCCGTACGGGGCAAACAATGACAAAATTCTTCCTGTTAGCTGGTGAGGAGATGCCACTGTTGGATGGCTGTATGATAACAAATGGAGATTAGCTAGATAATGAGACAGAAACTATTTACAGCCACACACATCAGGCATGGAGTCCAGAACACTTGTTTGTTAGGGACAGGGGGATTAAAGGGAAAATCCAGGCCTAGGGAGAGCGAGGTGACATACACTGAAGTAGCATCTATCTGATGACACTGCTAGAGCAGCCTCTCCAATGCAGGATGCTCAGGGGGCGGGGGTGGGCGGGAATCACAGATTTGGAGCTGGAAGGGGCCTTAGATCATCTATGCCAACCCGTGCATTTTAAAGATGAGGAAACTGAGTTTCAGAAAAAGGAACTGACCTGCCCAAGGTCACACAGTTAAAAAGCATCTTGTTAAATCAGTTGTTTCAGTCATGTCCAGCTCTTCATAACCCCATTTGAGGTTTTCTTGGCAGAGATACTGGAGTGGTTTGCCATGTCTTTCTCCAGCTCATGTAACAGATGAAGAAACTGAGGCAAACAGGGTTAAGTGACTTGCCCAGGGTCACACAGCTGGGAATGTCTGAAGCCAGATTTGAACTCATGAAGATGTGCTATCTAGCTGAGGGCTGAATCATATTCTCTGACATAGTCCACCTCTCAGTATACCGTGAAAAGCCTGTTATACAAATGCTTTTACTCTTGCTCAGTACCTGCCATCCCTAACACAAGCATATATTCTAAACATGCTAAGAGGATTCTGTGTATTTTCTCCCACTTTCCTTCGCTAAATAAACTGGACAGAAGCAGCCCCTATGCTATAGACACCCATCTTAAGACATCCTCTCCCTTCTATGCCAACAAAAAGGGAATATCTTCTCTTTCCACCTCCATTTGTTTCTGCCACTCAAAGTTACTGTTTACCAGTGCTACTGTGGTGTGATGCTCTCTTTTTTGCATTTTTTTGGGGGGGGAGGGAGGGAAGAGGATCCCTCTGTTACCAGTCCTGGGAGGAGTAAAAAAAGAAAAGTGGGGACTTTCTTCACCATATTTTCTTGACTTTCCACAACTTGTCCACCCATTTGAAGTACTGGGCACATAATATGTTTCCAACTTTTTGCAATGCAAATAGTGCTGCCACCTTTTTTGTGGTAGCAAAAAATGAAACAAAGTAGGTATCCATTGATTAGGAAACTGCTAAACTATGGTACCTGAATGAAATGGAGTAACTGCTGTCTTTTAAGAAATGATAAACATGATAAAAAAAAAAAGAGAAGCAGGGGAAGACTTATGTGAAATAATGCAAAGTGAAGTAGAACCAGGAATCAATATACATAATTACAATGTAAAACACAAAGAAACTAAACACAGCCTGAAACTAAACACACACTCTATTAATTATAGTGATTATGCCTGGCCCCAGAGAAGACCTGAAAAAATCCAACTCTCTCCCTTCATTACAGAGAAGGGAAACTGTATAGACTTCCAGACACAGTTGATGGGCTGGCTAGTTTTTGCTAAGCTGCCTTTATTCCTTCCTTTTAAATTTCTTGGTTCTAAGGCACAGCTTACTAAGTAGGGGGAAGGGATTTATTTGGAAATGAATATGATGCAAAAACAAAAGGCATCAATAAAAATAACAAATCAATCAGACGATTTTTAAAAAAAATCAAATACTACTTCTATGAATATTTTTGGATAAGTGTTCTTTCTTGCTGTCACTGACTTTTTTTGGTATAGAAACCCAGTAATGGGTTCACTGGCTCAGAGTGTGAACAATTTATTAACTTTCCTAATGAAGCATCATCCCACTTGAGTTCAAATCCAGTCTCAGACACTTAATGCTTACTAGCCGTATGACCTTGGGCAAGTCACTTAACCCCAACTGTCCCTCCAAAAAGCAAAAAAGGAAAAGGAAAAGAAAAGGAAAATAAAGTGTCTGCCCCACCCCACCCTTTGAATGGTTAGAATAATTCACAGCCCTAGCAGCAAGTTAATGTCCCTGTCATCCCACAGATCTACCTGAATAGTTCTATCTTTTACCATCTCTGCCAAATTCACAAGTGTAAAGTAGTTCTTCATATTTGTTTTAATCTGTATTTCTCTGATCTTTAGTGATTTTTGACCTTTTCCCCCCCTAAATGGTGGCTGATAGTTTGCAATTCTCCTTTTGAAAACTTTTTTTTCACATGTTCTGACTTTACATGTTGAAGAATATGAACCACATTTCCTCTCTTTTTTTTTGTAACTTTTCTCTGTCTTATTTTACATGCAAGGCATTCAATATTAACATTCACTTGTGGTAGAAGTTCTTGGGATGCTGTAAAGTTCCTTACTTCTTCCTTCTCTGCCAAAAAATGGTGCTGACTACAACTATTATGGTGGTTTGTTTGCTTACTCTTCTCATGCATTTGCAAAAGCCAAATGACCAAGTGTCCTATGAACAAGGGGTTTCCTGGTACCTTTGGGCATAGGATAAAATCAACCCTTAACTGCTCTATTTGATTCCTAAAGGCACATAGGGGATGTCCTTCCATTTAAGAACCACTTCTTTATTGACTTCTGGTTTTCCATTCAGTGAGAATGTCAATATGACTGACTCTGGTTTACTCTCTCTCATAGTCTATCAACTCACTGTAAACAACTGTGATTCTTAAACATCTGTCCCCCTCTTCCCACTACTCTGCCACTTACACAATGTAAGCACAAAAGGGCCATTTCGTATTTGTTCATATTCAATAAATTATCTCAGCTACCATCAAGGTGCCAGCTTTTTGGAGATCAGGCCTTTCTATGTTTATATAGTCTGCTCCTTGGACAGAAGACTTGGTCTCTCCCTGGGAAAATATTCCCATTCTTTCCAACTTGGTAGACACTACAATTAGGATCAACTACAGACCACATTTGAAGAGGACTTTTGTGGAACAGGTGGGAATAAGAATTTTAAAAACCTTCACTCAATTTTAAAATCTTTACTTTTAGCATACAAAATATGTCTTTGTAGTTTTGTCTCTTTCCCAAATTAAATGACTAAGAAAACAGTAACTTCTAATCAGAGATTAAATGCCCTTCACCAGATGAGAAAGAATGGCACAACCAGATCTTGAAGCACACTTCAATGTGGCACTTGGTTTCTCACATCAACTCCCATAGCCTTGCACAAACCTAAATGAGATGCTGCTAAGGCAGTACGTAAGTCAAAAGCCAAAACAACCTTGTAAGAATACTTTTTTTATGGAGAATAGAGGATTAAAGATATCTACTTCCCATAACTCTCTGCTAAAAGATGGTACATTAGAACAGTCTTTACTTCCATCATGTCTCCTTTCAGCCACTTTATCAATCTCCTGCCAAAATTGATAGGTAAATACAGAGAAGTCAATTTTCTTCTTTGTTGTACAAACAAGCATTTAAGGTAGAGAAAAGCCAACTATGTTTTGAGTACAAAGAAGTAGACATGTAAGCATATTATGATCTGAATACTTGGCAGGAATCAAGACAAACCTAAAATACACAATACACTGGCTATGTAAAGTCACAGGATTTTAGAACTTGAAAGGATCTTAAAATATCATCACATCCAACTCCCTCACTTAGTCCTAACAATGCAAACAGTGAGAGTGGGAGTAGGGGTAGCAGGGCAGGAACGGACCTCCACAATAACTACACTCAAACCAAACTAACAACATAGTTCCTCTGGGAGACTAAGGAGAGGGCAACAGAAATAGAGTTAATGTTGAATCTGGGGACAGAATCCTCACATAGCTGTGAGACTGAATCCATATATACATGTTTTCACCTTGCACATACAGACTTGGCAGATATTCTGGAGAAGGTACTCAGACTTGGAAAGCAAGCCAAACTATTTGGAAACAGGAGTAAACCACCTTTCACTCTGCAGCTCCTTAGCTTGAATAAAGTAAGGCTAAATGCACAGCTTTTAGCTGTGGTTTCCTAAAGCTACCTCTTTTAAAGCCTAAATGCAAGCATGAAATGTGATGTCAATCAATGCAAGGAATGAGTGGTCCTGAGAGCTTATCTCAGAGAAACCTTCAAAGTGGCTATGGATTTTCCATACAAGGTCTCTTTCCCACAGCACATAATTCACATAAGAGGTAAACTATCCAAAGAAAAAGTTGAGAGAAAAGATTTTGAAGTCAACCCTCCAGATACAGTCTGTCACCAGAAGATCTTAAAAATCCAATGTGGTTCTTTATTGTTTATATAAAGGTATCAAATTTGGGCATTTATTTCTATACATGACCTGCTTAGATGCAGTAGTACTCCTGGCTGATGTCTCAAGAACCACATAAGAGGGCTAAGGAACACATAACAATTTCTGAAACTCAGAGCAGCCATAATAATGGTTTTTGGTCTATGTCTAGGCAATCAATCCCAAGGTCAATAATTGTACACCAAAATATTTGTAGAAGTAGGGTTTTATTTTGGGGTTTTTTTTTGTAGTAGCAAAGAAAAGGAAACAAAGTAGCTGCCTGTTGGGGAATGGCTAAACAAGTTTTGGCACATGAAGGTAACAGAGTATTATTTTGCTCCAAGAAAGGATGAATATGAAGAATTCAGAGACGCTTAGGAAAACTTCTCTGAACTGATGCAAGATAAAGTAATAAAAACCAAGAAAAAATTATACACAATGGCTACAGCATAAATGGAATAACCACAACAAAGCAACTGAAATGGAATAATGTGATAATAAAACGACCAAGCATCAAAGAGGCATCAAAGAGACAGAGAGTGCACCTCCCCTGCTTCTTTACAGAGCTGAGGAACTGTGGGAGTGGCCTATATAACACCAAACTTTTTCAATTTGTTGGTTAGTTTTGCTAAACTATTTTTTTACTCCTTATTTTTTATTCTTTGTTATAAGTCTCTCTGGGATGAGGAAAGGGAATGGATACTTCGGGAAATGTACATGATACAAAAAGCAAAATAACAGCATTGAAATTTATCTAGAAGAATAGCTTTTAGCTACCCTAAGTAGTGATGTTCAAGCTAAGCTATAATTAAAGAAAGAAAAATTTGTGAAGTCGTCTGTTCGTATTTTGGTATCTACCTTACAAAGAAGGAAGCTTTATAGCCATTTTGTAGACTTCAAAGATAATAGTGAGAAAATGCTTTGTAGTTGGTAGCTGCTACTGCTCAAGTGTCATAGCAGTAGTAGCATTTTAGTATAAATGCCACGATCCAAGCTATCAATGGGTTCGAGATTTCCAAGAGAGCAAGAAGAAAACATTAGGTCTATACTGTTGAACTTGAATCTCAAAAAAAGTTTTTTTCTATCAATGACACCAATGCCACTACCTGATAATAGTTAAACAGGAATACTTATTTACTGTGTGAAGAGCACTGTGCTGGATGTTGGGGAAGATATGAAAATTATATAAAACATGATCAATGCTCTTACTGAATTTAAAGTCTAGTAGGGGAATAATACACATACCCAGATAATTACTATGCAAAATAATTCATAATGCAAAGTGTAAAACAAAGTGCTGGGTGAAGTTGGTTATAAGAAATGTTATAAGAAACTGGAGAGATCAGGGAAAAAAATTCATGGAGAATATGACACTGGAGTTGGGCCATAAAGGCCTAGAGAGGAAGAAATGACATTCCAGACATATAGAACAATATGATCCAAGGAACAGAGGCAGGAAAACATAGGTCACATCCTTGGCACAAAGGGTAGTCCAGTTTTGTTAAAGCTTAGAGTATGAATCAGAAAACAATATGAGATAAAGTTGGAAAGCTAGAATGGTTCCAGGTTGTGAAGGTACTGGAATGCCAGGGAAAGGAGCCTAAATTTAGCTGAGTAGGCAATAAGGACACTGGAGATTTTCTGAGAAGAGCAATGACATGAACGGATCTATTCATAAGTTAGATAACTCTAGCAGTGGTAGATTGGAGAGAAAACATAGGCAGAAGGCATATCAGGAGGCTAGTGCAAGAGTCTAGGAGCATGATAATGAGCCCTTGTAGTAGGGGAGTGGCTGTTACAGAAAGGAGAAAATAAATATGAGAGACATTTCGGGGTTAATCAAAAGGTCATTTCAGTTGCCTTCACCTCAAAGAGAACTTCACTCTCAAGGAGTCATTCAACTAAATCTGGTAATAATTCATAAGGTAAAGAGAGAGAAATCAAGGTTATATAGCTTCACCAGGTACTCCATGGGCCTGCACTGCCAGAATTGCCATCTCCTCTAAGGAAAATAGTCAAGTGGGCAAGAGATATTTAGAGCACACGGGTAGTAGAAACATTGCTTTTAATCCCAAGGCAGTAAGAAAGGATCTTCAAAATGAAAACCTGCAATTGAAGAATGCTGCAGTATAGGTCCCAGAATGATCTGTATCACTTTTTATTGACACTATTTACAATTAATTGATTTTGCTTAAGTCGTGGTTCTTTGTCTCTGCATTTAGCTCAGAAATTCAACTGGTATGAAACGAGTTAAATTTGGACATTTGGTTCTCCTGCTAATCACTGTTTTATTCTTGCCTGAAGGGATTCTGCTGTCCTTGGGGGATGCAGGTGGACCCTAGGGAGTCTAGTCTACTTTCTGTATACCACCAAACTATCTTTCACAGATGTCTAATGTGCTATCCAAAGAAGTCTGGCCCACTTTCTTTTAACCTTGCAGGTGGACTCAAACAATGAATACTTCTTAATCACAGGAAGGAAGGAGGGAGAGGCCATGGTTAACTCTCATTCTGAGCATCAAATTATCCCCCTCAAGCTTTAGCTACATAATCAATCATGTTTGTTGTCAACCCCATGATGTCATCTAGCCTGTTGTGTTCTTTGTTCTAACCTTTTAAAAACGAGTTAAGTCTTCATCTTGGGGTCTCTGGCTTAAAACTGAAGCAGAGTCATAGACCCATTTCTTACTGGTAGGTTCATATCCTGTTAATAAAATATTATCTTGCTTGGAGAGAATGTGCCTCAGTCTACCTTTGTTGAATTTTACTTGCAATGCCCCCAATTCCAAGGCAGCTGACTTAGGTAACTTTCTGCTACCACCTGGAGAATCAGGGAGAACTTTTCCTCTAAAGACCCCACCCTGGGACTCTCAATCTTTCCCTTTCCCTGCTATACCTCTTGCCTGCAGATCTTCCTGCAGGTAGTGTAAGAAATCAATTAACACTATGTGCCATTTTACTACACCCAAATTCTCTCTCTAGGAGTCATATATTAACTCCCTTAATCTCCTGATCCCCATATTCCTCTCAGACAAAGCCCTAGCAACTGTACAATTATATTCCACTTTGTAAAATGGAATGAATGATAGAATACTATTAAGGGCATTAGGATATCTGGGTTCTTGTTTGGGTTTTGCCACTAATGAAATGACCATTTCACCTCTCTAGCCCTCAGGAGTCAAATTAGGTGATCTCCAACGTCCATTTCAACTCAGAATCTGACTCTACTTTGACCCAGGCAAGACCAAAGATATTCTTAAATTCACATGCTTTTTTGGGGGGTTGGAGCTAAGAGGGAATGGGGGAGAGTGGTGGTGAAGGGAGGCAGGAAGCTGATTACATAAGCTATAGCTCCTGATGGTATCTATGAGGTCCTGGGAAGCTTTCACATTTCCAACACAGGTGATTGGTAATAGCAACCAGAGGCACATGAGTGACACTGATGTGGGAGGTAAGTGGGGAGGAGGCTTCACGTACCTTTCCGGCTTCCACCAGTTCTGCGATATCATCCAAGTATACGCCACTGGGCGTGAAAAAGGCCCATCGATAATGGACTCCTTGACAAAAATGCTAAGAAAAACAAAAAGAAGAAATGTCAAACACAGGAAAAGACTACAGAATGACTGAAAATGCCATTTTGAGAAGAAAATACAGGAAAATTAGTTGCTAAATGCTAATAAAGCAAGCCTTGAGTGTGCAAAACCAACAACCCACTCAGGCAGGTATTTTAATCACGCAGGATCCTTTACTACATCTTCAATTCGAGAAGAACAAGTGGATACATGAAGTTTGTTCCCATAATGACACATACTATCAGTAGTTACCAGTAATCTCTTAATTGCCAAATTTCATTGACTTTTCTGTTTTCATGCTTCTTAACCTCTGCAGCTTTGACGCTGTTGAACGCTTTCAACCTGGACATTCTCTCCTGTGTTTTTGTGACAGTGCTCTCCCTTGGCTCTCCTTTGACCTGCTCTAGGTCTAACGTCAGGAAGACAATTAATAGCTATGTGACCCTGGGCAAGTCATTTAACCTCTCTGTGCCTTAGTTTCCTCACCTGTAAAAAGGGGATAATAACAGCGCCTCCCTCCCAGGGTTGTCGTGAGGCTCAAATGAGATCATAATTGTAAAGCTCTTAGCCTAATACATGGCAGGAGATCTACGTCCTGTTCCACTGCTCCTCCTCAGGCTCCTTTGTTGGATTTTATATCTGTCTGTGTATGTGTACGTCTACGTGTGGGACTGTGGGTATAGCCCAAGAATCTATTCTGAACTCTCTTCTTTCCCCTCTCTACATACTCTGTCTTGGTAAATTCATTAGCTCCCATTAGTTTAAATATCTTCATAGAGATGCGTCCCAGAGCTATATATCCAGTCCTAGTCTCTCTTCTGAGTTCCGGTCTCACATCATTGCCTATTATTTAACTGGGAAATGGTAATTTCTCCAAGGATATCCTATAGGCATCTCAATATCAACATGGCCAAAACAAAATTCATTATCTTTTTCCTTCCAACTTCCTTATTTCTGCTGAGGGTACTATCGTTCTTCTAGTAATCCAGATTTGCAACCTCAGAGTCATCCTTAACTCCCCACTTTCACTAACCTCACATCATCATCATCAAAGCCACCATTTACATAGCACCAACTATGTGCCAAGCATTGTGCTAAGCATGATATCCATTTTATAGTTGAGAAAACTGACACCAACAAAGGCTAAGTAACTTGCCCAAAGTCATTCAAGTAGTAATAGTTTGAGGCTGGATTTAAATTCAGGTCTTCCTGACTCCAGGCCCAGGACTATATCCAGGGACACCAACTAACTACCTATTTAATCAGCTGTCAAGTCTAGTCAATTGTATCTTCAGAGTTCTCACATTCATCACTTCCTCTTCACTGACCTGGTCACCGTCTTCCTTCTGGCCATTATTGCCCCTTACCTGGCCTATTGCACGACCTCCTAATTGGTCTCCTGGCATCCAGTCTCTCCTTTCTCTAACCTGCCCTGAGACCTGCCAAAGTAGTATTACTAAATCATGGGTCTAATGTCACTGTCCTGGTAATAAACTCTAGTGGCTGCCTATTACCTCTAGGACCAAATATAAATTCTTTTCTTTGGCATTTAAGTCCTTTAAAATTTGGCTCCAACCTAACTTTCCAGATTTATTAAAAATACATCACATCTTTCACATATTCTGAGGTTCCAAAAAACTATCAGTCAGTCAACAAGCACCTATCTATCTTGTTCTTCCTCACACATGACATCCTACCTCCTATCACTGTGCCTTTTTCACCCTCCCTGGTCCCTGTCCCAGCCCCTACCTTACCTCTATCTTTTGGAATCTCCAGTTCACTTTAAAACTCAGTTCAAATGCCACTTGCTATATGAAGCCGTTGCTGATTCCCTGCAGCGGCCTCCCCACTCAAATTACCTTGTATTTACTTTGTCTGTATTTATACACACATGTTATTTCCCTCATGACCTGGAAGCTCTTTTAGGGCAAGACCTAGTTCATTTTCTATATTTCTATTCCTAGTGTCTGGCACTTAGTAAATGCTTTTGATTAATTCTATGCACAGATTTTCATGCATTAAAGGGATTATTGGTGAGAATTATAGGTCACTGGTTTGAATTTAGCACTAAATCTACGTTTTTAAGAACAATATTTCCAAGATAAGAACAGCATATGGAAAGTAGAGTCTCATTATCATTCTTAGGATGCAGGAGTTTTCATCACAAAAACCTCAACTGCAGTTGATAAGAACCAATAGCCTCAGAGGTGAGCGTTATCATGGCAGGGGCAATGGCTTCTCCTAACCACAAATCAATAACAGGCTAAAAAATATTTATGGGAGGAGAGGAAAGTATTATGCCTAAATTGTCATAAAGGCTTTCCTCAAATCAACATTCTTTTATTGCCTACTATGTACATAGCAGAGTTGTATAAATACAGTCAGACCATCAACTTCTCAGAGAGATCAGAATTAGTTAAAAAATAATTGTACATTTGAAATGACATGACCCCAAATTATTTCAACAAAACACTATTAGTTTTAAAATGGGAAACATAAATGACAGACAGCAACTCTAATAATTTTATCCAATAATTTCAGAAATGTGAATTAAATGCCAAAAAAAGGAGTCAAAAAAGAGTCCAGAAAGTATCTTAGTCAGCAAACAACTGACTTACTTGGCAGAGAATGGGTTGCCAAAGTCAACACAAGGTCAAAATATAAATTTGTTTGTAAAACCTCAAAAAGAAGGATGATAGACAATTTTGAGCGGTTATTATCTTAAAGAGACGAATGAAGCAAGGGAGAGAATCAGTTTAAAGAAAGCTATACAAGGCACCCAACTAAACAAAATCATTCTAAGGACAAAGACAAAAATGAGAAGAACCATAAAGACAAGAAAAATGGAAAAGATTTGTAAAAACAATTTTAACAAACCCTATTTTCCATGAAGGGTGATAGAACCATAGTACTTGGATCCTAATGTCAGCCTCAGACATATTTATAGAGGAGATAGAAATGGTACCAAAAAACAAAGAAGTAAAAGGGAACAGACTGGACCAGGTCCATACTGAAGGAAGAGAAGATATCAAAAACATGGGAAAAAAAATCCCAGATCTGAGAGTCAAGTGACTTGGTCATATAGCCAGCAGGTGTCAGAGGTGAGACTTACTTGAAATTAACCGTCCTAGCTCCAACCCAATCTCCTTCCCATAGGGCCACAATGCCCTCCCTCCTCCCCTCTCCTTCCCTCTCTCTCTCTCACAGTGTTTACAAAATTATAAACAATAAATAAGGTTTATTTGTGATCTCAATACAAGGAGACAAAATTGACCTAACAGGTATTACTGAGACTTAGGGGTTGGAATTAATGACCAAAATAGGACTATGAAATGGTATATATTTTATTCAAAACTAACTGAATAGATAAAGGGGATGATATTGTCAAATAAGAAGCTACATTTATGTAAGGAATTCAGGATCTAGAGCAGGGAAGCACACTGAATAAGATGCAGCTGAGGGTGTATGGCAGGGGAAAAAAAGAAGTATTTTTGCTTCAATTGATGGAATAATAACAATAGATAAAGGAGATATGGCAGAAGCTCTCAATTACAAATCACCTGCAAAAAGGAGGAATTTCAGAAACAAATCACAAGCCCAAGCCAGAAAAAGGCTGTTGAAATAGTGGGGGGATTTCAACACTCTGGGATACGTTAGATCTCTGCCAAAAGTATAGCAGCTGACAAATTCTTTGCCATATCAATAACAATTTAACTTTATCAATTATAAAGGAACTGATCAAGGGAACCGCTGGTTTTGGACCAAGACCCAATTTCACTGGGTTGGTAAAATGAAAAATGATGAGACTCTTAGTGAGAAAGTAACTACCTATTCTTAGAATTCATGGTAAATAAACAGGTAAAAGTTACTCTTAATGTAAATGTTATTAATAACATACATTCTGAGGTGGTAAATTTCAAAGAATTCAGAGCAAGAAAAAGTAGGATCTTGTGGACTAAAATTACAAGAGGCAGCCCAAAGTGGACAGGAAGCTCTCAAGAATGAAATTCTGGTGACCCATTTACAAACTACTTCTGAGAAGGAAAAAAGGGGAGGCCTCTGAAGAGACAGATGTAGTTACAGCAGGAACCCACTGCCCAGAATAGTTTTTACAGTGATGCAAACTAATGGCACAGTCCTGTACTGTTTCTGAATGCCAAAGACAACCAAAAGGGTTACACTATGTAGGGGGTGAGAGGAAGATCAAACTTTCAGAAGTGAATGGAAAAATGACAACAGATGGTGAGACAGAAAAATTCCTTAACGCTTACTTAGTTGTCATTTCTCTCGCAAGGAGCACGACTTCTCAGATTGAAAGGAGAAAATGAAAATGATGAAGAAGGAGCTAAATGCAAGGCAAAGGAGGAAATGGCTAAGAGAGTACTCAGGTCCATCCAATAAGCTCCATTTATCAGGGCTGGACAGACTAGAACCAAATGCCCTGGTGCATGTGCATGTGATTGCTGAGCTCTTGGCAATGATCTCTGAAACATGATGGCAAACAGAAGAGGCATTACTGGACTAAAGCAAATGCTCTCCTGGTTTTCGAGAAATGGACAAGCGACACACATGTATAATCCGTACCAAATTCCTCACTGTCTCAGGAAGGGGGCTCAGCAAGTAGAAAGGGACAGAATTTGGAACTCAACATTTTTTTAAAAGTGAATGTTTAAAATTGTCTTAAAGGTAATTGGTGAAAATAAATAATTTTTTTTTACAAAGAAAAAAAGCAATAGACAAGGGTGGAGTCTCCAGTCTATGGGCCACTGAGTCTGATTTAGATTCCTGGTAAAATCCTAAAACTTATTATTTAAGGAATGACTCATGGGCATTCAGAAAAGGAAGCACAGACTGGTCACTAAAAGCCAGCACGGCTTCACTGAGGACAGGTCATGCCAGACAAATCTCATTTCCTTTTCTGAAAAGGTCATTAGATAAGAGAAATACCATAGAGGTGGCAGGTCTGTATTTCCAAACATCTGACAGTATCTCATACACTATGGCTAAGATGGTGAAATGTAGGCTTGATGAAAGTGTGGTTAAGTACATTTAGAACTGGTTGAACAGTTATTAATGGGTAGCTGTTAACTTGGAAGAGAGCCTCTAATGAAGTAACCTGAAGACTAGTCTTGTTCTCATTTCAATCAACATTTTTATCAATGACCTGGACAAAGGTACAGATAGCAAGCTTGTTAAGTTTGCAAATGACCTAAGCTTAGGAAGGTCAACTCATCCAGTGAATGACAGAATCAAAGATCTGAAAAAATATAAGCTGGCTAGAATGACCAGCCAACTCAAAATAGATGAAATTTAACACGGATAAATATGAAATCCTAGACCCAAGTTAAAAAAATTCATTTCAATAGTACCAGATTAAGGATGCACAGTTAATCAACAGTTCACGTGGAAAAGACATGGGGGCTTTGGTGGACTACGCCCTCAATGAGTCAACAAGGTGACATCCTATTAGCTGCCATCTTGGTTCTGTGTTCAGAACGAGGCAAATGATGATTCTGCTGTACTCTGCCCTTGTCTGACTATATCTGAAGCATACTGGGATACACACTTTCCAGCGGCCATGCTGTGTCTCCTCCAACTTCTAGATCTATAAAGAACTGAAGTTACCTTCTTATTGGTAAGCGTTTCAGATGCCCAGTTTCAGGCCCCCACACCACTCCCCAGACATCTCCATGCCAGGCTACATGTGTGTACTCTTCTTTGCCCTACTTTCCAACCAGAGTTCTGAGAACACTCATCAAATCAGTACTACCAACCCTGGCAAGGGACTATCAATGGAATGCCTTATTACTCTAATCACCATGCTCTCTGACTTCCCTCTCCAAATTAATGCTTACTGATCACTAGTGCCCTATATGTTTTGTGTTCCTGTTAGACTGTAAGCTCTCTGAGGGCAGAGACTCCCTAACTGCTTATATTTATGCCCAGGGCTTAGCACAATCTGACACACAGAAAGTGCATACTAAATGGGTTTTTTTTTCCATTTGTTCATTTGTTAATCCACTCATAACATTCAGTTCTGATTACATTTTTGGAAGGACAAAGACAAGATGGACTAGATGCCAATGAAAACAACCAAAAAGGTGAGAAAAGTGGAAGACTGAGAAACAGGCAATGGAATTGGGAGTATTTAACCTGGAAAAAAGATGACTTCGGGAAGGTGGAATAGCAATAAGTATCTTCAAGTATCTGAAAGGCTGTTATACAGAAGAGGGGTTAGTCTTATGTTGTTTCTTCCTGAAGGGTAGAAATAGTAAGAGTGGATAAAAGCTGCAGAAAGCAGATTTAGCTTCAAAGAAAAAAAAAAAGTCTCATCTTCCAGACTATGGGCCATTCAACTACAGTTGGTAGGTATCTCCCATCATCCCTTGGATGCAGCCTGTGCTTAGTTCCTGTCAATCACCTCCCTGGAACCCCCTCGAGGCAGGGGCAGCTCTGCACTGCCTGTCAGCTAAGACCTTCACCCCTTACCCCAGAAGATTTTGGGTCCCATTTGTTTGAAGGGGCGATGGGTGATGGGACCTAAACCCCTAAAAGGAAAAGATCATGTTTTTGAAAGTAATGTAGTCCCTGAATTTTCCCATACATTCCAGCAACCTAGATCACTGGCCCCTCCGTCCAAGGCAACTGGCCCACCCTAGCCCACCAAGATCACTTAATTAGCCTACTCCTTTCATTGTCCTTTTTTAATAAAAGCATCATCTCCCTCCCCTCTCCCATGAAATTGGAGGTTCACTAGGAAGCCTGCCTGCTTCTATTGGTGTTACAGTAAACTTTGCCATTGACTGGGAAAAAAAATTCTCCCCAAAGGAACTTGAACAGAAGATAAGTGACATTTGTTGGGGTTGTTATAAAAGGCATTTCTGTTCAGACACAAGTTCTAAGTTCTCTTCCATATTTGAAATCCTATGAGCAAATACACCTCTAAGGCTACCCTTAGAAATGAAGGTTTGATTTTTCTCTAGACTCCTTAGGAAATCAACTGGGAGAAGAGGTATTATGTTACTCGGTCATGTGTTTTGGTAATTCTTTAATGTGCATTACCCTGGCAAAGTGAAATTTTGATGTAAAAAATAGCAGAACTTTAAAAATACACTTTCCAAATGCTTGCAAGGATTCTTTTCCTTTTTCTCTTCCTATAGTTATAGGGGAGAGAGTAAGTGAGCAAACTGGTGGAGTTAGGGGAGTCCTGGGGCATTACAACGAAATTTAAACTGCATATATTTTCAAGATGACATAAGAAACAACTTAACAGTGTTTCCCCTAGGAGAAATTACTGCTATCGGCTTTCAAATAAGGGGGAAGAAAAAACAATTGAAAGAAAATAGTATTTGCTTGGCTCTCAGCAGAATGCTCCTAAGGTGGGCAGGGCAAGAGGTCAGACTACAGAAAATTTACATTCTGATTTAAGCACCTTTAAGCACTTCTGGGCTTTGTAAAGGTAGGAAGAGAGAAGAAACAAGGGAAAAGTAAGATCCCTCTTCCACATACACACAAGTATCTTCCAGGTAACGCTACATGGTAGGTACTGTTCCTGGGCAGGTAAGCAAATTGGAGGAAAATGAAGAATCTCTCAGATTTTTCAGTCTCTAGAACCTATGTGTGCTTCATGTGGGTGAGGGAGAAGTCTCTTTTTTTATACCTTGTTTCTATTTCTTCTGTGTCAAAGGTGCTTATCACCAGTTGGCTTAGTTGGTTTAAGCATTCTGCTGACAAGACTAGAGTCATGAGTTTAAGTCTCTTGGGAATCAGTAAGCTTCTAGAGAGCAGAGGCATCTTGTTTCCTTCTGCCATCTCAGAATAGGTTTTGCTGTTGGCAGTAGGCCTGGTCGAGAGATTGTGGATGCATCAGCACATATGCCCACGACAGAAAAACAAGGCAAAGTCTATGCCCTACAGAGAGGGGGCCAGTCCAGTCATGCTCAGGCCAAAGGGACAGTATGTGTTTTGCATAGGGAAGAGAGGAGAAGATTTTGAGGTAAAGGCAAAAGAGAAAAGAGGAGCCTTTAACATAGAGGGGCAAAAAGGACATAGAGAAGTTGGCTGAGCTTCGGGAAGTTACCAACTGAGCATCAGATGCTTTTGAGGGTCTGCAAAGCATTTTTTCCCTACCTTCAGTGCCTTAGAGCCCATGGTAAATCCTGTCTGTACCATGCCGCCTGCTATTCCAAGCTGGTCTATGTTCAGTAGAAAAGGAGTGACCAGCGTCACATATGTGGCACCTGACCATTTCTTGAGATATTTTGGAGCCCAATCTTCAGTGCCTCCACCAACGTTATCTAGGACAAAGTCAAACCTAGGAAGGAGAAAATCAAGAAAGTCTGGTGAACCTTTGTTCTGAATGGTGGGGCTGAGATACAGTAACATTTCTGTAACCGAGGAGTAGAAAACAACGTGATGAGTTTTGCCACATATACTTCAGCGACAACTAACAGATAAATTTGCTGAATGTAGCTCCGATATCCAATCTCTATTGTGTGCTGCTCACTTTAAGTAAAAAAGACTTATATATATGTGCTGAGACTTCTTGTTTTCTCCCAAGTGCAGAGCATTCGAGAATAGGTGAAATGTGACCCACTGTGTTATTTCATTTCTTAAAGTTTTCATTTCATAACTTAGTTATTTCATTTCTAATACATTTAAGAACTGTTTTAGTTTTGGAGGAAATAAGCAGGGGTGCTGCCATTCACCGACATGAAATTCAAGTCACTTTCTAATCTACACAAGAAAGATTTTCATTCTCAAATACCATCTAACCATTATCTTTCCTCCTAGGATTTGCTTATGAAATCTGACTTCCTGGATTTCCTTACATTGGGGTATTTTTGTTTGGCTTCATGTAAAACATAACTGGTGAGGCCAAGTACTACTCCACAATAACCAAGATGCTTCATATCCCCTGAGGTGCTTTGTCAAACCAAATATCATATCATCATAGAACTCAGGGAATATCATCTAAGAATGAATCCCTGGACCAAGGATGCTTGCCATGCTTTGCAGACTGTCCCTGTGTTGGTTTTTTTTTTTTTTTTTATATTAACAGTGGAGGCTCTGAAGTAGGTTACAGATACTTCAGATCATAGATTTAGAACTGGAAGAAACCTTGGAGGCTTAGTCAAAATACCATCACTTTTATAGTTGAGGAAACTAAGATCTTGCTTGGATTTTGCTCAAGGTCACTCAGGTAGGTAGTAAACATCCAAAGCAAGATTTGAACCCAAGTTCTCTGCTCCAAAGCTAGTGTACTTTCCATCAGACCATGATATCTTAATTCCATCCAACAAGGAATAAGGTTTCTAAATTAAATCAAGAGGTACATATGGCTCATAGATCATTTCTTCATCACTGAGTCAAAAAGAATACTGGGTCTAGACCCAAAAGATCTGAGTCTGAATCCCAGTTCTAATATCTGCTATCTAGGTGAAGGAAAAAGCCCCTTCTTCTCCTACATGGGCTTCATTCAGGTTCTTCATTTGTAAAGCTCAACTAAATCATCTCTAAAGGCCCTTCCAGTTTTATATCTATGATATAAATCTATGTAAGATATCTGGTGTGTATCCATTATATATTCCCATACCACTTCACTATACAAAAGGGATGACCATACCATCATCCCACAAAGCTACAAGGATTACAAGAGTACAGGTGTAGAGCTGGAATGAACCTCCCCTCCCCTCATTTCATAAATGAGGAAACTGAGATTCAAGGAAGTTAAATGACTTGAACAAAGTCATACAAGTAGTAAGTAGGAGAGACAGGATTAAAACCCCTGTTCTTTAACTTCAAGCAGCCAGTATTCTTTTCCAAAAGATTTCAAAAGGTGTCTATCTAATAGACTGCCATGCTTATTGGTGAAAACAAGACAAAAATTACTTTTTCATAGATTGCCTTCCCATCCTAGCTTTTATCAAATGATGAACTCAGATAGTGGAACTCTTGAAACCTATCACTGACTCTGCATAACAGCTTAAGTCACCGTATGGGGACAATATAAAAGGTGGCAAAGGTGACAAACAAAAGATATCAAGCCTTATAGACTGCAGATGAAGTAGACTAATGTACCCAGAATTGGGGAAGGAGTGATTTACTTGCTAATTACTTAAAAGGAAATATTATCTGGCAGTTCTTTCATTCTCTTGAAAAATAATTTGTGTCTACAGTCACATATCAAATACAAAGCAAACAGGCCAGCAGCCTGTCTTGGTCCAAAGCTGCTATCCCAGGGGTCCCGATACAGGAGTGGCCATGAGAACGGGCAGCTCACTATTTAGAAGCCCAATGGACCAATCAGGGGCCACACTTGCTTTCACACCCCTAGGGCCCAGTTTAGCATTCCTGGGTCCTGCCAGATCGCTGAGGCATGTAACAGAGGCCTCCATGGCATGGGCTTCAAGGGAGCAATGATAACACAGGCCATTCCTAGCAACATTTTACCAGCTGAAAGGACATTAAAGAAAATGCAGCGACATCTGTTTTGCCCCTGAACTCTAAGGCCCAGGGACCTCCCATATGACCGGCAGTTGAGACTCTCCAATTGTGCTGTCTCTCTTCTAGAACACTGCGTTCCTTGGGAGCAAGGCCTGTCTCCTTTTTCTATCTGCACCCCCATTGCTTAGCATGGTGCTTTGCATACGGGCAGCTAGGTGGCTCAGTGTATAGAGTTAGCTGGACCCAGAATCTTATCTTCCCAAGTTCAAATCTGGCCTCTGACACTTATTAGCTGTGTGACCCTGGGCAAGTCACTGAACCCTGTTTGCCTCAATTTCCTCATCTGTAAAATGAATTCAAGAAGGAAATGGTCAACTACTCCCAGATCTTGGCCAAGAAAATTCCAAATGGGGTCACAAAGGGCTGGACATGAATGACAACAATTGAGTTTAATAAATGCTTTGTTTGTGCATTTATTCACCTCCACTTCTAAGGACCACCAGAACTGATGGCGATGCTTCAGACCAGCAACACAGACCCTCAGTCAGTCTGGCTCTCCAAAATCTTGATAAGTGAGGTCTGCAACTAATCCACTACCTACTACCATCTGAAGCAGCCTAGGGGAGTGATTAAGGGACTTCACTATACAAGTGACAATTTAATCTCAGAGCAGAGTGGGATAATGGAGAGTGAGCTGGATTTGGAATGGGAAGAGCAGGCTTCAAACTCCACCACCAATATTTAATAGCTAAATGACCATGGGCAAGGAACTCAACCTTTTTGAGCCTTGGTTTCTCCAACTTCAAAATGGAGTTGAGAGCAACAACAGTACCTACAGTATTGTTATGAGACTCCAATGAGATGAGTCATATTTGTAAAGCACTTTGCAAACCTGCAAGTGCGACATAAATATCGCTTCATTATCATTGTACTACATCCCTCAAGAAATTCCTGTAAAATTATTACTATTGTTATTATTAACTACATCCAACTGGGACTTAAGATACACAGTCATTGCGGTAGGGAGATCCATCCTGCCCTACCGGAAAGTCAGAGGGGAGATAGCGGAGGACATAGGAGAGAATAGATTGGGGGAGGGGTTATACAAGGGGATGGCTGTTTTGGGGTGGGGGGGGAGGGAAAGATGGGGAGAAAATCTGTAACTCAAGATCTCGTGGAAATGGATGATGTAAACTAAAATTAATAATAAAAAAAAAAGAAAAAAGAAATTCCTGTAAAAAAAAGCAACATGTGATCCTTACAGTGTTATAGAAACACAAACTCTAAAAATAATAATGAATAACTATGATCTGGCACATGACAAACCAAGAGCAGAAAGATCTTTGTGTTTATTTTCTCATTTTAAGTGTGATGAGAGTTGGTGTCTTCATCTTCGAGGCCCCTGGCAGCGCAAACATCACAACTCTGGAAATGCTCGATCCATCGTCTCCACTGAAGTCTTACCTTGGGAAGCCGCTGACCTCAGAACGTTCACAGAAAGGGCTTCTGGTGGGGCCAGCTGAATGGGGAGGGGTTATATCTATCTCTACATCTGGCATTTGCTTGGTAAATATCAAGACTTGAATTTGGGCAAACACAGAACCCTGGCCGCTCTCCATGTTGCCATTTAAACACCCATCCTCCTTTTGATTCTGTTGTGGCCTTATTATGTCAAAACACTGGAGAGAAGGGAGGAAGGAAATCTGCATTTAGTAAGCACTTATTACACGCCAGGTACTGTGCTAAGTGCTTTACACTTTACACTCACAACCACCCTGCAAAGTAGGTGCTATTGTTATGCCTATTTTACAGCTGAGGAAACTGAGGCACAGAGAGGTGGTTAAGTGATTTTACCAGGGTCACACGGCCAGTAAATATCCAAAGCTGGATTAGCACTCAGGTTTTCCTGATTCCAGGCCTGGCCCTCTACCTACTAAGTCTCCCAGCTGGATGCAGGAAAGAACAGGGGTTATGGCACTGACTAGGTATTATATAAATGACACTGCCTCAGAGAGTGTCCAGATCCTGTGGGGATGGAAGTCAAAAAACAAATTCAGAGCCAATCCCATGCACTCTCTTCTCAAAAGCTAGCCACACTGTAATGATTTTGGAAAGGATGACTGAAAAGCATGAGGCAAGTCGAATATCACCAGCAATCATCTAAAAACCACATAGAAGGCTAGGCTGTATTAAAATAGCAAAAACAGCAAACAAGCCAGACTGACCTCTGATAATACAAGGGTTTTTTTATAGAGATACCTCTGTAAAGTTGTAACTACAGACCAGAGTGACACTAGGTCACTGAGCCATCCCAGGCACAGGCACCCAGGCTGTCTGCCCAATGCCTCATCTCCCATCTCCCCAGTATGAGATTGTGCCCATACGTACAGTTTTAAAGATTTCAACTGTTCTTCTACATTTCCAGATCTGTAATCAATTACATCATCTGCTCCAAGCTTCTTTATTAGATCAGCGGCATCCCCAGAACAAACTGCTGTCACATGGGCACCCCATGCTTTCAGTAACTAGAAAATAATTTTTTTAAAGGAAATAAAAGTTTTAGGGATTGGAAATGAGTAAACATATTTCAGTTTAAATCTCTGGAGGACATTAAGTGCCTGGTTCTCAAGAAGACAAAAGGGAAGTCACTTGTGAAAGAAGTAAAAAAAACCAAGTATATGTTTGCTCACCAAGAAAACCTGACAAACCAAAAATATTTTTTAATTAATAAAGGCAATGACCACCGAGATTTCTGTAAGTTTATGATGCATTTTACCTTGATCATCTCCTTAAATTTGACCTTGCTGGCATGGATGTACCCTAAATTCCAGCACTGCTAACACTACTCCTCTTCACCGAGAGGTGACTCTCTTGGGACAGCCCAAACACTCAGGGATACCTTTTCTTAGCTATTCAGGAACAAATGAGGAGGGGCTTGTCATCTAGGTACTTACCTCAAGTCATTCACCGTAATAAGAAGACTTTCTAAAGGTTTACTGAGAAAAATTTGTGTTTTAATGCAATAGAAAGGATCAGATGATCACAGATTTGGGTCTAAAAGAGCCCTCAGAAGTTATCTAGAGAAAGGATTTGAACCCAAGCCCTCTGACTCCAAATCCAGCACGTTTTCTACTGCATGACACCGTCTAGAGTATGCCAGCTAAGCGTACTGACTCCACGAATACAGAGCAGTGATTCTCCATTTGGGCTCCATAGAGGAGTCTGTAGATAGCTTTTAGGGAATCTGTGAAGCTGAATGGGGGGAAAAATAACATCTTTATTTTCATTAACCTCAAAACGAAATTTACCTTAATTATGATTAACAGCAACAGAATAATATTTAAATTTATCAGACTGACACAAAAAACAGGCAAGAATCCCTTGGCTCTGAGAGTAATTCAGAATTAGAATTAAACAGAAATAAGGGCCAAATTCTAATTCTATCAAAGTTAAATAGCAAGAATATTCCAGAAAACTGCTGCATTTCCCCTAGTCATTTACAGTGTGAGCAATACTTTTCAGTTTTCCTAAAGCTATGTGATTAGGGTTACCTGAAGATCCTCTCCTATCACAGATAATGAGACAGGCCACACAATAACTCATGTCTCATGGTAACTAAAGGTCATGGCAGGTCAGATGTTAACCTTACCTATGCATGAACTTCACCAGAGACCTCTTTACTCTCATAGCTCATACAGTGACAAAAAAAGGGCTCTGAAATCCCATGAGAACTTCTCCCATCTCTTTCAACCCTGCCACTTTAAAGGCCACTGTGTTTCTATCCTGGCAATCTGAAAAAAGTTTTTCAAGGGTGAAACAGTCTAAAACATATTTTGTTCAAGGGCTGAAGTCAAAAGCTGCTTGAGTATAATGGCATATTGCTTTCAAAAGCAAGTCCCCAATTAGATGCAAATGTGTTACCAATGTGTTCTAGGATGAAGACCTCATTAGTGACCATTGCTTCACTAATATTAAAATAAACCTGAAACTGTCAAGAAAAAACTAAATTGCTTTCTAAGCACCTACTTACATTGAGAGAGAGAGAAGAGAGAGAGAGAGTGTGTGTGTGTGCGCGCGTGTGTGTGTGTGTGTGTGCGCGCAGAACCATCTAAGGAGGAGAGAGGGAAAGAGTGGACAAGCAAGTGTGCAAGGGAGCACAAGCATTAAATCATTAGGAATAATTTGTACCACATGGTAAAACAATGCAATAAATTTTTTGGCCCTTTTCTTCCTTAAGAATTTAAGAGTCTTTCTCCCACTTGAAACTACTTAGCACTTACATTGTGTATACCTTAACAAATAACTGGCCAAAAGGTTTAAGCAAACAATTTCAACACAGAGTTTTTCTACCAAATAGCCAACTTTCATATGTTCCCCTCCTTTCCAGGTCATTTTCCTTCCTATTTTTCCCCTTCTTTTGTTATTTGAGTGGAGAAAAACACCTGGAAATAAGTTTTTTTCCTTGAAGAATCATACTGGGCAGAACAAATAATGTGTTATATTCCCCTCCTTCTCTGAGCTCTCTATAGGCTGTCTATAAAATGAAGATTTACATATTTAAATAAATTACGAGGTAAATATGATGTTTTACCTGTGTAGCAAAGGTACCAATTCCACCTGAGGCTCCCAAAATCAAAACACTGTAATGCAAAAGAAATTACAACCATTAATAATACATTCAGCAAGATTACAAGTCAATTAAATTAGTGAACAGGCAATAATATTTTGTTGCTATTGAATCAGACACTCTAAGCTATGCTCTGACAATCTGCTAGTTTTGTAAGGGATGCTAATTTAAGGTCACTAAGATTTACTGGACGGGATACATTTACCAAAAGACACTTTACTGATTTTAAAGAGCTGATATGAGTTCAAAAAGCTTAACCTGACTCACAGTGTGAGCTGTTAGAAACTGTACTTGTAGCCACTGACTTGAAGGAGAAGGGGCCAGGTTGTATTTGGAAACTTCACACTGGAGGTCCCTGTGAAATTTCCACTGACACAGATCATAGAAGGCTGCTATTCAGTAGGGTTTTTTGGTACTACTATTAACAGTGACTTTGAATTAGCTGCTCACTCTGAAACATTTCAGTAGCTGACTTGGAATCAAAGCATTCCTCTTTCAAACTTTTTTCTAGAAGAATTAATTTCAATTTCAAAAAATTTCAGAATTTTAAGGCTGAACCATAGAGATCATCTAATCCTAACCCTCGCTGTACAAACAAGGAAACTAAGGAGTAAAAAGGGTCAATGGGCTTGCCACAGTCATACAGCTTTATCACCTTTCTGTGAAGGAGAAAAGCTATTAAATCTCACAAATAAGTATAAAAACATATCCACATTATACATACATTAAAAAGTCACTAAATTAAACTTGACCTTGTGATATTAACAGGCATATACACCCATGGAGAATGAAGAGGAGAAATCTCCATATTATACAAGAATATTTATTGTGCACTTTTTTTGTACTAACAAATAACTGAAAGGAAAGTGGGTGCCCATTTATTAGGGAAAGGCTAAACAAAAGGAGGCTTATGAATGTAATGGGAAATATTCCACGCGCAATTTGGAGAAACTTGGGAAGACTTATGAGAAGTGACAAAGAACAAAGCTAGCAGAACCAGAATAATTATTGGCGTGATGATCACAATAATGAAATAACAATAAAAGACGTCAGATCTTTCATCAGTGCAGGGTTCAGTCACGATTTCAGAGAATTCATGGTGAAGCATGAGACGTAATGGACCACAGGGATGGAAGGAGCATAAATTCTCAGACACAGACAACACTGTACACGCTTAGATAGAAAGGAAGATTTCTATTGGGAAAGGATAGGTGGTGGGAAGAGTCACCAAAGTGATAGTAATGTAGAAAAAAAGAAGAGGATCAACTACATAATTTAAAAATATCCACACATGAAAATATTTTAAATACTGGCTTAGTCTTCTCCACAGGAGATGCAGTTAAATGAAATTAGAATTCAAGGCCCTTTCCATATAACCAGTTCCATCTCTTTCCTCAACTTTATCTCCTATTCCCTACACAGCCTCTGCTCTAACCAAAATGGTCTGCTCATTATTCCCTAATCACATGAGGCATATTCCTACTCCTACAGCTTTGCACAAAGATTCCTTTCTCCCTTCCTTGCCCTACCCTAATCAATCTGGAAGTCCTCTTTTTCTTTTGTCTTTGCATGTCCTACCTTTCTTCAAGGTTCAATGAAAATCAATTCTGTTCCACTGAAGGCTGCTCTGCTTTTGATAATCACTGATTATATTGTGCATGTATATATATATTTATGTATCTATGTATGTAATCAGATTTACAGCTGGAAGGGACCTAAGATACCATCTAGTCTAACCACAGAAAGATACTCTTTCTCTCACGTATATGCATGTGTATGTGATATGTATATGTACACACACGTATGTCAAATTGAGAAACTGCTAACAGTTAAATCACGAGAGACAGTATGGTGTAGTGGAACTGGTCATGGAGACAGGGAGACCAAAGATAAAGTATGACTTTTAATTTCTGTGTGGCCCTGAGCAAGTGCTGAACTTCTCAAGCCTCTAAGCGACTCTCTCGGTTGATAAGTTTCAGGGACAGTATCTACCTCCATTGGTAGAAGCTACTCCCCATCAGAAGCTCCATATATCAGCACAATTACAATCCTAGTCCCTAACTTATCCCTAAATCATATGTACAGTTATAGGCAATACAACAAGCAAACCTGGCCTCTCTCTCCATGGCCAAAGTGCCAAATCTAACGCTTGATCACCCAGCAAGTCTTTTACTTCTACGCCTCCCATTGTGCTTCTAGCCCAAACATTGGTGAATTTATTAAAATAAATTCTTGAACTCCTGGACTGTGATGGCAAATGCTATGGCACTCAATTTTAAAGTATGTGGGTAAGTCATGAAATAAATAGTAACAGGGCATTTGATACTAACATGCATCATAATATCTTCCAAGAATAGCTTAGAAAACCCATCCCACATTTATCCTCTTTACCAATGAGGTAGAGAGAAATTGTTACATGTACAAAAAACTACCTTTGAGTGATTGTTAGTTAGGGAGGGAAAATCTCAAGCTCATTAAACGACTCATTTCATTCTAGTGTTTTTTTCAGTTGCTCCCCCAACTACACAGAAGTGCACCTGAGAGCGGGTACCTTTTGGCCTGCTTTGTTTCTCAGCCGTTAGCAAAGAGCCCCATATCCCAGCAGTTCTTAACAAGTGTCTACTGAGGGTGGCAAACCAATGAATCAAATCAGCACCCTCTTCTCTACTTACTTGGGAAAAAGTACTAATCCCCCTAGGTAAATGGTCACTGACCTGTAAGTCTACATTTAAAATGAAATCCAGTAAAGGGAATCTTGAAATTAGTTTTCAGTCCTCAAGCTGGGACACATGGATAGAAAGGAAATTGCCCCATGTGAACGTAATGGATTAATATTACACCATAAGAAATGGCGAATGGAGCATTCAGTGAAACACAACAGACTTACACAAACCAATACAGACTGATTTAAGACAAACCATGAGAGAACCATCTACACAATGACCACAACAATCTGAATGGAAACAACAAAAACCCTGAACATCATAGAATTATAATGACTAAGTTTGGCTTTGGAGAAGAGATGAGAAAATGCACCTTCTTGTTTTTGTGTATATGTGGCGGGTCTTAGGGGATGGGGTGGGAGGAAGCGGTTAGAAAGAAAGTGATGTACATTGAGTGCATATGCTGTCAGTAGGCATAGAAACTATCTTGAGGTTTTTTTTGGTTTTGTTATTTTTAATCTTTGTTGTTAGGGAAGTCTTGATGAATAAGGGAAGGGAGATGATGGGAAAACAAAAAAGCAATAAAACTTAAAAAAAAAAAAAGAAACCACCAGAACTCCAGGGAGATTTTTGATCAAGTTAGCTTTAATCCCTACCATAATCTTGCCTGTCATTAAAATTCATGGAATCATAGAATTTTAGCACTGGAAAGAACCTTGGACATAACTGGATCAAATTCCCTTTCTGAGGAAATACCTCTGCTTTTCCATAATAACATTCTAATTCTCCAAATGGAAAAGGACAAACCAGACCCTAGCCAAAGGACCTCCCTCCAAGTATTCCTGTTCAGACTCCATGAAACCAAACTTAACATCATCCTCTCCCCTCCCCCTCTATCCAAAATAGAGGAATCTGGGTTTGGGAACTGACTGTAATAGGGATGCGGCTGCTACAGCAAGGACATGTTCTCTTCTCCAACTTGAAGTGCCTATCTCCCAGCCCTACCTGTTGTGCTCAAAGAAAGAAGGTCTAAAGCACCCTGGGGGTCATTTCCATCTGGAGGAAACTTCTCTAGTTTCTCAACAGGGTGCTCAGCAAAGCCTAAGCCTCTTATGTGGAGGTTTCAGTTCACAATGTAGCCACCTGATGGCGCCCCAAAGTGCAAAATGAACAACTTACAGGTGAGGTTTTGCACAATATTTCTGTTTATGGCCAACCCAAGGGAGCGCTTTCTCTCAAGGTCCTGGCAGCTCCAAACTGCAGAGGTCATTCCAGACATATGCATAAACAAAGTAAAAAGATTAAGGCTAAACCACTTGTTCTACAAACAAAACAAATGGCCTGGCTAAATAAATTCAGGTGCCAGAAGGAAGGTGGTCCTTTCTGAACTACACGGTGGGATGGGATAATTACTACTGCTGGACCCTCCCAAGCCCTTCCCAGGGAGAGAGAAAAGATTATTGATAGTTCCCAAAAAATCCCTTCAGATAGGTGTTCAGTGGCAGAATATAATTTATTCACTCAACAAATACATTGTTTTAATAAGCTTGATGGGAGAGTGTATTCAAACCCCATTCATCCAACAAATATTTATGGAGTGCTAATATATTATGTGAAGGGCACTTTCCCAGGGGACACGTTTGCTGTGGTACACATACTGGAGGTGATGGGCACTATGCAACATCGCTGGAAATGAAATTAGCTACTCAGTGCATCAAGAAGCAGGACATGGGGAGCCAAGATGGCGGCGTAGCAGCAGCAACATATCGCAGCTCTCACATAGCCACCCCAAAATACCCATAAAATAGGACTTTAAACTAATCCTAGAACTCCAAAACGCACACAAATATACCTTCCACTAAAGTCAGCTGGGCTATGAGGAACCATATCAGCACTGCCATATCAGCACTGAGAACCGAAACCAGCCTGGCCTGAAGCCCTGGCTGAGCCCCGGGGGCACCTGGATGGGAGGAGCGGAGTAGCCTCGGATTAGTGGCAGCTGCAAGCAGCTTTCAGAACTAGGTCAGTGGGACTTGCGAAATTGGAGGAGAAAAGCAGCAGGCCAAAATGCCTCCAGGGTGGGAAAGCGAAAGGCAGAGGGTTTGCACCCACCTCCGCATTGCAGCTTCCCCACCTGCAGCCTGCAGACAGCAGGGGGACTAAGTAATTGTTCAGAGGCCAGTGCTCTCCTGTTGAGTGGCCTGGATCTGGATCCCAGTCTATGGCTTTCAGTCCTGAAGTCTTCATTATCCAGTGAGCCGGAAGTAAGTAGGACAGGGACCCAGCACCTTCCTGAGAGCTACGGCAGCCAGGAGGACCCCAGCGATTTGGGACAGAGCTTTCCCTTCTGGAAGCAGAGCCCCACAGAGATTTAAAAAAAAAAAATCACGGACTGACCAACCATGAGTAAGAATAAGCATAAGAAGAAGGGTAAGAACAGCACCCAAACCCTAGATTCCTTCTTTGGGGAAAAGAATGATCATGGCAAAGAGAGGGAGGAGGAGAGTGCAGCCAGAGCAACCCCACCAGGGGCCTCCAAAAAACATTAAGAATGCCTTAAAGCTAGAGATGAGCTGAAGAAGGATTTTCAAAACCAAATAAGAGAAGTGGAAGAAAAATTGGGAAGAGAAATAAGAATGTTGCAGGAAAATCATTAAAAGACAGTCTGCAATCTGACTGAAGAAATCACCACCCTAAAAAATAGATTAACTCAAATGACAAAAGAGGCCCAAAAAGCCAATGAG
>CM053586.1:112463139-112531327 GCA_028646515.1 Pseudochirops corinnae | reverse complement strand
TATTATTAACTACATCCAACTGGAACTTGAGATACACAGGCACTGTGGTTGGGAGATCCATCCTGCCCTACCGAAAAATCAGAGGGGTGAGGGGGGAAGACATAGGAGAGAATAGACTGGGGGAGGGGGGATAAACTGGGATGGCTGTTTTGGGGTGGTGGGTAGAGGAAAGATGGGGAGAAAATATGTAACTCAAAATCTTGTGGAAATGTATGATGCAAACTAAAATAAAATTAAAAAAAAAAAAGAAGAAGCAGGACATGACTGGTTGTTGACACTGCTGTGTCTCAGAATCAGCTTCTGGTGTAGTCAGATCACTGAATGGTTACAGCAGTCATCCAAATGAATACCAAATAGATGAGATAAATAGATGAGAGGACAGGGACATAATGGCAGCTCCAATTCAGCTGATCAGAGATGAATTATTATAGAGGTAGGAATTAAACCTTCATAGGACTATGATGTGGAAGCCAAAGGAGGAGAGGAGCAGCATTGAGGATGGGGTGGTCGGCTTTCAACAAATGAAAGTTCAGGAGGATGAGGAATGAGAAAAGACCATCAAATTTAGCAATTAAGTTGGCAAGCTAGTTGGTAACCTCTGAGTGAACAATTTCAATAGTGATGGAGTTGGGAAGCTATATCATAGGCAGTAGAGGTGGCGAGTGTAAACTATTTTTCCTAGGGCTTTATCAGTATAGGGAATAGTGATGGAATCATAGCTTGGGGGAGTAGCAACGTCAAGTGAAGGTTTTCTCCTTTAATTTCCAATGAAAATAAATGAGATAATTTGGAGTCCCATTAGGATCAGTCTATCTACTGCCAAGAACTGACACAGAGGAAAGGGAGTAAAAACTAGAGCAATTTATACAAGAATAGCAAGTGTCAAGAAAAACATTTTGAATGACTTAAGTCTCCTCAATAGAGTGACCAACCATGTCTCCAGAGGTCCCCACCTCCTCACAGAAAGGTGAAAGATACCCGGGGTGGAGACAGCGATATTTTCGGACGTGGCCACTGTGTGCATTAATTATGCTTGGCTGTGCTTATTTGTTACAAGTCTCCTAGCCATTTTTTTGGTATTATTTTCTCTAGGGTTTTTAACTTGGGGTGGGTTTGAGAGGGGGAACAGTGGTTGGCAATAGTGATGCAAAAAAAAAAAAAGGGCTACTGAAACATTTTTTAAAGAGCTGAAATGAGAACAGAAGGAAGTTCAGAAGGAAGCATAGACAAGCAGGATGGTTCTGAGAGTAATGTATAGAATTTATTACATATTTTTTAAAAATCAAGCTGTATAAAATAAGGACTTACAGTTTCATAGAAAACTAAATATTTATGTTCTCCTGTGTAGATGAAATTGTTTTTTTTTTTGGTGCTCATATTTAGATTTTTAAAATATTTTAAATAATTTTAAGACCACTACACCATTATGCCCACCATCACAACAGTACCCTGGTAGGATTACCAACTAGTGTCAATGGCTAGCATATTTTCCCTTCCTATGACTCTAATCCTAGTGATACAGAACAATTATTTCCTGAGACAAAAGCCCTCTCTATATGCCACCTCTACCTGTATCCTCAGGCACAGTGCTTGGCACATAAGTAAGCACTTAAATGGTTTTTTTTTCATTCATTCATTGCCATCTAAGTTCTGCTGAGTGCCATCTCTAGTCATCCTGATCTATATCTCACCACGGCATCCAGGCTCTGGAGGAGAGGGAAGCTGGTGACCTTCCACAGCCCTCCCTCACTTAAATCCAATTCATTTGCATGTCATGTCATCACCTTCCTGACATCATGGTCCTCTTCAAGAATGAAGGACAAACAACCTGAGAGTAGCTTGAGCTTCCCCCAGGGGACCCAATTGGCCAATTCCAGCTGGGTAACCCAGCTCGCCTCTTCCTAATTTCCTTCCTTCCATCCCTTTTGTTTCCTTTCCTTTCCTCTTTCCTCTCTCTCTGTCCACACTGAGTATCAGACCTTTATCTTCTGGTGCTCTGCCCAAGGAATGTAAATTTTGATCACTGAAATCTCAAATATATCTTGGAGTTTATGGCTTGATTTCTTTCTTAAGGACCATGCCTTAAACCCAAATCACTCTGGCTTTCATTGATTGACCAACAATAATCTCAGCCCAAGTTCAAAGGGGTCATAGTTTGTGCCCAGATTGCTCAGAATGAATGTAAATAGCAATTGTTTCTGTTCTGGCCAGAAACTCTGAGGGTCATCCTCTCCCAGATGGGTATTTTTTTTTTTAACTAGGTAAAAGAGGCCATTCTTTGCCTCATCTCTCACTTAGCCTTAATCACTGAATGGAGGTTGCCTCAGTCAAATTGAAATCTGTTAAAGACCTTAGCTTAAAAAGGCCATGGTCTCCCAACTGCATTGGGAGCTATCTCCAGGTATCCTGATCTATATCTTGCCACTGGACCTAGATGGCTCTGAAGAAGAAAGGGAGACTGGTGACTTTGCACAGCATCCCCCACCCCCAAATCCAATTCAATTACAAGTTATGGCATCACCTTCCTGATGTCATAGTCCTCTTCTCCTCTTCAAGAATGAAGAACAAGCAAGTTTTTTTCCTCCACAGTCCATATATCCTCTTCTGCCCTCCTTTTGTTTTATGCCTTCTAGACTCTTCACTAAATCAGCAACAAGGTCCCCTTCATCCTAGGACTTGGGCTCATGGAAACTCACCATATCAGTGCTATTAGCCTCTCCATTGTTCTTGGAACCTTCTCCTCTTATTCCCTACCAAAAGTCAGGAAGAACCGGCCCATCTTTGCTCCCCGTTGTCACCTTCAAACCCTCCTTCTACCACTGTTACTGATCAACCTCTCTTTTTGTGAGGTTCACATAGGATTGAGGACCTGAGAGGCCATCTAGTCTGACCCCTTCATTTTATAGATAAGACTCACAGAGATTAAGTAACTTGCCGAAGATCAGGCAGGTGACAGAGGCAGGATTTAAACTTGGGTCTTCTGATTCTACATCTAGCATTCTTTCCACTGTATCACACTGTACTCCTATCTATACCTATTACCTGGTCTAGATCCTTGTTGCTCTGGTGTGCCAGCTTCCAGGTCACTCGCTCTGCTTGTGCAAAGAGTTCAGAACCTAGTTTACCACCCTGTTCTCTACTACAATCCCTGACTTGAACTTTGGGACTTTAATAGAGAGAAAGAGAGAGAAAGAAAAAAGACACGTGTGTGTGTGTACACACACATATAGCTACAGATATAGACATAGATATAAAAGATGGATAGAGATGTAGATACAAAAATATGGAGATATATATGGTCACAGAGAGATAAATATAGAGATATACAGATACCTTATATATATATATATATATATATATATATACATATAGACACAGATATAGCTACATATAGACACAGATGTAGTTATAAAGATATAGACACATAATCATAAAATAGGTATATACAGACATATACATATAAATGTATAGACACAGATACAGATATATTGAGATGTAGATTAGACAAAGATATAGAAATAAAGAGACATAGATATATAGAACTATAGACATAGACAGACATCCTGACATCCCATTTTAACAACCTTTTCAACTACAAAAATAACTAAAATCTTTAAGGTTTGCAAAGAGCTTTACATGTATTTACTCATTTGCTCCTCATGACAACTCTGTGAAGGAGATGCTCTTATTATTTCCATTTTGTAGACAAGGAAACTGAGGCTGAGGGCAATTAAGTGACTTTCCCAGGTTCAAACAGTTAGAAAGTGACTGTAACAAGATTTGAACTCCAGTCTGACTGCAAGACCAGCACTCTCCACACCACCAACTACCATTACCCAGAACGATAGCACCTCCATGATTCTGTACTCAGAACTTCTGATTCCTGTCAGGTCACAATATCCTTTGCCTTCATCCCCTTTTGTCTTATTGCTCCTAAATCCAGTCTTCATGCTCCCCACAACCTCTAGTCCCTTTATAGGTCCCTATACTCCTCTCTATTATCCCTGCTCTGGTCTTAGTCTCCTCTTTACACAGACTTGACATCACAGGGTCCCTGGACTCTCCTGCCCTGCTGTCACATAGACTATAGACTACCACTTGGGCACTGAAATAGAAAAACAAGACATGTTTACCTAAAGTCTTCTACAACAGTAGTGTCCAACTCAACTAGAAATGGGAGCCATGAACCAGCATGTTGACTTAGAAAACTACATATTAATATTATCTATATTTTATTATATTTTCATTTATTTTGTTAAATATTTCTCAATTACATTTTAATCTGATTCAGGCTGCACTCAAGAATGTTGTTTGATACTTCTGTTCTAGAAAATGTCTTACACAGGGGCCACACAAAATTCCCTATTCAATCAATCAACCTACAGGCCTTTATTAGGCACTTACTATGAGCCAGGCCCTGTGCTAAATGCTATCCATGTCAAGGTTTTCAGATGCTCCGAGTTGGAAGGGACCCCTGAGGCTATACCTGAATAAGGCATCCTCTCTACAACCTACTTCAGTGGTTGTGTAGTTTTTGCATGAAGATCTCTAATGAGAGGGAACTCCCTACAAGTGTATTAGTTTCTGCTTCACACCAGTCCATCTTTTCCACAACAGTAGAATAAGACTTGGTCTAACTTTGGACCAAATGAAGAAAACCATATCTAAAGCATTCCCTTAACCTATTTGTCTCATGATCCTCACAAAAAGGAAATTGGATTAGTCTAATAGGACCTGTTTTTGATAAAGCCATACTGGTCCTTTGTGATCACAGATTCCTTTTTTACAGGTTCATCAGCCATGCCTTTAATAGCACATTATAAGAATTTGCCAGGAATTGAGGTAAAAGCTCACTGGCTTATGGCTTACAGGTTCCACAGTCTTCTCTGTTTTGAAAATCAGGAATTCTATCTCTGTTGTACCCCTCCCAATGCTCTCCAACGTCAATGCCTTAGCTCTATCTCCAAATGATGCCTTTTACAGATTATACTGCACTAATTGTACTGAGCTCCAAAACACAACAAAACCTCTTTGGTGAAATCACGAGCAGCAAAGAGACTGGTCTTACTCTCTTCACTAGAAAAAGAAAATAAATTAAAAAAACATATTGCCCAGACTATGACAAATCTGTTATATAAGATATTCTACTTTGTAAAAAAATATAGTATATATATATATATATATAATATACACACACATACATTGCACATATATATATTTTTAAATCAATTTTGTATAGCATACAGTTTATATATACATGTATACATAGTACATGAGCATAGCTCTAAGTTATTGAGAAGTTTCAATCTATGTGAATGGAGCTAGTTCCCACACCAGGAAATTCCCACATTGATAAAATTGGAGATTTTTTGCATATTCATCTATTCATACACATCCATTTAACACTTCATTGATATAGTCAAATCATGAATAGGCAATGAATGCACCCAGAGTTGAATAGGAAGTCACTGGGCTATGTGACATTTGGCAGATTATACAGTACTTTACAATGATCCCAAGATGTTTATTAATGTAAAAGCCATCTCTTTAATGTCAACATTATCCCAGTGATGGTTATGTGGTTGAACTCACTGGAACACCATGGCCTTGTAAGATCACTGCCAAAGATGTCATTGCCAAAAGCAATGGAAAGGTGCATGGGTAGGCTGCAGGATATTACTGATGATGACTTATATACCTTAGAAGCAGGGTAAAAGACATTACGGATGACATGGATGGATGGAGAAAGAAGGTCATTGACACTAGTGAAAGCTCAGAAATCCACAGTTTGGGTACTAGTTTGGTACTCCTGAGTCATTAAAAGAGGTAGAAGAAGGCCCACTAAAGACACTCTGTGAATCCTCCATGGAGACTTTTGGAAAGACAAAAACATGAATGGATCGTAATTTGCGTCAGAGACAGGATTATCCACATCAGCAAAATCAGGAAATACATCCATCAGCATAGCTGTGTAAAGAGGAGGCTTTAACCCTGGGTCTGCCACCTGCTCGCTGTGTGAAGTGAAACAAGTCCCTTGACCTTTCCGGGCCTGAGCTTCCTTATCTATAAAACAGAATGGCTAGATTGGGTGATTTAACATTAAATGACTTAATAAACTAGTGAAAGATATATGTGAGAGGAAAAAAGGAGAGGCCCCAAAGCCTGAATTTATCTCTGGGATGCTCTTTCATTTCTACCTGATCTTTTTCAAGCCTTCTCTCTAGCTATCCTTCAGACAGTAAATCAATTTTGTCTTCTTTCCCATTCAGATTTCACCTGTTATTTAGCCCTTACGTGCCACTTATTCCCTAAGCACTTTGTGATTATTTATTCATTCTTACTTGCAACTGTAAGAGGCAGATTAACCATTTTGCTGAGAGAGAAACATGAGCATCCAGGAGACAGCAGGAGATTAGGAATTCGATTTCTGAAGCCTCAAGCCTTTGCACAGCACTAGAACATTATGCCCAGTGTGATAAGTGGGAGTCAACAGGGCATAACAGAAAGAACACTGGAGTCAGGAGACCTCACTTCCATCTCAGCTCCAACACTTAACTTGCTCTGTGTCATCCTTGGTAGTCATTTAATTGCTCCGAGGAAAGTTTTCACATCTATAAATTGAGGAGTTTCTATGAAGTGGTACAGAATAAAGTAAGCAGATCCCAGAGAATGCTATATACACAAAAACAATGTAACATAAATGAAAACCACACTACTCTGAAGCCCAAGACTGAATAAAGATACTGACCAATCTTAGCCCTAGAGAGGAGATGAGGAAGCTGGGAACTGGGGGAACAAAATGTTTATAGTCACAGAAACTCAGTAATGGTTGGTCTGGGGTTGTTTTGGGGGGAGGCGGAGAATAGGTGATACCCAGTAGAATATAATTTGTTTAAAGGCAACGATTGCTCACTTTTGCATTTGTATCCTCAGAAGCAGCATGGCATAATGGTCAGAGAGCCAGCTTCAAAGCCAGAAGACTTCTGTTCAAGTCCCACTTTTGACTGGCACTGGCTGCTGAGACCCCAGGCAAATCATTTAACCTCTCAGTGCTCTAAGCAGCGCTAATTTAGGACTCAGTTTTCGGAGAAAGCGTCTACCTGTACTGGTAATAATAGCTAAAAATAACAGCTAATATTTGTACAGCACCTACTATGTGCCAGGCACAGTGTTAAACACTTTACAACTATCATCGCATTTGATTCTCATAACCCTGAGATGTAGGCATTATTATTATCATCCCCACTTTACAGATGAAGAAATTGAGGCAAGCAGAGGTTAAATGACTTACCCAGGGTCACACACCTAGTAGGTCTCTGAGGCTGGATTTAAACTCTAGTCTTCCTCAACTCCAAGTCCAACGCTCTACCCACTGCACCATCTAGCTGAGCTTCCTCATGTGAGAGTTGCCTAGTTACCGTCCCTATCCTCAATGTCTGACCCACAGTAGGCATTTAATAAATGCTTACTGACTGATATCTGGAAATGACTGGTATGTAAAAACAAAGAGCATCAATAAATCATCTTCGAATAAAAGAAAAAATAACAAAGAGATCCTCCCCTAGCCCCTATTCCAAATGGGAAAGTTGCATTGGAGGATTTCTGAGGTCCCTTTCAACTCTGAGTCTGTGGAAAGAAGTTGGCATTCTTTGATACAGCTGAGCCTATCCGTGTGTTTTCAAGTCTTTTTAAGAGAGACACGTTTCACCTTCATGATTTTCCCCAGCCACCCCACTTGTACATGAAAGCCACAAAATGATTTTATATTCTGTCATGAATACACTTTTTGGCACGAATGCCAATCTATTAAATCCTAAAGGCTTTCGTGGAGCTCAGTAACAAAAGAGGCCCCAAGACTTCAAGCTAAACCCACCACAGAAACAAAGAAACTCTGAGAAACAGGGAGAAAGCTAGAGAAGTCTACTCCTGTGTTTCTAGTCCATCTCTCAGCATGAAAATAGATGAAAGGAAACAAACTACAGGGAAGTCATAAATGATTTATAAATGGGCTAACTTAATCCTATAATCAAATGAGAAGAATCTTTTTTTTTTTAAATGCCTGATAAGGCATGTTGTATTGGGGCAAAAAAAAACCTAAAAAGCCCAAACACACTCTGGCCAGTAGTAAATCCCTGAACATCAAATAAAAGTGCTGCTTTTTAGCCAGTGTGCCCTGAGCAAAGAAACAGAATCATCCAAGATTCTTACTTGGACTTAGCTCCTCAGATTTTTATGGCATCAGATGGCCTATTCCTAGGAATGGAAACATGAAAATTCTCTAAATTCACTATGTTTATTTTCAAGGGTTTAAAGTAAAAAAGTTAAATTTCTCACTTGGAATATGAAGGGACCAATCTCTAGTGCTTCTAGTCAGCAAAGATAAGGTATAGCTTTCCTATCAGGAGAGAAATTTTAGGCAGGAGAAGAAAAACCCAAGTGCTTTAAGATATAACCAATACATAAACAAATTGCTATCAGATTTTTCCCATATCCAAGAAGAAAATTTAGGTGTGGAAACTTATTAAAAAAATCTTATTAATACTGAAAGCCACATGTTATCTATGTATTCCTACTGAATAAATCATGAAGAATAATGGATGGGCTGCTGTCTGATATAAAAAAATAATTTCACTTGAGGGTTTCTGCAGATATCAGAATGTGAGGACCAAAATGACATATTTTATGATATCATCAGAACCCAAAGATGAAACTTTTCCTCCAATTCACTGAAGCTCAGTTCTTACATACAACCATTTTAATAAAGGCAAAGTACTGGGGGGGGGAAGAGAAAAATAAACTCCACTGTTAATCTGGAAAGCTTTGTCTTAATAAAAAGTGCATTGTTTGTTTTCATAATGCCTCTCACTCCCTTAAAGAAACCTTAAGTATAGGATAAGTAACTTTCCTAAAGTCATTAAGCTAGTTAGGGAGTATGGTGTGAGGCAAAGAGCACTAGACTTGGGAGTAAGAGGAGAACTAAGTTCAAATCCCAGTTATGTGACCCTGGGAAAATTCACTTAACCACACTAAGCCTGTTTCTTCAGCTGAACAGCGGGGTTAACAATACTTGCATTGCCTCACAGGATTGTTATACTTTCCACGGAAAGTACTTGGTAAATGCTGGTGAAATGTAAGCTATTAACATTAACAGAGTTTACACTGGAAACAGGTGAAGAATCTCCTAGTCCCATATGTGTTGTGTCTAAAACACCAAAGACAGCACGGTTGTGTCTAAACCATTCTAAAATTCCACACGAACACACACAGTAATGGAAGAAAAGAAGGACAAGATCTTTATCCCTAGGTATATTTGTACAATCCAACTCCAAAGTGTGCCTGGGGAGATCAAAAAAACCCACCTATCTGTCACAGTGAACTAACCACAGTGCTGACATTTGGCTTTGTTCACTGCTTTGTTCATCCGTTCGTTTCGGGGAGGCAGGATGGAGGGGAGAACACAGAAAATAGGTTTAATATCTTCTGGATTAAGTAAGTCACAATAAAAGATCTAGGTTTAATATCTTCTGGATTAAGTAAGTCACAATAAAAGATCTACAGATTTCACTAGATGGTTGTATGATGTCATTTAACGGTATTTGAGCTAGAAGGGACCTCAGAGATCATTTAGTTCAAGGCCTGAAAGAGTGTTAGGTGGGTCTGATGAAAATTAGGCACTAAACCTTTTTTTAAAAAAGGTCAAAAAATAAATAAAATAACATAAAATAAATTTTAATAAATTACAAATAAAAATAAATCTTTTAAAAAGTCACTCTGTTAGCACCTTTTTTTGTGACAGTTTTCATGAGAGAGGATTCCTAGCTAATCTGATGCAGGCAGACAGTTGCATAGTATACGAGACTGGGATGGTAGAAGAACTTTCTCTAGAGAAAGTCCCTCCCCACCGCCCCAAACACACAAAAAAATCAAGCCTTTAGGAAATCACATGCATTCGATGTTGTCCATGTATCCTCCCTTATATGCAAAAATGGTCCCAAATGCCACCCTAGTTAGGCAGCTGTTGCAATTCTTCTTCCTTTGTGGAATTTCAGTGTCATGGATTTAGAGCCAGAGGAGCTCTTGGAGGCCATCCAATCCAACACCAGAGACTGACATTTGGAGAGGTAAAGTCACACGCCTACTGGTGATCTGAAGCAGGATTTGAATCCATGCTGCCTTTTCATTTTCCTTCCCTCTTCCCCAAGCAGGGAGCACCATGGAGGAGGGCTGATAACTTCCCAAAGCTCCTGCTGTCTTTCTTCACAACCTCTGCTGTTCTCTGTGCCTCAGGCCTAGTCTAGCAGCTGCGGCCTCAGCATGGCCCAGCTTCTCTTGCCTCACAGAGGTGCTAATCCTGATACTGTGAGGAAATTAGAAAGCAGGTGCTTCTCTGAAATATCAAGCAATCTTTCTTCAGTCCTTTGAGTATTCAAAGACCTACTATTATCACCTATGGGAGTTCTTTTCTTTCCCAAGAGTATCTAAGAAGAAAAAAAAGAGGAACGTATTATAGGGATATCTTATCCAACATCTAATTTTTACCACTAAAAATAAAAACACTGAGAAAACATCCCAAAGGCTGTATGCTTGCTTGGAGACAGGAGGAAAGGAGAGAAGTTTGAGAATGTGTTTTGAGTCCACGGTGACTCAAATAAGGAAAGAAACTGGTCATGCTGTTCTGAATGCTGCTTTTGTGCACCTGGAGTTTCCTCCTATGAAAAGGGAGGATACTACTTGTCCCACCTACCACCCAGGGTTGTCATGAGGAAACTGCTTTGTAAATCTTAGTGGCATATAAAAATGATCTACTACCACTATTACAGAGGCTATGTTGTGTAACAAATATGGAGCGGTTCTGAAAGTCATGGAGATATGGCTTCAAATCCAGCTTTGAATCTCTAGATGGTTCAGGCACAAATCCCAAGGACTTACTTATTACGTCAGAGATGGGTTGTGCTTTATATTAATGGAGGGAGTTTCCACTTCAGGAATTCTTTAGGAGATAAAATCACAGATTATAATTCTTGTCAACAAACTTTCTAAGCTTAAGTTTTCCTCATCTACAGAACGAAGGCATTAGACAACAGGTCTAATGCTGGGCTCCCCTCCTGCTCTCAAATCCTGATTGCTATGAACACTGCTGGTGTTAGAAGGTGGTAGAAGAGGAAAAAAATTGGCAAGCCAATCTCTGGGACTCTCAGCAAAAAAAAAAAAATGTTGTGGAAAACTGTCTCCAAGGTTTACAGTGGCAGAAGTCCCAGCCCCTTGTGATTTCTCACTCTTCACTTTTTAAACATTTTTCACTGCCCTTATTACCCCCTATCCTGCCAGTCCTAGTCCCAACCTGCTAAAGCCCCTACCCCAAGCTATTCCTAGCTCTAGGTCAGAGGAAGAAGGTCAGCACTACAGAAAAAGGGGAGTAGTATGTACAGACAATGTATTCTTGGTATATCCAAAGTACATCTCTAAATATATTTTATCACAGAAACACTGGACACAATGTTAGTTTCCACAGTAATACTGCACAGAATACCTGTGATTTCTCTTACACTTGAGAATGGCAAAATTAGCCAAAAAAACTTTTATTTAAATTAAAGGAAAAAATCCAGCACCGGTAAGGCTGTGAGGAAACTGTGCACTCTAATCCCGTTGACTCTCACCATTCATGGTAGTTGCATGCTATAAAGTCACCACGAATACTGAATTAGCAAATATTGAAGCACTGCTCCTGGGAGGAAATACCAGGTTAGGTTTCTGTGAGCCTCTGGTCATAGCATTCACTTTGCAGAAAAGCCTCCATATGGATCGAAGAATTTGCTCTTCCTTTTTCTGGATGCACTGGATTGTCGACTGATTAACACTGAATTCGTGGTCAACAGTATTATAACTCACACCTGAATGAAGCATATATTAACACGTCTCCATACGGTACATCTCAGCCTTCTTGTGCTTAGAACACTAGACAGCACTTCAGTACTACACCTGGGGGTCATTTTAAATCGCAAAATCAGCAACAAAAAACATGAAAAACATGGCAGTAAAAAGACCACAAAAACTGCCTTCATACTGATTAAAGACGTCTTCATATTATTTACAGTAGGACAGCAGAAACAATAAGGCAGAGAGTTGCTTTATTCAACCTCGGCTGGGAATGTGGGCACTGGACTTTTTTTTTTGCTTTTGCACAAGTCCACAAAGAATTACAAAAGCAAGAGTATTGATTTGGGGGTTACAAAACTTTTTTTAGCAAGTAGACAAATTCGAATAAATAGAATTCACTAATAATAAGGATCAACTGTATGCTACTGGTAGAATTTTACAGTGGTATAAATATTCTGAAAGGCAATATGGCAAGATAGAACACCACAGAATTGATCACACCTTTTAAATTACCAAATAGCTTAAAAAGGACCTATTTGTACTCAAATACTAATAGCTATTCTATTTGTAATGGCAAAATATATTAGAAACAACCTATACGTCTACTGGCAGAATAAATTTTTATTATGGTCTGTTAATGTAATGTGATATGATGGTGCCATATTTGAGCCAGAAAATATGAAATATACAAAAAAAACAGAAAGGGCTAATACTAGATGATGAGATCAACAGAACTAGAACCACACAAGTTGTTGATTACAACTGTTAAAAAAGTTTTTTAAACAGAAGAAAGAAAACAAAGTCAAAGGTAGTAGAACTTCACACAGAACCTAGAAGGGGGCTGCCAACTATGGGCCAGGAACAGTGCTAATTGCCAGAGCAAAATGCATTTGTTTCTACTTAGTTATAAAACAATGACTTTTAATTAGAAGGTATATAAGATTTGTTGTCATTCTGTATGCTTCAATGATTTCTTGTTTTTGTTACTGTCTCAGTTAATTAAAATAAAATGAAAACATATGTGACTGGGGAGGGGGGCACTCCCTCAATGGCACGGCTTACCACCTTGTCATGCCACAGTAGACTGCTTCCAAGAGCTGCTGGGGTCTAAAACATTTCCAACTGATAGACAAGCCTCTGATGATGAGCCTTCTCAGTCTCAATCATCAGACAACAAATATCCAGGCCAAAGCCAGGCTTAGAATTGAAACCTTTTTGGCTCAGTAGAACCTGCCAGGGTTTCAGCTGCATAGTAGAGAGAGAGAAAATACTTGACTTAAAGTCCAAAGAACTGGCTCCCAAACCCAGCTCTGCTATTTAGAAGTTACAAAACAGAGACAAGTCACTTAGCCTAAGTCCTCCAGTGGCCAAATAGTGATAATAATCTACAACCGACTTTACAGAGTTTTTGCTAGGAAAGTCTTTTGAAAACCCTCAGTGAATAAATAAGCGTTTATTAAGTGGCTAGTATGGGATATAGGCACTTGGGATACAAAGACAAGATGAGGGTAATACCTATGAACAGCAAAAAGTAAATAGATTTGAGAGATGTTCTAGAAGTAGAAAGACCAAGATCTGGCAACTGACTGGTCATGTGTGATGAGGGAAACCTGGGTGACTGGAAGGATGGTGTTGACCTTAACAGAAATCAGGCCTATACTGGCCTAATATTTGCAAAAAGCAGATCCTCATCCACACCACAAAGAGGCTAATGATAAGGGCAGGACTTTTGTACAACACAAACATCTATGGGAAAATGCCTTTTATTTTCCAAAGAGCCAACTCAGAAATATATTTTTTGGAACATGGTACGTTTATAAGTTGGAGCCTGCCTGCGAATGTTCCAGATGTTAATGGACTCACTCTGCCTAAGTCAACAGCTGATCTCTAATGTGAATGATGCTTCTGAAACACTTGCTAGGGTAAGGGAATAGGGGTGGGGTGTGTGGAATCCCAAAACCAAGAATGTCTGGGTTCCTACCGTTTTCTACTACAGTTCTTGTCATTCAGCCCACCAATCTTGCTCAGAGCAGACCAGGCTGTGAGACCAACATAAGGCAAGGAAGCGGCTTCAGTGTGAGTGAGACACTTGGGCTTATGAGACACCTATATTTAAAGATAAAAATGTCAGGAACAAGCAATTACTTACATGTTCATACCAAAATAAACTAAATAAGCTTGCTGTTAAGTAGGGATAGGAACAAGACCTGTAATTTCACTGATAGAGAGAAGGCCTAGAGTTGACTGATGGGGGAACTTCCTCTATTAATTAACGCAGGGCAGCACTTTCTCTACAAATTATAGTCTCAGAGAGGCGCCTAGAGCTCTGAGAAGTCACTGACACGGCCAAGATGTGCTGCAACAGGACTTAAGGCCTCTCAGCTCCAAAAGCAAAGCTCTTTCTTCTATTTCACACTGCACTGGTCTTTATATAAGCTGTTCAAACTGTCATGTACGATTCTAAAGTCTTTGTCATTCAAGGTGGCCTAAAGCCTCCAAAAATTATCCCTAAATCTTATAATCAAATGAGTGGATCTGCTCCATAGATAGGTTCAATGGAGTTTAGGCAGACCACCTAAGATTACTTTATTCCTTGTCAAACCACCATTCACTTAGATGAGATATAAAAGATTCCCTTTCCCTTCTTCTACCTGATATCCTGCCCTCCCCTACCCTCTTCCTTCTCCTCAGATAGTTGGCCTCCTGGTTTCCAAGAATGAGACAAGAACATGGGTTCTGTTTCTCATGTAAACATCTTGAGCTCTATTCCAAATTCCTATCTGATGAAGCCAGGAGAGTCTACAGATAGAAAATTTTGCTTTTGTCTTACAAAAGTTCCTTTTCCTCCTCCTTCCTAAGGACTGCCCCCAAAGTATGTACCAGGCCCTGAAACCAGCCAATGCTCTCCAACAAGCATCTCTGATTTCATGAAATAATTCTTCATATAGTTACCTCATTTGCACTGGCTACGACAAACTCTGACAGAGTGCCCTGTTTCCATGGAGGAACTGCTGCCCATACCTAAAAAAAAAAATCCAGATATAAACATAAAATATTTTTAAATGAATTTCTATTCTGATCTAGTGAAGCTAAGAGAGATTTTCTTTCTCAAAACATACCCTACCCTTTCCAAAAGTACCTGTCAACAGTACACTGATGTATACTATAATCAAAATTATTTTCAAGTGGGAGTCAATCTACAGCTTAGTATGCTTCAGTGGGCACAGCCTCATCACACTGGAGCCTGGTGCCAGAACATCCCACTGTATGTTTTCTCGCCAAAGAACAAACTTTAAAAAAAAAATTAAGTAAGCAGGCTGAATGGTGTTAAAGTAGTTGAGAAAAACTGAAACCAAATAAAACCCAGCTGGACTAAAATGTTCATTAGCAAAAGAAAACTCCTAATGAAATTGTAGTGCTAAAAACAAGAAGCAATTAATCTAAAGATTTACATCTATAAATAAACTATGCCAGGACTTTTAGGAATTTTAAAAGTGAAAACTTAATTGGATAAGAACTACAATTTAAGAGCTCTTGCAAGAGATTAACAGCCCTAAATGTTAATTCTTATATATAAACATATCTCCCAGATATTCTCTCCTACCCCCAAAAAGATACGGATTTAAGAAAATCTAGTAGTCAAACTTTTGCCCCAGAAGGCAAGAACCTTATCTTGGAATTCCAGGCAATACTATGCTGAAAGGAATTTAAGAGCTCTTCTAATCTGACTGTTTTATTTTATTGATGAGGAATCAAGTGTAAAGAAGTTAGATGACTTATCTCAGTTTGTGGCAAAGGCAAGAAGAAAACCTAGCTCTCCTAATTTCTAAATTGGATGGATACTCTTTGTACTAGGCCACCAAGAGAGCTTAGTACAACAGACTGTCCACAGCAGGCTTTTCAAGGAATGAATGCTGCTGAATGAGATTATTTTAGAATTTTAAAACTCTCCCATAGAAAGCCCAGGAGAAACATTAGACAAAGAGGTCAGGAAGTAATGTGAACAAAATAAGCCATCAACAGGCAGTCCCACTGATGATTATGTTCAAGAATGAAGTCACCCAAAAGAAATCTCAAGCCATAAAAACAAAGGTAAAGCAGGTAACAGGCAGGAGCAGTATTGGGTTACATCACCTGATCTCCAGGTTTGAAACAGGTGACAGAAAGCCCACATTCCATCACTACTCCAGAGACATCCCGGCCCAGAGTCAAAGGAAATTCTTGCCCAAGGTCTCTCATAATCAGTGGATCACGCTTCATATTTAAAGCTCTTGCTCCATACCCACCTATAAAACATGATTTATCAATTTTCATTTCATGAAAAGGGCTAGACAAGTTTAAATACAACCTCAGAAGCATAAAACAGAAACAAATGAACTTGGTTACATGAGGTGTGATGAAGTAAAATAGATTCAGAGAATTTTAAAGCAAAAATATAACTTTCCAGTTCCTAGATCCTTGGTTTACAGAAGAGAGTAGGCTGAGACCCATAGGGGTGAAAGTGCTTGTTCAAGATAAACCAGCTAACTTGTGGCAGGGCTAGAACCAGAACCCAAGTCTCCTGACTCAGTAATGACTCTTCAGAAGACAAAATAAAGACAACACTAGGTTCAGCATTAATATAGTGAACTTCTGGGAAGGTGGAAGAGAGGGAGACACTTAGGCCCTTGTCTAAAGAGGGGAAAACTGACCCCAATTGGAAATGGAACACATAAAAGCTCAGGCTGATCAGAGGGGACCCAGGTCATGAGAAGCCATTGCACCTCCAGCCTGGGAGAGATCAGGAGACGCAGTTTTAAGATGGAGGGAGGAAGGGAGGGAGGAAGGACACTAAATATAGAATATATAGTATTGTTGCATTCAAAGTAGTCACCTTAAGGAAGCAACATTTTTTGGTTCTTCCCTTTTGAAAATCGACTTTTGTGTCTAAAGCATATTCTTTTGATTATTCTCAATGTTGACAAATCTTTGCCTTTGAAAAAAGCATTGGACATGGGGTCAACGAAAGCCTTGGATTTGAATTCCATCTGACATATTAATATACGTCACCATGTGACCATAGGCAAGTCACCTCACATCTCGATGCTTGTTAGCTATTGTGGGAATCAAATAACAGAATTTAAAGCATTTTGCAAACCTTAAAAATGCTACATAAATGCCAATTACTGCTATCAGGGAATGGAGTACATTTTTAGAAATGTCTCAGATATATTTAGAGCCAAATCTGGTATATAATGTAGATGGTCAAGCTGGATAACATCATTTTTAAACAAACCAAAAGTTGATAGTCACAAACAAATACAACTGATTTTTTTTTTTTGGGGGGGGAACATAGGTGGGGAATATTAACTGGTTCTAAGGGTCAATTCCAAAAAAGGAACTTCTAAAATATCATGAGCAATAGCAATGATAGAACAAGTGTGTAACTTCCCAAGGTGACGACTTCAGAAGGGACCTTTTAGATATATAAATATTAAGTGAGCTTGTTCATTAAAATCTTATTTTAGCTCTCATGCAATCTTAGTTGCAACTTATCCATTTCCATTCTACCTGGCAAGCCCCATCTAAAGCCCAAGTGAAGAAAGAAGAAGCAAAAGTCCAAGGAGCCTAACTGTGAAGACTAAAGGCCAAGATGGTCACATTTGGCTGAAGCCTTCCCAAGATAAAGACTCTAACCAGGGCTGTACCAGTTCTCCTACATGATTCAAATCTCTTATCCCTATGACTTCAGACTCTTAACCACTATTTGAATCCTCCCTGACCCAGGTCACTCCATCCTTTAATGCAATGTCTACCTGCCTGAAATCTCTGCAAAGAGTTCTGTCTCATGGATCCTTCTTGACATTTCACACTGAATGCCTTCTGCATGGCCAAGTGTAGTACGTATATAATAAATTATTTCTCTTTTTTTGGTTGGAAAAAAAATCTTACTACTTTAGAGTCACATTTTAAATTTCTTTTAAAGAGTCAAAATAGAAAGTAAACAGGGCATTTCCTATTTCCAACAGGTCAACCACTCAGCTTACAGTGACTCAGATCAATAACCAAGGAAAGATTGTGTTATCTGGTCTATGCCCAATATGCTGTCCTACAGGTCAGTTACATGGCACAGTGGAGAGCACTGGGCCTGGAGGTAGGAAGACACCTCTTCCTGAGTTCAAATCTGGTCTCAACACTTACTAGCTTTGTGACCCTGGGCAAGTCACTTAACCTGTCTGCCTCAGGTTCTTCTTCTGTAAAATGGGGATGGTACCTGACTTCCAAAGTTGTTGTGAGGATCAAATAAGATACTATCTGTAAACCACTTAGTACACTGCCTGGCACATAGTAGGTGTTACATGAATGTAAGCTATTATTGTTTATTATTTTTAGACATCATCTGATCCAACTACCTCATTCTATGCATAAAGAAATTGAGACTCACAGAGGTGAAGTGACTTCCCCAAGGTCATACAAGTAATAAGGGGATTTAAACCTAGGTCTTCTGATTCCAAATCCATTTCCATTGTACCATTCTGATTCAGAGGCCACTTCTTAAAGCCTCCAGGCAAATGACCACTTGAAGACAGTTTCTCTCCCAACAAACAGATGTCTCTCAGTGAATCTCTGAATGTTGGTACATCTTCTACCTTCTTTCTTTGTGTATCACCCCAACCAACCACATATCCAATCAATCTTCTGGCAAGTTCTAACCTTTATATCTTTACAAAATCCCTTACAAAAGATCCCTTTTCTTCTCTGACACTGCTACCACTCATAACCCCACACCTATACTATTGCAAAAGATTTCTGGTTGGTCTCCTCAATTTTCTTTCCACTCCAGCTACCAGTTTTCTCCCTAATGCTCAGACCCAACCATGTTACTCTACTACTCATTAAACTCCATAGTTTCCAGGATAAAATATAAAATCTTCTGCTCGGCTTTTAAAGACCTTCACAACATGGCCCTTTCCACACTACAATCCAATAATACTGGTCCCCTTGCTGTTCCTTGTGTGTTTTGCTCCATCTTCCAACTCTGTGCGTTAGGAGTTGACCCCTCAGGCCCAGGATGCTCTCCCTCCTCACCTGTCTCCTGGCCTCTCCGCTTTCCTCAAGTCTCAGCTCAGATCCTACCTTCTGCAAGAGGCCTTTCCCTGCAGCCCTTCAGTGCTATGGCCTTCCCCGAAATGGCTTCCCATTTCTTCTGTATATATTGTGTCCATACATAGCTGTGGTCTTGTCCTCTCCTCCCCTTAGAATGCAAGCTCTCTGAAAGCAGGGCTGTTTGTGCCTTTCCTTTTATCCCCAGTGCTCAGCACACGAGTGCTCAATAAATATCTGGTGAATGACCGGAAGTCAATCCTCACTTATAAATGCCTGTCTTACAAATTCCCCTCTCCTGCTGTCCCAGTCACTGCTGTTCTCTGGGGGTTCACAAATACAGAACAGAAAAAAGTGGTGAAAAACAAGAACAGCTGAGGGAGGAGGAAAAGGGGAGGGGGAGGAGAACAGTTGCTCTGTCCCTAGATGAATTACCAGAGCAAGAAGATTATTTAAGGGTGCTCCTGCCCCCAAAATATCTCTCCTCTATTGCCTTTCTCTGTATTCCTTGAGCTTAGCACTGCGCCTAGCACATAATAAATGTTTATCATTTGAATGACTTTTACAAATTGCCTGAAATGCAACCAGTTAGACATTCTTCTTCATTAATCAGAATCTTCTTTTTAAAAACACCAATTACTCTGGGAAGGTTGTGGGGTGTGAGGTCAGTCACACATCATTTTGAATTTATTCAATGAGACTGATTTCTCACCGGTCTCTAGGTGAGATAAGCCCCATTGACCAGAAGGGAGTTTTTGACTAGGAGGCAGCTGAGCAATTTTGAGCTTTAAGTAGGCTTGGGTGAGATGCCACAAGGAGACTTCTGGTAACGTGAATTCCTTATGCACCCTAGGATGGCAAAGACAAATTTCACTTATTTTCACATTTTTGCCCAGGGTAGTGCTTTAGAAGGGGTCCATGATGGTGGAGGAAAGAGATGAAATTTTCTATTTCTTCTTCTCTGTTGTACCCCATGGCCCTCACTTCCCTCAGGATCATGCCATTAAGATTATAATATATCCTTATTAAGAAGTTAATGTAATTTAAAGGCTCGTGTGGGAATCTAATTCTTATTTATGACACTATTTCTATGGGAAAATGTACTAAATCAACTTAATTTTTGAAACACAAGCTATATATTATTTGGAGTATGTCTGATTTTATGATCTAGTCATACTCTTCCCTCACATCCCATCCAGCTTTCCCTCTCCTGACAAAAAACATATTCACAGGCCATTTCATTAGTGTTCATGTGTACTCTGTGGTCAGTGAGCAAAATAAAATCACCACCACCACCACCTCAACATTCAATATCTATGAGACAGCATGGAGTACTAGGGAGAACCCTAGACTTTGAGTCAGAAGATCTGGGTTTGAATCCTACCTTCTATAACATATTGGCATTATCTAATTTAACTCAATCATACTTAATTCTACAAGTATTAAGCATCCACCTTAATATGGCAGACTCCAAGACAAACAGACAAAAATCTAACTGTCCCTACTCTCAAGGAGCTTACACCTGGAGAGGAAGAGGTTAGAGATATGTGGGGAATGAAAACAAATAAGTACCACTTATTCAGTGAAATATCTATGAGATATAGGCAGCAGAAGTAGGCATTGCCTAAAGCAGAATTTCAGCTGATGTGAAACTATAAGGTTTTCTACCTCTCCCATTTGCAGAGATACAATCACTATATGCCATTCTGAGAAAGGTCCAAATGAACTGCCAACCACTCAAACTAGTTAACTAGGTTCACAGTATGGGTCAAATATAGTATCTCTGATACACTGATATATCTGCAGTTTAAAAAAAAAATCTCAAAAGAGCAAAGTAGTTGATACCTGAATATGACAAACTTGTTTTGTGGCACAAAGTACTGTGGAACAAAGGGGATAGATTTGTCTGGCTGATTTAAGTTGCCATCTAAACCTATTCAGAGAAAGCCAGTCCTAAAGTTTACAAAAGTTCTGCGGTCCTGATGTTTGCATGACCCTTATGGCAACTGGAGTCTTACATCTCGGTTAATACAAAACAAATGCTGGTTGGATACTGGTTGCTTTGATTCAGTTTAGATTTTAAGGTTGTCCATCTTCTTAGTATTTTCCATGGTTATTATTTCATGCCCATCAGTTGCTGTCTTCCTTTCAAAACAGATTAGACAATTTTCTTGCTTTTTTTTTTTTAAGTCTGAGGAAACTACTGACTACTGTAGCTGACAATGTGGTAAACATAGTTTAACCCCCATGCCCCCCATCATCCCCAGTTATAATTTCTTTTATGAAAAAAAAAATTGCAATCCCTACAAGAATCTATGGATTGGTAATGAGAGTGAGGCAGGGGGCACCTTAGCAACAAGACAGACTAGCCTGGAAATAGCAATTCCTAAGACCAGTAGCTCAAAAAAAGTCATTTGGTCTCATGGATACCATTATAAAAGCAAAATCTGCTTCTATATTAAATGATTGTTAAATGGCAGCCAATGGACCACTGATTTGGTTTTGTAGATTTTACTGGGGAAGAAAACAGAAGTATACAAGTTTTAAATATAAAGCTTTAAAAAATAAATCCCAGAAGGGGGTAAAAATACCGGCTACTTGAGCTTGAAGTCAGAGGACATAAAGCAAGTAGATATCTTACATAAAGTCCAAGCCCCTAGTTTTACAGATAAGGAAACTGAGATGAAACTAACTAACCTATCTAAGGACACACAAGTTAAAAAGCAGGCAGAACTGGGATCTATCTACACACTGAAAAAGAACTGGCTCTTGGAGTAAGAGGACTGAGGTTAAAAATTCTATCTCTGATATTTATTCCCTTAGGGTGGCTAGGTGGCACCATCGTGCAGGGAGCACTGGACCTGAAGGCAGGAAGATTCGTCTTCCCTAGTTAAAATCTGGCCCCAGTCACTTACTAGCTGTGTGACCCTGGACAAATGATTTAGCCCTGTTTGCCTCAGTTTCCTCAGCTGTAAAATGAGCTGGAGAAGGAAATAACAAGCCACTCCAGTATCTTTGCCAAGAAAATGCCAAATGCAATCACAAAGAGTCAGACAGGACTGAAATGACTCAACAATAACAAAAAACTAGGGACTTGGACTAGATGGTTTCTGGGGTCCCTTCTAGATCTAGAATTAAGATTTTCTGACTCTAAATTCTTCCATTTCACCATGAGGATGTTGGGTTGAAATTAAAATAACTATTTTAAAACAAACTATTAAAGTATAAAATGTTTTTTTAAAAATTAACCATTTCAAAATAATTCCTCATTTCTCACTTGGCTGCACTCATCTGGGACTTCTCAGACTTCCACTCTGCCTCAGTATGCTCATTGTTGGGAAAACCTCATCAATCTGCAAGGTCCCTTCAGTCCTGTCTCTCCAGCTCATCACCATTCTCTGACCCTCTAGAGGAGAGAGCTCAGCTCAGACAATCCCCAGGCTTACCTACTCCGGGACTTCTCTTACTTCTTCACCATGCCTTCCTTGTAAGCTGCCTTTCCCCACACCCTGATGCCCTTTCCAGCTGTGTGTTATCTTCCCCCCATTAGACTGGAAACTCTGTGAGGGCAGAAGCTGTCTTTTTTTTTTCCTTTTTTTGTGTTTTTTTTTGTGTGCCCTGCACTAACCACAACGCTTGGCCCTGGGCAGGCACTCAATATATATTTATTAGCCATTAGAATCACAAATTCTCAAGTCATTATGAGGTCTTAGAGATCATAAAAGCTAACCCCTCCATTCTGAGAGAAAAACTACAATCCTAAGAAATACAATGATTCGTCCAAGGTCGGGCAAGCAAATGAGCAGCACAGCCGGAAACAGAATGCAGATCTCCTGCCTTCCAGACCAGTACTCCTTTCAATTATGCTTTTTTCTTATCGGGCTAAAAAATTACTCTAAGAGAACTATAAGCATTACAATTTACAGAAAAGAAGGAAGACATGATCCCTACTCTCAAGGAGTTTACTATCAGAGGGGAAGAAAAAAACAAAACAATGATAAATATTTATCAATCTATCCCTTACTTGTAGATAAATTTGCATCTTTAATCACAAAAATACCTCATACTGTCATTGAGCATCATTTAGTTTATTTTAAAAGGGATTCCTGCATTCCCCAAAGCCCACCTATAGATGCTCCCCCAAACCTCTTTGCCCCCCAAAGTCTAGAAATACTATTTCACCCTTTTAAAAAAAAAAGCTCCAAAGTCTATGTAGCCAAACTGAACAATAAATAACAAAGCAAACAATAGTAGCATTGAAAGCCAGTAGTCAAAGGAAGGAGGAACAGGTAGAGAATGTTCTACTTGTTTCTCTAATCAAATGTCAAACCATTCCAGGAAAAAAAAGGAGAATAGGGCTCATTGTGAAAAGAACGTAAAAGCTGCAGAAACACACTCCCACTTTGGTTGGTGCAGGAATAAAGCAAAGTAATAAGGTTTCAATTTATGTATATATAAATCCCCCACTGTAGCACAGTTTATTATTAATCTTAATTTGGTAACTGATAGGTAAATACAAAAAGGTTACTCCCTCAAATATATCTAAAAAAAATCTGAATAGATCATTAAGGATATATTGTGAAGAATTTATAATGGCTACCTATGAGACTATAAACAGTAGCAACAAAGAATCTGGAGTAAAAGTCAACATCCTTCAATAGCTTATTTTAAAAAAATATGGAGGCTAAATGGCCCAGCAGTTTACATGGCTATATTTCTATTTTTTTAGATGAAAACAGTTGACATTTATATAGCAGTTGAAAGTTCACAAAGCCCTTTACGTACATCTAATTTAATCCTCACAAGTCTGAGGAGGTATCAAGTTTTATTTTCTCCATTTTATAGGTAAAAATTAATAGAACAGGGATTCAAACCTAAGTCCTCTGATTCCAAACCATGGCCTTTAATATCTTAATATACTAGAGCATTTTAAGGCTTTAGCCCTCTGACATCATATCCAGATATGACTAAGTTCTCCACAAATTTGAAGATGCAAATTTCCTTAGCAATTTTTCCAACACGAAATTAACTTTGTAATTTAATTTGTAATGTAACAGAGTAATTAACCAGTTCAACATTCCAATAAACTTTATTGAACCATATTTCTTGTAAACTTTCACCTAATGCTCAGCTTTGCAAACATAACTCACTGGTATTATCATTAAGGCATAAAAAGAGTGGCGTGGTGGATAGGGGGCTGGCCTTGGAGTCAGAAATATGTGGGTTTAAGTCACTTGCTTAGTCATACTACTTAATCTTTCAATGCCCAATATTCCTGACGATGAGTTAAGGTGCTAATCTGCATGGTTGGAAGGAGTTTTTTCACAAAGACATCACTGTACTGATGAAATCACAAATCTGGACCCAAACCAGAGATGTACCACTTATAAATGGGAAATTAACAGTGAGCTGAAATTGAGCAACTGCCACTAAGTTACAGAGACAATAAGAATAATCCTAGCCTCTCTTTTTTCTCTTAGTTTGTTGCTTTCTCCAGTAAACTAATAAAATAAGTTGTGAGCAACGAACATGACCAGCAAATAACAATGAAAATCCAAATCTTGAACTGATGTAATTACAGCATGAAAATTCGATGACCTGGTGTATGACTTCGGTAAATCTCCATGGTCACCACAGCTGGTCATAAAAAAAGGACCTGTGTGATGTAGTACTAATTCTAGTGCAACCCCCTCATTTTGCAAATGAGGAAACTAAGGCCCATCTGATGTAATTCATAGTATGAACTCTTACACCTGAAGCTGGCCTCATTAAATCTTCATGGTCACAACAGATAATCACAGAAAGAGAACTTTGTGGTCATCTAATCCAACCCCTTAATTTTACAAATCAGGAAACTGAGGCCCAGAAAAAGCACTTAAATAAATGACATAACTCCCACTCAAAATCCAGTATTCTTTTCACTACAAAATGTGAAAACATTTGGTTGCAAGTAAAAACCCCGCCTCCAACTGATAATTTATGAGGAAATAGAAGCCAAATAAGTTCGTCAAACATAAAACTGATCAAATTTACTTCAAAAGAGAACACAATCTTTAGTGTATTTTATACAAGTTCCAATTGCAACAAGATTGTAAAAGCGCAAATTTAAGGGACTCTTAAAAATCAACTGTTCGAAGCGTTTTTTTTGTTTTGTTTACATTTGACCTGCTCTCAATCTGTTTCTCTGCTCGAGTTTTCTATAATAGGACACACCAAAAAAACCCTTTAATACAATAATAAAGTTTTAGGAAAAAAAAAACTTACTTCTCATGTTAACATCTATAGGGTTTATACTGGCAGCATGGACCTTAATAATGACTTCATTTGGATAGTATATGACAGGAAACATCATATTCTTTGTGAATCGGAGCACTTCATTCGCCCCGTATTTATCGATCACCCAAGCTGGCATAACAGTGTTCCTGGAAGCCGTGGTGCTGACGTCTCGGACCCGCGAAGGTCTTCCCAAAGCCCTGCATCTCCCCGGGCACAGACCGCACGCCCTCCTCAGTACCAGCATCTTCAGAACCTCCATCCCCAGGCACTGACCGCCCACGTGCTTCCAGCACCAGCCTCACCTGAGCCTAAAAGCCCCGAGCCCTAAGCCCACCGCCACCCCACCCCCTGCCTTAATTCTGCCCTGTTCAGCTAAAAAAGTGCGCTTTAAAAATTCAATATTGAGAACAGAAAGGTGGGCACAGGAAGCAATCTGCAAACATTCCAGGGTGGGAGATAGCCAAAAAAATTTTTGAAAAATAATTAATGCCAGTAAGCAATTGTTTTCACTCTTGCTCGTGTCAAGGGGCCAAAATTCAACTTTAGTCTATAATTCCTCTAATTTATCTTTCCCTCAAAAAAAATCCAATAATAACAATGTAACACAACTTTCCCGGCTCCTCCCACCGCCGCCCCCTCCAAGCAATATCTCCGCACCCGCTACTTCCTAAAGCTCCCCTGCAGACCCAGCTCGCTATAAACCTAACAGTCAATAGCCCCTGCTCAGCCCTGTTTGTTTCCTGAGGAGCCAGCAGGCTACCTACATGAAGCACCCACCCGTACCCAGCCCAGGCCGGAGTCTGAGCTACAGGTTGTGGAGGGCCGGCAGGATTAGAAGCTTCCTAGTCTCCACGAGTGTCCCCTCACTCGCCCGAATGACCCCGGTAGAGGCTGGTGCAGCGCCAGCCAATAGAGTGCGAGGATCATTGCCCGGGAACCAATCGGGACGCTCGACGCTGAGGGGTGCGAGGAGGCAGATCCAAGATGGCCGCTCCCATGTAACGCCGGCAAGCGGCGGCCCTTGACCTTTTACCCCTCCGCCTCTCTTTTGCTCTGAGGTCTCGGCCTCTCTTTTGCTCTGAGGTCTCGGCAGGGTAAAGGGGGCCGGGCGGCTGAGCCCGGAGGGAGCAGCATCATGCTGGGCCTCAGCCTCCGAGAAGTGAGTGTCACCGGCCTGCTGGGGGAGGGACCAGCGCCCGGGCGGTCACTGGCATGGCGTGGGGCGCCATAGTCCGTCACCCTGGACGGATGGGTCCTGGGCAGCCTCGGGGAGGTGGCCTCCGGTGTCGCCGTAGCGTTCTCAGTCCCAGCTTCGACCCGCAGCATGTGTGCCCGTGCGGGGCAGAGCTGTTTAGGTCTGGGTTGGGGTGGCCTTTTAATGTAGGGGTGGGGGAGGGGCGGAGGAAAGAGGGGTGGTGTCTTATGTGACCTTCTAAACGCACCCACATTCCTGGTGCCTCGCCATGGAGGAGAAGGGGTCATACAAATGATCACTTAGGCTAAATAGAACCTCTCTTTTCCGTTTGTTGCCACCTCTACCACGTTGCCACTGTGTCATCTTGGACAAGTCATTAACCTGTCGGGGATTCATTGTCTTCGTTTGTAAAACGATCCTCGGCCGCTGCTCTTCCAGCTCTGCGTGTGATCCTTTAAGTCAGTCAACTGGAATTAACTGTATATTGGTCAATTTATTAATCACCTGCTATGTGTCCTATTCACTTGCTTCAAGTTTCAACCAAAATCCTGCTTTATGCAAGGAGACATGCAGAAGATGTCTTTGAGCTTGTTTTACTCATTTGAAAAATTGGAATGATAATAAATTTATTACATAGAATAGATAATATTTATTACACATTTTGTTATTTGTTATAGGTTAGATGTGGTCATATATAACATTATGTTTAATATTTATATATTCCAGGCAGCTAGGTGGCACAGTGGATAGAGTGCTGGGTCTGGAGTAGGGAAGACTCATCTTTCTGAATTCAAATCTGGCCTCAGTCAGACACTTATTAACAAGTCATTTAACCCTGTTTGCCTCAGCTTCCTCATCTGTAAAATGAGCTGGAGAAGAAAATTGCAAGCCACTCCAGTAGTTCTGCCAAGAAAACCTTAAATGGGGTCACGAAGTCAGACACAACCAAACAACAACAAAATGTTTATATATTAAACATTTAACATACATAAATTCCTAAATGTAATAGCATATTTGTCTAAAATATTTTTACTATATTTGCTATTTATATATTTAGTATATATACTTAATTGTGCACCAAGAGAAGATGAATTCCTTCATGAAAAGAATTGAGTCATTTTCTAAGTGTCTAGAAATTTAAAAAAAAGGAATCAGTTTTTTTCATGGAGTTTATCATCTCTTGGTGCACAATTAAGCATACATACCAGATATATGCATAGCAAATATAGTATAGCATAGATATATGTGTACATGTGTGTTTATATATACATGCATATGTACCTACAGTAAGTATAGGGGATATCTTATTTTTATGTTGATACCCCACAGTGCTTGGTGCAGGGCCTGGCACATGAGCATTTAATAAATTCTTGTTGATTGATTGATAACATACCTTTCAGCATTACTGTGAGCCTCAAGTATGGTAAAATATTTTGCAAATTTTAAAGCAGTTTGGAAAATCCCCAATCCCCTCAATGCCAGTGCCTTTCCTCCGAGATTCTCTACAATTCTGGGAGGGGAAATGGCTCTTTTATGGAATCTAGGTTCATAACTAGAGAAAAGGGAAGAAACTGTGAAAATCAGGAACAACTTGGGGAAACTAACATTGAAACTAACATTGCCAGACAGAAATGGCTTAGCCACTTGGTTTTTACCCCCTCACCCCTGGGCCTACAAGAAGAGAAGCTCCAGGAAGTGGCAGAGGGATATAAAAGGGGAGTTATGATTTCAAAGTCAAACTACCTATTTCAGACTTTTATTTAAGGCTTCAGGACAGGGAGACTAAATTCTTCCTCCTTCCTGTATTGCATAGACCTATGCATGCTCCTGGTACCCAGAACAGGGACTAGAAATGTATCAAAATACTACATTATGGGTTTAGTTTTGGTGGCATTTTTTTGTGTAGCTTTTTGGTACTAATTTAGGGTCCTCATTCCATATTTATAACATTGTTTCAATGGGAAAAGTGTTTTCCAAGTTCCAGTTTCTCATTTATACTTCAAAACAACCATGTGAAGCAGGTAATGCAGGTATTATCCCCATCTTACAGATAAGGAAACTGAGGCCCAGAGGTTAAGTGATTTGCCCATGGCACACAGTTGGTAAGTATAAGGAGTAGGAATTGAACTGTCAAGATAATGATATAAGATATCAGCCTTTCAAAGATAAGAATTGACTTCTTCAGTTAAGCAAAGTAAAATCTTGCCTTCTTCCCTATGGCTAGTCTGTAACTATATCTCTACCTATCTAGCTTCTTCCCTGCCCAGAAAGAAAAACTGGGTCATGACATTAAAAGTCACAGTCCTACTCACTAGCCCACAATCTAGAGCATCAATGATAGTGTCGTTAGTTGGCTTCCTTTGTTAGCCTGCCTGCTTCTCTTTCCTAGCCACCTGTCTGGGTTCTTGAAAATTCTGTGAGCCTTTAGTCACAAGGGGAATATGAAATGGTGTGAATGGATGGGCACAGTTCATACAGCTAGAAAAATCATTCAGAATGTCTGCCTTGCTCAGTCATTAGCTTCTCCAGAAGGCAGAATTTGAAAATTACATAGATTTCAGCTCAGTATGGGGGGGGGAACAAAAAACAGTAAAAAGACTGAACTGTCTTGGTGCTGTCTATGTAACCTGCAGCCTGGAGGCCACATGTAGCCTTCTAGGTCCTTGGGTGTGGCCTTTTTACTGAATCCAAACTTCACAAGACAAGTCCTTTTATTAAGGGGATTTGTTCTAGGAAGTTTGGATTCAGTCAAAGGGCCACACTTGAGGACCTAGAGGGCCACATGTGGCCTACAGGCCACAGGTTCCCCACCCCTATTTCATGCTTAAAGTTCAAGCTGGATGATCAGTGAATGTTGTATAGGACTTTTGTAGGTATGATTTGATCGTAGCTCTGAGGTCCCTTCCAACTCTGAAACTGTGATTATTTCATCATTTGAATATAATAGGATACATAATAATAATATTATAATGTTCTGTTTTCCACATATTATATATATATGTATATATGTGTGTGTGTGTGTATATACACATACACATACACAGTCAATTCCCAAACATGAGGGGGGCTCTGTCTTATCTACATGTGTCTCCCTAAGGACCTCCTAGCACAGCGGTTCTCAACCTGTGGGTCATGACCCCTTTGGGGGTCGAACAACGCTTTCACAGAGGTCACCTAAAACCATCGGAAAACACATTTCTGATGGTCTTAGGAATCAAAACACTGCTCCTCTATCTGTCTCCAGGTGGGTCTGCCCACATGCAGATACACCCACATATGAGTATTAAAGGGTCGCAGCTTTAGGAAGGTTCAGAACCACGGTCCTAGCACAAAGCTTTTTGAGTGAAGTCATGCTGCTGCCAGACGCTTGCATAGTTAATCATACTACACATGGATTTGTTTACCTAATTTGGACTAGAGTATAAGCTCCTTGAGGGAAAAACTTATGTTTTCTTGTTACCTTTTACTCCTAGTACAACATAAGTACCTATACTCTGTATGTACATTTTAAGTTAATTAAATTGAAAATATTGCAGGTTTCTGCTGCACTGAAACAAGGCCAAGTCAGTCCAATGGAGCTCTGTCAAAAATGTCTCTCCCTTATCAGGGAAACCAGATTTCTTAATGCTTATATTACCATAGCAGAAGAGAAAGCCTTAAAGCAAGCTGAAGAATCAGAAAAGAGGTATGAGAAAGGTAAATTACTTTCAAGTGTTTATTTCTGCTTTCCTGGAATAATTTAATTAGATTAGCATTTGGGAAGTGATGCTTTTAATATAACATATGTTTACATTTGATCAAATTGACATGAAGAAGAATAAACTGCTGCTAGTAAATATGTGATTTGGAATATTCAGCTGTTATAATTTTCATATGAAATTAAATTAAATGTTTTTATGACAAAGACTGTGGTTAGTCTGTGTAGCAAACATTTGTGAAGCACTTTCCAGGTGCCAGTCACTGTGTTAGGCACTGGCGGTATAAAGGTAGAAATAAAACAATTCTTGCCATTGAGGAGTTTGCAGTCTCCTGTGGGAGAATGATCCCTGCACCAAAAAGTATTGGAGAGGTGAGCCCTGCCTAGCACCTGGAATAATTGGGGAAAGGCTTAGAGGGTGGGGGGTTACCTGGATTGAAGCTCAAAGGGATCCAAAGATTCAGTCAGAGGAGATGAAAAGTGAGAGCCTTCCAGACACAAGGTGATAGATACTTGTGGGAAGATCTCAGATAATTTGTAACTCTCTGAACTAAGGCTATGGAGAAGGAGGTGGGAGACACATCATAGCAACAGCTAGGGTGAATGTACTTTTTTATTTTGAGCTGTCTCTTCCTTGTCATTTTCCTGGCTTCTAACACAGGTCAGGCCCTTGGAATTTTAGATGGAATTCCCATTGCTGTAAAAGACAACTTTAGCACTGCTGGCATTGAAACAACTTGTGCATCCAATATGCTAAAAGGTAAACTACATCTCACAGGATTCAAGTTCTTAACATATTGAACCTAGTCCTGGGGGGTACCTTGAGAAGTTTATGAAGCATTGATTCTGATTCTTGGGGTACTTTCAAGTTCAAAATAAAATTACCCTTAGAATTAGTTCATGTTCTAGGAAATAATTAGTATCTAAACTAGTAATTTTTTTTTAATGTTTACCCTTTCAAAATGAAAATTGTTTTATCTTTCACAGGCCTAATGAAATAAGTTGTTTAGTGACTTTGGGGCTGAGTTTCTCTTTCTGATGACCACAGGTACTCACAGGAACATTTCATATACTCAGTGATTTCTCTTGGCCTCATGCCTCGTCTGTAAAGTGAGAGTAAATGAAGAATGGGTTTTCTTGGTACAGTGGATAGAGAGCTGGTCTTAGAATCAGGAAAACTTGGCTTCAGGTCCTACCTCTGGCTTTGTGACAGTGGGCAAATCACTTAAGCTCTTAGTGCCTCAGGAGAGGCAGCATGGCCCAGTGGGGAACATGCAGGCTTTGCAGTTGGAGACCCTGGGCTCAGGTCGCACCTCTGCCTTTTTCTGTCTGTGACACCTTGGGCAAGTAACTTCACTTCCCTGGGTCTCAGAAGGGGTTATACTACATGGCATCTGAAACTTACCTTCCTCTGGAAGACATTGCGTTCAGTCATTAGCATCTGATGACTTGTTGGTATCTATTTACTGAGTTGTCTCCCTACGTAAGATAGAGTGTCTTGAGGCACTTGGTTCAGCCAGGTTTACAAGAATGAGAGAGATCCACTACTGTTTGTGATTGGGGGAAATATAACTAAGAGGAAGACTGGGAGATCTAGAAATAAAAAAGACATGCTAGGTAACCGAGTGATAGGCTTGGTAGTTTAGTCAAGGAGAGATGATCTCAAGGTCGTCTCTTGTCTGGTCCATGACTACCTATTTAACTGTTGGTCATTTTTCAGTTCAGGAAAACAACTGTTATGTGCCTACTATGTGCAATGTACTCTACTAGCTGCTGTGGAGACAGAATCTAACACAAAATAGATCCTGTCATCAAGGAATTTATATAATATTACATTGTGGAGGCAGTGGGCCCAGATCCTCATCTGTAAAATGAAGGAGTTGAATTAGATGATTTTTGAGGTTTCTTCCAGCTCTAAATCTATGATCCTGTGTATCCTGATATAAATAAACAAAGTAATTTCAAGATTGAGAAAGCCAGTATCTGGGAGCATCAGGAAAGGCCTCTTAGAATAGTGGTGCTTTGAAGGAAGCTAGAAAATCTGAGGGTCAAAGTTGAGGAAGCACTTTCCAGACATGGAAAGGTAACCTCCATGAACAAAGATACATATATGGAGGAGGAAATGTCATGTATGGAAAACAGGTCAGTTTGACCTGAAAGAATAGGTAAAAGGGAATAATATGGGGGGGGGGGACCCCTGAAAAGTCATATTGTCAGGTTTTAAATTCCAAGTTGAGTATTTTTTGTTTTATTCTAGAAGCCATAGGGAGCTACTGGAAGTATTTGAGCAAGGGAAATGACATGGGTCAGATCTTTGTTTTAGGAATACCCATTTAGCTGTTGTGCATGGAGAGGGGAGGGACTGACATATGACCAGTGAAGATCTCCTGCCTCTGTAAGGAGATGGTCACTGGAATTACCCTCATTTGGTGGGGGTGGGGGAGATCACTTAGAATCACTTAAAATGTAACTATAGAATAAAGCTTTGTGAATTTTTAAAAAAATTTTATTTTAAACTTTTTTAAAAAATTTTTTGAGTTCCAAATTTCCCCCCTTCACCACTTCCCTAAACCCTTGAGAAGACAAGCAGTATAATATTATTTGTACATATGAAATCATTCCAGACCTATTTCCGTAGCCATGTTGCAAAAAAAAAAAAAAGGCAAGAAAAATAAAGTGAAAAAATTATACTGCAATTTGTACTTAGAATTTGTCAGTTCTCTCCCTGGAGATGGATAGCATTTTTCATCAGGAGTCTTTTGTAATTGTCTTGAATCATTGTATCAATCAGAGTAGCTAACTAAGTCTTTCATAGTTGATCATTGTTACAATCTTGCTATTACTCTCTATATTGATTTGATTCTTCTCACTTCACTCTGCATCAATTCGTATAGGTCTTCCCAGGTTTTTCTGAAATCATCTCCCTCATCATTTTCTTCTAACACAGTCGTATTCCATTACAGTTATATACCACAGCTCTTGTTCAGCCATTCCCCAGTTGATGGGCACTCCCCCCCCCCCATTTCCAGTTCTTTGTCACACAAAAGAGCTGCTATAAATATTTTTGTACAGATAGGTCCTTTTAACTTTTTTCTTTGATGTCTTTGAGATATAGACATAGTAGTGATATTGCTGGGTCAAAGGATATGCAGTTTTATAGCCCTTTGGGCATAGTTCCAGATTTCTCCAGAAGGGTTAGACCAGTTCACAACTCTACCAATAGTGCATTAGTATCCCTATTTTTCCACATCCCCGCCAATACTTATTATTTTTCTTTTCTGTCATGTTAACCAGTCTGATAGGTTTGGAGTGGTATCTCATAGTTGTTTTAATTTGCATTTTTCTAATTAGTAGTAATTTAGAACATTTTTTCATATGACTATATAAATAGCTTTGATTTCTTCATCTGAAAACTGCCTTTTCATGTTATTTGACCATTTATCAATCAGGGAATGGCTCATATTTTTATAAATTTGACTCAGTTCCCTATGAGGCCTTTGTCAGAGAAGTTTTCTGTACAAAAAAAACCCCATTTCCTTCTGATTTTGACTACATTGGTTTTGTTTATATAACCCTTTTTAATTTCATGCAATCAAAATTTTTGTTTCCTATGATCCTCTCTCTGTCTTGTATTTGGTCATAAACTCTTCCTATATCCATAGATCTGACAGATAAAATATTCCACACTTTCCTAATTTACTTATGGTTATCACTCTTTATATCTAAATAACCCACCCATTTTGACCTTATTTTGTTATATTGTCTGATATATTAGTCTCTACTGCTGCACATTTTAAAAGAATCCTGAAAATCGTTAAGCATCACACAAAAACTTTAAAAAATTACACATATATAAGAGATCTTTGGGAAGATATACAAGTATACAGAGAATTAGCATGATAGAAACTATAAGGGCCAACAAGGTTCTGACCAAGCTAGAAGTTAAAAAATTAAAGGATTTGCAACTTCAAGTTTATTAATTAATGGAAGTGAAAAATGTTCTTGTTTACTGTTCTGTCAAAAACAGCTCTGATATTTTATTTTTCAGGTTATATACCTCCTTATAATGCTACAGTGGTTCAGAAGTTATTGGATCAGGGGGCTGTTCTTCTAGGAAAAACAAATTTAGATGAGTTTGCTATGGGGTAAGTAACATTAAATGGTCCTTGTTTACTTTATCTTGTTATCTTTAATCCATCTAAGTGAATAGAGTCCTACTTTAGGTAGGTGAAAGATCTCTTGAGAGGTCTTCCATGCTGGTGGTTTTTATCTCACATGTGACAGATAAAATTACTGTATGCACCTTTGGTCTAGCAGGATCAACAACTCATGATTATGTGATTAATTCTGTATGAAAGTAGCAAAGCAAAATGGAAAGGTCATTGGACTTCATGTCAGAAGGCCTGGGTTAAGATTGTGCCTCTGACAGCTGCCAGGTGTGCCATTTGCGGCAAGTTTCTTTTCTGAGACCAAACTTCCTGTTCTCCAAAGAGCCTAGGAAGTAGGGAGATTGGGTGGGGTAACAGTTCTAGTTGTTAGGAAAGCACCTTAATACGTTAAGGCCCCATGTAAATATGAATTATTATATCCTGCCCTGACGTTGGTTTCACAGGAGTTACTTTCAGTAGTTTAAAAAAAAAAAGTTACTTTGAGAGGCAGGAACATTAAGTATTCCAAATTACCCATTTTTTAATGACTTGAAGAGGAAAGCTCTCTGTACCATCTCCAGCAGGACTTTCCAATCTTACAGGAATTTGATCAATAGTAGATTGCTATAGGTGTACTAAGAGCAGGTTCTCTTTTCTTAAAATTTTGGTCTCTTGGTGGTTAACTTAGGGGCTCTTTTCTTGTCAGCTGTGTACAGAAAAGGTGATTTATTGTCCTTTGAAACAGTCTTCTTTGGTTTGTAAGTAATTTCTCTTTTAGTTGTTGGGGATGATTGTGGGAAAAGGGTGTAGGCCTATTTGCCTCTTTCCTTACATCAGAATAGGGTTCCGCCTTTTCCATTCAAACACCACTAGATTTCCAGTAGCTAGATGAGTGGGAAGAAACAACTCAGGAGATGAAGAAAATTCTTTGTGAATCCACAGATATGTGTGCTTTAATCTTGCTTAACTATTTTGCCTTAGATCTGGAAGCACAGATGGTATATTTGGGCCAGTTAGAAACCCCTGGAGTTATTCAAAGCAATACAGAGAAAAGAGAAAGCAGAACCACCACAGAGGGGATGAAGATTCAAATTGGTTAATAACCGGAGGCAGCTCTGGGGGCAGTGCCGCTGCTGTATCTGCCTTTACATGCTTTGCGTAAGATTTTTCTCTTCAATATTTTACATTAAGACCCAGCCAGGAGCAACTTTTTCCTTGATATAGATGTAGCCAGAAGCCATATACAAAATCTAAAAATAATAGTTCATACTAAAGCACCACAAAAAGTCAAGACATGGTATTTTCTTCCAGGAACCTATTGTATTATATTAATACCTGTATACAATAGGTTTTTCAGGTTTTAATCTTTTTTTGTCTGAAATCCTGATAATGTAATAAAAAATTCAAAATGACAATGGGTAAACTTATTTTTTGATATTTTATCTATGGGAATTTGATGACAAGAATTAAAGTTTCTGTATAGTATCTTGCTTAGTTCTTTAAAAAAAGGGTGAAAGAGGGAGGAGGGGGGAAAGAGTAGTGAATACAAATGAGCATTTATTTAGCACTTACTTTGTGCAGGGTATTGTGCTGAAGCATTTGTTAGTACAAATACAAACAAAAAATAGAGATAGTCCCTGCCCCAAAGGAGCTTATGTTCTGATGGTAGAAGACCACACATTAGAGGCAGCTGGGTTGCTCTGTGGATAGAGCACCGGATCTGGAGTCAGGAAGACCTGAGTTCAGACTTGGTCTCAGACGCTTACTGGTTGTGTTACCCTGGGCAAGACACTTAACCTCTTTTTGCCTTAGTTTCCTCATCTGTAAAATGGCAGTAATAACACCCAGCTCTGAGGGTTGTTGTGAAAATCAAATGATATGATAATGTAAAGCACTTAGTAAGTACCATATAAATGCTTATTCTCTTCCCCTTCTCCTCCGAAAGGGAGCTGAAAGTTGGATGGAGGGCTAGGGGGGAGGGGCAAGGTTGAAAGTAGTCTTGAGATTCAGGGACTGAGCTGCCCTTTGGAGTGAGCTGGGTTTGGTTACTTTCTCAAATGGAGTTTCTAGGTAGGAAGCTAACCAGTAGGAGGCTGAGGCCATAGGGCTGGAGGTATTTCCAGTGTAAAAAGGCTGCTGTGGTAGAGCTGGAGAAGTAATCATGGGCTAAGCCACCAACTTAGGAAAAAAAACCATAGAGAAAGATGAGAAAGGCAGTGTGGTGCATTAGAAGGACCACTGATGGCCTTGGCTTGGATCCTTCCTTTGATGTTTTCTGTCTGTGTGGCCTTGAAAAACTTATTTAAACTCTTGAGCCTCAATTTCTCTCCTGTAAAATAGAGATTGGACTAGAAGACCTCCTAGGTCATGGTCCAGTGCCAAATACTGTGATCCTCATGATGTAACCGAATAAAACAATTAGCCTAAACAGAAGCTGATATCATATTTTGTGGTTGGTGTGAACACGGACTTGATTGTAAATAGAGATTCTGGAATCCACATACTCTGAATTTGTATTTAAATTCCAATAAAGCTGTGCTAATAATGATGTTTTTTCCTTTGGTCCTATGAAATTTGTAGTTGATATAGTAGATTATTTATAGTATTTAAATTTTGTGTATATAAAGTTTTAATATCTTAAAATTGAACTTTTTGGGTCACTTTGTATATGTATGTATATATATACATATATATATATTTTTAATTGTACCACACCTCAGTCAGGACTTGCAAATAAATTCTTTAAAATCATTTTAGATATATTTTAGTGATTTCACAGACCTACAACTAAAAAAACTTGCAAAGCTTTTGTGAGGTTTTCAGGAACTGGTGTGCTCATCATAGGGTATTCTTTATACTCTTCTTATTTTGCTACTTACTTGCTGTTTTATGTTTTAAGGAATGTTCTGTAAAGTTCTTTCTACCCTAAGAAAAGTCAGCAACTTTCATTGTTTAGGTTTACCTCTCACTTTATTTAGTTAGGTTTGTTGTTGTTGATCATCTCACTTTAATCAAATTTAGTGTATTTTTTAACAATTTGCTAAGGTTGATGAGTTAATTTTTTTCTGATGGTATTATAACAATCGAATTACCTTTTTTTTTTTAAAGAAATGACGTTCAGTAGACTTTTTGTGAGTGAGTGGTTATTTTCAATTCCCCCGGAATTGTATTAATCAAATGAAAACCATGCTTTTGTTTATTTGTTGGAATTTTGTGGTTCATGAAATCTTAAAAATTAGCACAATAGAATTGGATATTTTTTCCCTTACGCTACTTTTATCCTCTTCTAGAAGATGTCATCTTTTTTTTCTTTTTTTGATCCTTGGAGAAAAATCCTGGCTCCTTGACATAATTCCTCCTGAATTATATTTTTATCATCTTGCATAGCTGTCAGTGATTCCCATGAGGGAAGATAGTCTAGAAAATATCTTGAAATGTGAAAGGAATATTTTTTATTTTGTATCTTAAATTAAGGATGAAAAAGAAGTTTTTTTATTTTCTTTAGTGAACAAATAAATGCCTTTGTTATTGTTAGTAATTTTGAGCCTGTCTCATCAGCATTACCTTGTAAATTCAAATCTATCAAATCAGAATCAATAGATAAAAGCCAGGACCCAGAAAAAAACGTAAGATTGAATATCCAAAATTTCACAATAAAATGTTATCTGCCTTTAAAATTTTTTGTTGTTGTGATCTTTTTCTTTTAAAGGTCTCTCTCAATTTTCTTTAAAAATAGGTATATTTTAGGTATATTTAAAAGCTATATCTTCTCACTGAGGACTGCTTAAATCTCAGGGCTTTGGGATCAGACACAGGAGGTTCAACAAGAAACCCAGCTGCTCTGTGTGGACTTGTTGGTTTAAAGCCGACCTATGGATTAGTTTCCCGATATGGTCTCATTCCACTGGTGAATTCGATGGATGTTCCAGGAATCTTAACCAGATGTGTGGATGATGCAGCAATTGTGTTGGGTATTTATAAATACACACACACACACACACACACACACACACACGCACATATATGTAACTTCATGTAGTTCAAAACCAAGTACATTCTACATTGCAATGCATTTTTTTTTCTCTGTTACTTATTAGCATTATATCCTTTTTTCAGGTGTACTGGCTGGCCATGATCCAAAAGATTCTACCACAGTACAAGACCCTGTTGGACCATTTATACTTCCCATTTTGAGAGATGTCAGCAGGTTATGTATAGGAATACCAAAGGTAACATTTCTAGCTCCTTATTTTAGGGAAGAACCATCAAAGCAGGATTTTTATAGGCTTTTTATAAGAATTATGCCATAGCACCAATTCCCAAGCTTTTCTAGTTAAAGATTTCTTTTTAAATAAAAATATTCTGAGGACTCTCACATGATAGTAGTTGTATTATTAGTCTTCATTTTTTGAAAAATATCTGTTTCACAAAGAAACCATGAGTTTGACAGTGCTTTTAAATAAATTTGTATTTTATTAGATGACAGTAGCATTTAAATATATTTGAAAAATAGCAAGACTCATGTTTGAGACAGTTATTCATTCTATAGAAGGTATGTTAGCTTTTTGATTATTACTGAATCATTAATACATATTTGGATGGAGCTAAATAAAAATTAAAATGACAGTTTTTGCTGTGATTATGTATTTTTCGACCCTTTGCAAGAAGGGTTGAGAACAGGTTGAGAACACCATGCCATAGCATTAGAATTATTCATATATGAAAATCAGTGTAGGTATGCATGATGTTCTGTATACCTATATAAACCAAGTAAAATTTAAAGCCTTAACTTTTTCAGGCTGAAAGCTCCAGAAATATGATCCTAGCTCTGCTCACAATGAACTTAAATTTTAATGGGGGAGACAACAAGTAACATAAATATATACATATATACACATTATATATATACAATATACATGCACACATGTATATGTATACACACACACACACACATATATGTAGCACGAATATAAGAGTAATATATCCAACTGTAAAATAGTTAAGTACAAGAGAGTTTGGAAGGGAGAACACTAGCAGTTGAGGGGATCAGGAAAGATGTCCTGAGCTACATCTTAGAAGGGATGAGGCAGAGGTGAGGAGAGAATGCTCTTCAGGGATGGGAAATGACCAGTGCAAAAGGCCCAGAGATGGAAGGTGGGGTATTGTGGTGGAGAAACAGAAGTGAGTTTACCTCCATTTTGGGCAGGAGAGTGATGACTATCCAGTGAGGCTGGAAAGATAGGTAGGGTCCAGGTTGTATAAGCCTTTAAAAGCTTAAACAAAGAAGGGTATATTTTATCCTAGAGGCAATAAGAAGTCACTGGAGTTGTTGAGTAGAGGGCATCGTATGGTTAAATTTGCTTTTAAAGAAAATTGTTTTGCCAGCAGCATGTAGGATGGGCTGGAATGGGGAGAGATTTAAGACAGGGATAGCAGTTTGGAGACTGCTCTCATTTAAGAGGTGATAGAGGCCTGAACTAAGGTAATAGCTCTGGAAGTGGAAAGGAGTCAAATGGGAAAGATGTTGCAGTGGTAGAAATAAAAAGATTTAGATGCTGATAGGGAGACTAAGGAATCCTAATAATGCCAAGATTACACACCTGGGAGACTGAAAGGAAGCTGGTACCTTCAGCAGAAACAGGGAATTTTGGAAGAGGGAAGGTTTCATGGGAAAAAATAATGAGTTCAGTTTGGAACACATCGAGTTTAAGATGTCTTGGGGACAACCTTCTGGTTTGAAATATCTAATAAACAACTGGTGATACAGGACTGAAGCTCTGGGGGGAGCCTGGGCCTAGAGAGATGGATAATGGAAGTCATCTACACAGAGATGATAGAGACACCCACAGGAGAATGAGTATACAGGAAAAAGAGAAGAACAGTCATTCTACTTTTTTTTTTTTTTGGTATGTCCCTGGTGGTTTTATCATAGGAAACTCTTTAGTATGTAATGTCCCTCTGTCACTGAAGATCAGCAAGTCTCTTGTAATAAATAATCTTAAAGAGTTATGTGGAGAGCTTCAGTGACTCAACACAGATAATAGATGGTACTAACCACTCTACCACACTGTTCTCATTAATACCCTTCTTCTGATACTCAGATGTTAAATGAATAAGAATGTCTTGTTCAGATAAGAGCTTCCATATAGTAATTTTTCTTTCAAATGCACTTAGCTAGAAAGTGTTTTTGACGCCTCGCCTAAAAGTGTTTTTTATTTATCATCATAGAATATAGTCTAATTATTAGACCACTAAAATAACTATTAGAGGCTTTTAGCTCTGAATTCTAAATAATTGATTTTTGGGCTTCACTGTGTAACTATATCATTGCATTTCTTTGTGCCTTCATTTCCTAATCTGGAAACTGGAGATAATGATATTGGTATATACCATCTAAAAGTGTTGTGAAATAAATTAGTAGTAAGAATACAATGAAGTCCCTTCAAAAAGAGAGACATCATTGTAATGTGAGCATTCTAGAAATTCTTACAAAAATGTATATTTTATAGTCCTTAGCAAACAGTCACTTAGCATTTTGTTCAGTTATGTTGCATACGTTTATCTTCTCATTTATTATCAAAGGTCATTGGAAACAAACCCACGTACATTTGTGTAGATGGTCAGCCTCATATTGACTTTCTTTTTTTCATAAGGAATATAATGCACCAGGATTGACAAGTGAAACACAAGCCCTTTGGTCTAAAGCTGCTGACCTTTTTGCGTCTAAGGGGGCCAAAGTAGTGGAAGTGTCTCTACCCCATACCAGTTACTCAATTGTTTGCTATCATGTTTTATGCACAGCAGAAGTAGCATCAAACATGGCAAGATTTGATGGGCTAGAATATGGTAAGGCCACGTTTCTTTGGATTCCAAAATTGTTTTATTCAAATAGTTAAAGATTTACTTATTCAATAGTAGCAAAAATACTTCCTGTCTGTTGTATGTATGTAATTATTTTTTATAATAGTTTTTATGGATATCTTTTGTTTTCACATCATATACATTCCCAAATACTTCCCTCTTTCCCTTTCTCTTAATAGTAAAAAATAAAAGCAAGGTGGGGGGAGAGGGAAAGTTCAGCAAAACCAACCGTTTTATTGTATACGTCTAATACTCTATGCAGTGTTCCACATCCTACTTCTGAAAAGAAGCTGGGGGAGGTAGCTTCTCTGATCTTTTACTTGGGGCCAAGCTTGGTCATTATAATTTCACAATAATCAGTTTTGGTTGTTTTGTTATTGTTATTCTTTCTTTTTGCATTATTGTAGTCATTATGTATATTGTTTTCCTGCTTTTTCAAACTTTATTTTACATCAGTTTATATGTCTTCACATGTTTCTCTGTATTCTTGATATTTGTCATTTCTTCCAGCACAGTAATATTCCTTTAGATCTTTGAAACACAAGTTATCTATCCCTAATTGATAGATTTCTGCATTGTCTCTATTTTTTGTTTGTGTATGTGTACACATATATAAAATTGTAAGTGTTAATGGTAGAATGACAGTAAATTAGTGAATCTTTATGCTGTCACTTCAATAAAAATCTACTTCTTGGTTGGCATATTCTTCTTGGCCCTGTTAGAGGCCAGTCATTTTCTCATAGGGTGGCCAAAAGATGAAAAATCACTGAGAATATAGTCTTCAGTAACTGCCAAAGGTATGGATAGTAAAAAATGGCTTACTGTTGGCCTACTGTTTAACCAAAATTTGTCTTCTCATATGAAACAATTCAGTCAGTGAGTATTATTAAATACCTACTATGTACCAGGGCTTGCTAAGTGCTGGGGAGACAGAAGACAGTCCCTGCCCTCAAACACCTTACAAGCTCCAAGAAAGCAGATTGAGAATGGTTTTGTAGGTTCTGTTTTTTTCTGCCGATGATTTACTACAATATAGGGAAAATTCCTTTATATTATATACAAGGAATTAAGACTTATTTTGTATGTTTGATTTGTAGGACACCGGTGTGATATAAATGTGTCTACTGAGGCCATGTATGCTGCAACAAGACGAGAAGGGTTCAATGATGTGGTGAGAGGACGGATTCTCTCAGGAAATTTTTTCTTATTGAAAGAGTAAGACAGCTAACTACTTTGGGAAGAAACTGTTTTTTTAAAAGTTTCTGTTATTGATTAAATTTCAAGAGTGAAATAATGGCATGTATTTTTATGACTTTTTATGCAAGTTAAGATGTTTTATCAGATCTGAAAATGCAAAGTCTTAGTTAATTTTAGGAATAGAAAGTTGCAATTGTGTGCTCTTTCTTTTTTTAAGTTAGAAAAAGCCTGCTTATATCTCTCAGTTATGCAAAAATTCCAAATATGCATATAACTGGTAAAAGCTAAATGGAGTCCCAAAGCTTTTTCATCTTAAATGTTCTGAGGCCTTAGTGCCACATCAGCTAGTCCTGATACACCCTTAAAGCAGAAGGTGATACTGGTGCTCCTTGGAGAAATTGTCATTAGAATATACTTTTTTCCTGCTTTACTTTGAGAAAAGCTGCTTTATCATTCCTTTTAGGAAGTAACTCTTAATTAATATACTGCCTACTTAGGATGTCTTTGGTATAAGTTAATTCATGGCCTTCCGATTAGAGTATATCCACCTTCAAGTTGGTAAGACAGCTGCTTTGACCTGCTAGGTTTTGTACCTTGATACGTATATTCTGTTCAGTTTTTTAAAAATATTTTGATAAGTATTTCATTATAATTCATTTCCTTTGTAAACTTATGTATTTCATTTTATGCATTTAAGCCATTATCCTCAGAAGTGTGTTGGCTTTACCAAACTTCCAAAGGGCTCCATATTATAAAAGAGGTTAAAAACCCTGCTGGTTTACATTGTGACACTGGCTGATTCTTAATGCAGCTGGTCCCCTGACTGTCTTTTCATATGATGAGGAATGTTTTTTCTCAACATGCTCAGTTGACCTTTTTCCATATCAAAATAAAGGTCATATTTTCAACGTTAGTTAAATTCTTGGACATAATTGGCTAAGAGAAAAAAAATACATTGATGCTGAGCAATTTTCTAAGCACTATACCTGGGGTAAGAACTGAACCTCTGATTTCATTAGTTTAGGGTAATACTGAGTGAGGTTGTTCTGTTTGACAATGCAGGTCATCATCCTCTCTGCAACTCTTAGTCTTAAAGAGTGACCTGGAGCATGGATAAGTCACAGGCAGGACTTGAACCCCAGTTTTCCTGGCTCCAGGGTCAGCTCCCTACCCACAAAGTCACACTGCTTCTCATAGAGTATTTTATTAAATTGATCACACTACTTTTTACAGTGTTTTTACTTTGTCCTAGGGTACATATTGACCCAGTACATTGGTCACCTGAATTTTTTTCCCATAAAAATTCCATGCAGTTGCATGGCAAGGTGAAGGAAGAAGGACCTGACCTAGAGGTTAATCCCAATTTAGGACTAATTGCTTTTTACCTTAAAAGTCAAGTTATGAGTCAGCATAGATAGCTTTGCATTTTGCTTTGTGCAGATCTCCATCCCTATTTAGTTACTTCTGTTTCTCATCTTTTTATACAAAACAAGAAGAAATGTAATAGGTCATCAAAGAACTGCATGTCCTTAAGAATGCAGATTTTAAAATTATTTTAGTGTGATCATCAACTTTGCACACGTCATCCCTGTTACAACTGAAAACTGACACCTACAAATGTTTTTCTTTGTAGACTCTGGGATTGAATGACAATAATACTTACACTTGCGTAGTGCTTCACACTTTAGAAAGTATTTTCACGTGCAGTATATTAATTGACTTCATCCTCACACCACCCTGTGAAGCATGTAGGAAGAGATATTGATACCCATTTTCTAGATGAGAAATCACAGGCCCCAAAAGGTTAAGTGGCGTACTCAGGGTCTCGATACCAATAGAACCCATGGCTCCTGACTTCTAGCTCAGTGTTCTTTTCAAGATGCTATACTGGTTTAATATTCTTGTGCCTTTCTTGTGCCACCATTCATTTTCAAACACCACAAGTGTAGGACACCATGATAATGCTTTTCTTTGGGGGTTTATTTTTTGTTAGAGTGAAATTCAGTAGAGGACATTGAACTCTTCCTCTAACATTGATTTGTATGTGATTGCATAGATTCAGTCCACCATTATAACTTTTACTAGAGAAAAGTATCCGTCAAACCAGGTCTTATCCATCTTCACACAAACAAAAAAACCTTGAAGATTAGGGTAGCCAAAAGATCAGACTCATTATTACTCTGCATCTTTTAACATGATACTGGTAATGAGTTGGACATCTCATCATTGTTGATTTGAATAGTTTCACAGTGATCATATTTGTATTTTATTGTCCTTTTGTTTTCAATACTAAGTTTGCTGATTAATCAAGATATTTTAGCAGACCGTCGTAGTCTAATTTTTCCCTTGTGCTGCTAGAACTGGGCTTTTGAATTTGTCACTCAGTCATCAAATTCCATACGTTATTGCATGCTCAGAAAGAAAAATTGTATTATATGTCCACTGGTTGCTCAGTAAATTGAGTGACTAATACTAAATGTGATACTTAGAATTGTGTGATAATCAATTTTTTAAGAGATTCAGTTGTTCTTTTTTGTTTTGTTTTGTTTTAGAGGGGGGAAGGCAAGACAATTAGGGTTAAGTGAATTGCCCACGGTCACACAGCTAGTAAGTGTCAAGTGTCTGAGACTGGATTTGAACTCAGGTCGTCCTGACTCCAGGGCCAGTGCTGTATTCACTGCACCACCTAACTGCTCCTGTTCTTAAAAAGCTATTTAATCAATCAGTTAAAAATCTATGTGCCATGTCTAGATTTATGACTTATTTGAGATTTTCTTTTCAAATATAAACAATTCAGTGAATCCTAAAACTGAACCCTGAGCTAAGTGATCTCAAAATTTCCTTCTAGTTACAAAAGTTTACATATTTACAAATGTATGTGTAGACATATTTGCATGTGTACATATACATATACATAAAGTTAAATGTAAGGAATTTGAGATAAGAGAATTCAGAGATTAGGGTGCCAGGGAATGAAGCTATTCTTTCTGCTCTCGAGGAGACAGTCTCTCTAACCTTCTAACAGTAGTCCAGCATATGTTTGGAAGTGTACTCTCTGTCTCTTTCTCCTCTGTCTCTTTCTCCTCTGCCTCTGTGTGTGTGTGTGTGTGTGTCTCATTTCTTTTTGTTGCCTTTTCTTCTAGTCTCTCATATTAATTTCCTACTAATTGCAGTTACCTACTACCAGGATATGGTTACCTGTAAGATACCAATATTGCGTAATGGCATGGGCTTAGGTACAATGAACTCTGTCATCTCCTATGATCTTGGAATGAGTTGTTCTCCATGAATGTATATCGTACATCACGTGTTGATTATCAGTTTTAAAAACAAAAACAGTAAAATATGTTACAGGTATAATGAATGTAATTTAATCCTTCTCTGATGACTCAGAAGACACTAGGATTTTGCAGCAGCATCTTGGTTATTATTATGAGCATGAAATGATCGTCATGTTATAAAGGAGAGGCAGCTTGTTGTGGCAGAAAGATTGTTGGACTTGGAGCTGAGGTCCCTGAGTTCTAGACCTAGCTCTGCCCCTTGTCTCTAGGATCTCTTCTAGTGCTGAAATGTTCAGATTCTGAATCTAGGTGCTGGTCAGTAGTGAGTCCTCCTTCATAGAATGTCCGCTAAACTGACTTTCAATAATTGGAATACCCATGTAAAGTAGATGGTACACCATCTCATTAAAGCCAAGATTTGTTTTCCCCAATGCGAAGTTGAAACCTATATGTATAGGAATGAAATGTCTCTAAAATGTCAACCATTTTCCCACAGGAACTATGATGATTACTTTGTGAAGGCACAGAAAGTGAGACGACTCATTGCTAATGACTTTGTGAAGGTCTTTAATTCTGGTGTGGATATCTTGCTTACTCCCACCACCCTTAGCGATGCAGTGCCATACTTGGAGTTCATCAAAGAAGACAACAGAACCCGAAGTGCCCAGGATGATATTTTTACCCAGAGTGTAAACATGGCAGGTGAGGCCAGGGGGTGGGGAACAGTGCTCAGATCTCTTAAGGCCCACTGACTTTCCAGTTTAAGCCAGTTTGGTTTATATTTGGATGTTCAGCCTAGTCCTCACCTTTGGTGTGAGGTATATTGTTACCTTAGAAAAAGTAGATTTTTATCATTAGCAGCGCTCAAGTAAATAGCTAACTTGGTAACTGAGTCAGGATCTAATCTAGCTGAAATACTTCAACTTTAATTTTTTTCCAAGCTGGAAATTAGACTTCTAGTAAAGTTCTTGGGGAAGTTAACCTTTCAAATCATCCTCAATTCAACTCAGCAAGCATTTGTTAGGTGCTAATTATGTGCCAGAAGTTATGCTTAGAGCTTAGAGTACAAGACAAGAAAGAAACAATCCCTGCCCTCAAAAGGCATATAGTCTGTTTGGCAGAAGCAACATTGGATCATAGTTCTAACCCTGGAAGGGACTTCAGTGTGGTTCATCTATCTCCTCTTATAGATAAGAAAACCAAGGTCCACCCAGGATAGTGAAGTGACTTGCTCACTGTCACCCAGGTAGTAAAGTGTCAGAGGCAAAATTTGATCTCAGGCCTTTTGCATCCGGAGGCAGCGCTCTGGACTCCATAGCACACCACCTCCTGATATGTACATAGAAAGTGTGTGTGTGTGTGTGTGTGTGTGTGTGTGTGTGTATGTGTATATGTATATATACCTGTATATGTAAATACTATATATATTATATGTATGTTTACTTTGTGTCTACATATATATCCTTACATACATAGATATATATTAATTTCTGAGAAGAGAGCTAATGTTTAATATTAGGGGCAGCTGTTAACACTAGAATACATATTCCAGAGGCCACAATGGAAGAGGTGGGTACTTATTTTGGTTTTTTTTTTTCCATTTTTATTTCAATCAGTCCATTCAAGAGGCTAAAAGATGATTTAAAAACCAAAGAAACTCCCCAAAAAAATTTTAATTAAATTAGGGGCATAGAATAGCTTTTAAAAAATGAAACAGAACAACCTCTTGTTTCTTCCTGCTCAGGTTTGCCAGCTGTAAACGTACCCATGGCCCTCTCCAGTCAAGGTTTGCCAGTTGGACTGCAGTTGATTGGACGTGTATTTAGTGACCAGCAACTTCTCACGGTTGCCAAGTGGTTTGAGGAACAGGTGCAGTTTCCTGTCATTCAGCTTCAAGAATTAATGGATAATTGTCAAACTTTCTCTCAACATGAGAACTTGGCTTCGGTTTCATTAAAATGGTAATGATGAAGACTTTTGTACAAATTCAAAATGACTTTGGAGATATTTATGCTCAAAATAATTAAGGATGGACTTTTAAGAAGTCACGTGATCTTACTAAGTGATTGGAATTGGATTTATTTTCAACATAATTCTAGTTATTATGGACTTAGAAATTGTAAATAAAAACTTTTCAATTAGTTAACGTGTGAGTACACTCTATATTCTGAGCATTCTGCAATGAAAAGAGCTAGGGAATAAAAGGAGGCAGTCAACATAGGTTTAGTAAGTTGTACGGCTACTGAGAGAGAGCAAATCAGAATGCAAACATAGAAAAGCATGAGGCCCCTGCAGCAGGGACAGGTGTTGTCTAGGGTGCCCAGTCTTTCCTCTACTTGTTGTTCCCCATGAATTTCCAAGGCTTATAGCATTCTTACTATCATGCTTATCTGTAGTTGTGAGAGAATGTCCCTTATCTGGGTGAAGCATGGCAAACTTATAGCATCATACTGATTCTATCCCTTAAGTTATATAGAATACATCTTGTCTGTGTTAACTCCTCATATACTGCATCTAAGAGATTAAATTTTTTCAGTCTTACAATACAAGGAAAACATTAGTTCAGAAAACCAGTTTGATGGAACAAACCTCCATATGATGTGTTTATATTTTTATCAGTTGAAATAAAGGGTGATCACTTTTCAAAGAACATCAGCTCTGTTGATGCTATATTCCTGCTTAATCAGTGCTAGCATTTTGAATGTAGAATTGGAGAAGAGAAACATTCTCTATTCTCACATAATAATACCTGCCTGCCATGAAATGATGCCTAATTTGTTTTCCTTTGTCTTCCATCACTAACCCCAAACCTGGTCGATCATATCCTGCCAGTTCACTGTCTGGGAATTTAAGTGGCAAATAGTTTCTGTGTCTGAGTTAATTAAATCCTGAAATTGTTAGCAGTAGAGCTGCTGGAGCAGGACGGCCCTAAAATGAGAAGGTACTGCAAGTGTAAGATGAGTTCTTTGATAAGACACAACGAAACAAAAAAGCAAATCAAAACTGAGGGAAGAATTGACAAGGCAGGCTTCACCAAAGTGAAAAAATGTGTGATGAGATCACAGAACTTGGCAGCCTGACATAAGCATCCTGCCAAGATTAAGTGGGAAAACTGGTGTTCCATGCTAGTCCACTCTTGATGTCATCCAGAATCACTTGAAATTCAAGGGTGGGACTGGTCAGAACAGACTGAAAGTTCACTTTGCAATGCAGAGGGATCCGAAATCCTGGTTTACAAAGAACTAAATTTTAAGATATTTAGAAAAGAAGAAGGAAGGCAGAAGGTAGAAATGTATATTACTTCCTTCTTCCTTTAAGGTAACGAAGCAGACATTTAGAGTTAAAAATCAACTTTGGTTTTAAACTTTTCCATTATTTGTTTTCTCTCTCAGTGTTGTGGCACTGCAGAGTATATATAGATCTGCAGGCAGGGCAGGATCAATACCCTGAGGAGTAAGGAATAATGTATAGTAGTAGCCTTCCAAGACCCCAGCCCAGCCATAGCTGAGATAACTCATCCAACAGTAGCCTTTGGACCCCAAATTGATAGGACTTATGCTGTGTAGGAACTAAGTTGAGCCCATTTCCCCCAGCAACCAAGGTGTATATAGGAGAGAGCATGCCCCGCTAGGTATTGGGAAGTTTTTGTTCTTGCTGTATCTTTGAAGTAAATATCCATTTATAAAAGCTACCCAGTGTTAAGTGGGCAAGTGGAATTGGGACACCATTCACTGGTTCGTAACAATTGAGGTGGGGGAGATCAGGTACACTTCAGTTCTGGGAACTAAAACACAACCCCTCATTCTTGAATCCTCTCTCTCACAAGCCACCATACACCCCTGTCGGTGATTAGGCAAATTTCGATAATTCCAGAAGGGCTCCTACCTTGTTGGCTTAGGTCCCAGAATAATCGTGGAGATTACCAGGGTTCTGTTCCATGCTTGATTATTAATAGCATGACTGGGCAGATCATGCTCTAAACTGGTCTTTCAAAAATAGTTCTCAAAAACCATCACACCACAAGAATTGCATTTGGACGTGATTGGTCTTTGTTGACCACATTGCTCTCTTTTGGAAGTCCCAGTAGTATCTGCTATTCTCTGTGCCATCAAGTGAAGAGAATATAGGAAACATGTCAAATGGAGAGCTGTGAAAACCAAAGAAAAGAAATATACAAGAGGAAGTAGACCCCTTAGGTTGTTTATCCTGTTAAACTTTTAAGCCTAAACTACCTAATTCTTACTAAGGCTTCTTCCAGTTTTTTTTAACATTGATTATTCTCATTTTATCCTGTTTATATCCTGTTTGTACCCAGTTGTTTGCATGTTCCCTGCCCTTTTAGGTTGTGATTTTGAGAGCAGGAGATGTTATTTTGCCTTTGACAATAATAATAACTAGCATTTATTATCACTTTAAGGTTTGCAAAGCACTTTACAAATGTAATTGTTTTTTATCTTCATAATAGCCCAGAGAGGTAGGTGTTGTTCTTACCACCATTTTACATATGAGAAAACTAAGACAGAGGTTAATTGGCTTAGGGTCACATAGCTAATAAGTGTCATAGGGAGGATTTGAACTCAGGTTTTCCTGACTCCAGGTCCAGCCCTATCTACTACACCATGTAGCAGCTCGGTGGATAAAATACTTACAGTGCCTGTCAATAGTAAGCATTTAATAAATCTTGACTCACTGTTGACTGAAAAGCCCTGGATACATGTTATTTTCATAACAACAGTAAATGATTCATTTTTTATCATTTGCCAAAAGTAATAAGTACTGTCAGTCCAACTAGGAGAGACTTCTTAAAGACGAATGAGTAAATCTTGAATGGCTAATCTTTAGAAGATATGCATCCAAAGACCTTTAGGCAAACCTATGACAGTTTTGTGAGTGTTAAGGCAAAAATCTAATTTCCTTTAGAAAAATTTTGTTCTGCTTCATGGAGGAAGTGGTGCTAGGACTGAGTTTGGAGGTACAGGTAGTTTTTTTTAATTTAATTTTTATTTCAATGATTACAAGTCTATTTTTTGTTCTGTTCCCTTCCCTAATTGGGGAAAAAAGAAAAAACAAAACTTTGTAACGTATAGTCAAGCAAAACAAATTCCCGCAATGGCAATGTCCAGAAAATATATGTCTCAGTCTCTACCTAAGTCCACCACCTCTCTGTCAGGCCTCGTAGGTAGAGCATATCTCAACACCGGTATGAGTTTAGAAAACAGAAATGATGGAAAAAGAGTATTCCAGGAGTAGGGGCCTTCGTGATGCCTGGAGATGGCAGATAATAGGATGAATTGGAAGCAATGGGAAACCTTCATCTTTACTTCCAATGGACTGAGAGTGTTGGATCCAGTGAGGTTAGACTTTTTAATGTACCTGATGAATAAATCAAGCCTGAAATAATAGTATACTGGAGTTGAGTTCGTATAGCATACTCTAAGACAGGGGTTCTTCTTAGCTGAGTCACCTGAACTTTAAAAAAAATTTTGTTTTGGTAATTTTATTTAAATGTAATTGGCTCCCTTTTTAATCCCATGTAGTTTATGCATTTAAAAACCATTATTCTGAGGAGTGGTCCATTGCCTTCACCTGACTGCCAAAGAGGTCCATGACACAAAAAAAGTTACGAATCCTTGTTCTAAAATTGTATATTTCAGAGAAGGTGATAAATTGTATTGCAAATTCAGGAGGGAATCTCTTCACCAAGATTTCCTTAGTGAAGTTACAAGTCTGGTAAAACACATACACACATACACTCCCACCAAACAAAAACAAATCCTAAACAACCACCACCAACAACTACCCAGAAAGCTGAGACTCAGAATCACAGACAAGATCCCAAGGGATGGAGTGGGGTTCAGACCAAGTCTTTTTGACTTTCAGGAAAGGGTAGGTAGAATCCCATGGACTAAACTCTACAGCTCAAGAGGGACAAAAAATTCTTAAGAAAGAAATTTTGAAGACAGAGAAACTATTCTAGTAAGAAGAAAAAAAAAGAATTAAAGAAATTGATGTGGTTGCACATAGAATTCCACCAACTTGCATTTTTTTTAAAAAACATTCAGTGCTCATTTTGGCATCATACATATATACTAAAACTGTTATGATGCATAGAAGATTCTCATGGCCCTGTGCAATGATAGCACACATAAATGTGTTTCCCTCTTTTTTAAAGCTCTGCAGGAGTACAAGGGCATGGCAAGGGAAGATAATGAGACGAATCCAAAAGGATTGTGCAGTCTTGAAAGAATAATTTCACTTGCGTTGGCAAGAAAACTAAGGATGATAAAAGACTTTTAAAAAAATGCTATATTGGGGCAGCTAGGTGGTACCGTGAATAAAGCACCAGCCCTGGAGTCAGGAGGACCTGAGTTCAAATCTGGCCTTAGACACTTAACACTTACTAGCCGTGTGACCTTGGGCAAGTCACTTAACCCCAATTGCCCTGCCTTCCCCCTCCAAAAAGCAAAAAAAAATGCCATATTGAGGAAAAGAAAAGTATCAAAAGAGAGATAAGGTCCCTGCTCAGTCTTGGATGGGATGATAATAACTAATAATGAAGAAGCAATGGACTGAAGAGTGTTGGATCCAGTGAGGTTAGACTTTTTAATGTACCTGATGAATAAATCAAGCCTGAAATAATAGTATACTGGAGTTGAGTTCGTATAGCATACTCTAAGACAGGGGTTCTTCTTAGCTGAATCACCTGAACTTTAAAAAAAATTTTGTTTTGGTAATTTTATTTAAATGTAATTGGCTCCCTTTTTAATCTGCTCACTTCTTAAGTTGCTTCAGTTTTCCCAGCCAAGGAGAATAATCTTTGGACTGGAAGGAACAGAACAAAAATGGTGCCTAGGGAGTTGAGACCCAAGATAAATGTTGAACCAATGAGAGTAATTACTCTGAATGAGTTCAAGTCACCTGCCCCAAGATGAACTCCATCCTTGGATACTGAAAGAACTGGTGGATGTGATTACTGTAGCACTGTCAGAGATCTTCAAAAGATACTGTGCCCTAGGATTAGAGAAGAAAAAAATACTGTTTTTGAAGGGAGAAAAACCCACAGGTCACACTTGGGAGTACTGTATTTAGTCTTTGATGTCTGACCAAGCTCAAGCATTCCACAGCACCGGCTTCAGCCACCTCCATGGTTATTAGAGCAAATTGTTCTCATCTGCCCATTCTGCTGGGGGAAGTCTTCACAATGCTTGGGATATATGAGAATCATGTATATCATGTAAGTCTATGAGAATCAGTTGAAGGAAGTGGGAATATTTAGGCTGGAGAAGAGTGAGGTTAGGTAACAATGCTCAAGTATTTGAAGGGTTATCATGGTGAAAAAGGATTAGGCTTGTTCTGTTTGGTCCCAGAGGGCAGAACAAAAAGCAATGGGCAGACATTGCAAGTTTAGACTAGATATAAGGAAAAAACTTCCAAATATAGACTAGATATAAGGAAAAAATTCCAAACAATTAGACCTCCTCAAAAGTGGAATGGATTGACTGCCTTGGGAACTAGTGGGATCTCCTTCATTGTAGGTTTTCAAGTAAGATTGAATGACCATTTGTTGAGAATGACGTAGACAGGATTCTTGTTCAGGTCTGGATTAGAAAAGATGGCCTTCCTACTGAGCTTCTATGATTTTTTGGTGACTGAACTCAGTGTTCTTTTTGTGACAGAATTGAACTCAAAGTCTAAATACTAAAATATTGAACTTCAAAGTTGGATCACCACAAAAAAAAAAAAGAGGTGTCCTACAAAGAGCCAAGCCAACTGGCAAAACTACAAGTAGACCAAAAGAGGGAAATAAAAATAACCAACTTTATATACTGCTTGAAGGTTTGCAAAGCATTTACATTTACGTCTCATTCTGTTCTCACAACCCTGGGAGGTAGGGAAGGTGATATTATGATCCGCCCTTTACAGATGAGGAAAATGAGACTGAAATAAAGGAAATGACTTGCTAAGGGGTCATACAGCCAGTAGTTAGACTTGGAACCAGATTTCTCAACTGAATCCAGTATTCCCTCCACAATGCCAAGCTGCCTCTGGAGGAAAGAAAGTTCACAGAACTAAGAAAATTCTAAATAGAGGTTCTGAGAAGGGAGCCAAGATTTTCACTGGTCTGTACAGTAATAACAGAATATTACATAATACTAACATTGCTAAGAACCTGCTAAGTTCTAGTGCTCTAGGACAACTGTATCCTAAACTGAATTCCTGTGCACAGTTAGCTTACCTGAACCTCAGTGATTAACATACTTTATTCCAGTGATTCTCAACCCCAGGTTGCCTTTGTTCAAACTTATTATCCATTTCTCAGTGATCCCCACCAACAACAATACAACCTCCCACTCTAAGCTACTCAACCCTTCTTCTGTGCTCAATGGAATGCCTAATCCTAGGGAACAATTTCACCTTAAACTTGTTTCCTTTACTACTCCCTCCATCTTCTTGTACTCACTGAGACCTGGCTCATTCCTAATGATACAGCTTTCCTGGCTACCCTTTCCAGCACTGGTTATCCTCATAATCCCACTCACTGGAAATGGTGGGGAATTGCATTGCTTCTTAATCATTGTTGTCACTTCTTGCCCTCCCTCAACCACCATCACTCAGTAATCTCTCCTTTGAGATTCATTCAATCCATATTCATCCCCCAATCAAGATTCTGGGAGCGGTTGTCCACAGACCTCCAGTACACTCTCCTTTCCTCAATGAGTTCAGTACCAGGTTCACAAGTTTTCTCTCCTCTCCAACTCTTGCCCTCACATGAGGACAATTGATATTCCCTCAACCTATCCTTTCAGTTCCTCAGTTTTTCATTCCCTACTACAGATATAGTCATACTCGATCTTGACCATCACCCACAAATGCACCACTTCCATTCTCCTGAGCCCTGAAATTCCTTTTATCTGATTATAACCTGTTATCAGTCTACCTCTACCTCTCTCTCTCTCTCTCTCTCTCTCTCTCTCTCTCTGCCTTTCAACTCCCAGCAGTTTTTCATTCTCCAGTCCCTGAAGCATTCAGTTTCTGTCCTCTTCTCTCTAGTCTTTTGCCCCTTTTGAAGGTCTTCCTCCAAACCCCAGTCTTGGATGATGTCCACCATCTGCTGCCTTTGCTCCTACTCACATACTGCTGAACAAAGCTGGAAAAAAATCATAAAGCCATTTTGATTGGGTCCTCTACAAGTTTGTCACATATTTGCAACTGGGCTGTCACTAAGATAAGACAATCCTTTTATAATTCCCTAATGAACTCATTACCTCATTCACTGCAGTGGCTTTTCCCTTTTGATTCTTCCTCAAATTTCTCATGGTTCCCCCTCTTCACACGATCTCAACTGAGAATCTTGTCCCTTATTACTTGAAAAAAAAATGAAGCCATTTATAGGAAGCTCCCTCTTCTCCCTTTGTTCCTTACATCACTCAGATTTCTTCTGACACCTAGCCCCTTTACATCTCACATGAAGATGTGGGCTTTTCTTGCCAAGACAAAACCCCCTATGTGTACAAGTGATCTTATTCCATCCAGTCTTCTACAACTTGCCCCCTCTATCATCCCTACTTTCACCATTCTTTGCTGATTCCCTGGCCTCTGGTTGGTTTCCTACTGCCTAAAAACATGCCCCTAAATTTCCCCATTCTCAAAAAACCCTCATTTGATTCATCCATTCCTGCTAGCTACTGTCCTATATCTCTCCTCCCTTGTACAGCTAAATTCCTTGAGAAGCCCTTCTAAAACATACCTCCACTTCCTTTTCTTTCACTTTCTTAACTCTTTGCACTCTGGATTCCAGCCTAACCATTTAATACAATATGATTATATAATGAACATTTATTAAGCACTTATTATGTCCCAGGAACTGTGCTAAACATCGGGGAAATGACTAAGAAAAAGAGTCCTTGCCCTCAAGGAATTTACAGTCTAACAGGAGAAGACAACACCACAAAGGGAAAGTTGGCAGAGGGGCAGGAAAGGGTACCTAGTGTGAAGGCATGATGATAGTGGAAGCAAAATCAAGCAGGGCACCTGGTGGGGAATGAAGAGTTGGTTGAACCTCATTAATGAGAAGCTTTGGGAGCATTATTTTGCTTTGTTTTGTTCCACCCTTCAGCCCTCCAATTAGAAGGACAGAGGCAACTAAAGGTACTGATGTGGTAGGAGTACCATGGCTGAAGCAACCTCCATGATGATGAGTTTCCCAGAGATGATGAGCTTGTCCTGTGAGGGAGTAGCCCCAATGATGGTGAAACCAAGCGGTATAATTGGTGCAAAACCAAAATGGCTCTCTTCATAGGTGGCAATGACAATTGCCAAATTTAATGACCTTTCCTCAACCCTCATCCTTCTTGACCTCTCTAAACTTTTATCTTCAGGGATGACCTGGGCCAACATGATCACACAATCTCCGTTTTGTTGCCATTTTCTCCATTTACATTGTGATAGTCTTTGTTTATATTGTTTCCCTGATTCCCTTATTTCATTCTCCCGATTAAATTCTTCCCATGCTTCTCTGAACTCTTCATAGGCTTGTTCATTTTATAAAACACTTTCTGCCTTATAAACTGCCCTTCTCACAGTAATATTGTAAGATTAGGCAAGGGAAATGGGGTCCAATTGTGAACTGCTCCACTAAGTCTAATTTTAAACTGTAATAGGATGGGAAGCAAAGTTTAGAAACAGTGAGCCTTTTGTCATTTTAACTTTTCCACTCTATGCTTTTGCAAACTGACACGATTTGCCCCAGGCAAATGAAAAGCAAACTTATCAAAGAAAGTTAAAAAAAAATACCAACAAACCTGAGTTTCTGAGCCAAAAGAAGGAGGAATTTGGCACACTTCTTTGTGGTAAGCTGTGTGTATTCTCATGCTAATAAAATTGCAATATGAAATGTAGTTTAAAACTAGGCTCTGTAGAACATTTGGGCACTTTATTCTCTTTTTTAAATAAGTGCTGAATCCTATGGAGAAATGTTGGGGTTTTTTTTCTTCCCTTTCCCCCCCAACTTCACATATTTATAAACATGATCTATTCTTTTTCTTTTTAAGAATGCTGTCAAAACTTGCTAATTTTTTAAAAAGAGGTGACTAAATCTTATCTTTTAAAAACTTACCGAATGTATTCTTTTTCATTAAAAACCTCAGTGGTTCTCAAAACCTAAGAAAAGTGCTCTCAACTACATAAGTACTCTACTGGGCAGAATATGAATTTAAACATTTGCTTCGATATATGGCATGTGCCCGTTATTTGCAGGGGAAAGGGGGAGAGTAATTAGCAAGTCTGAGAAGGAAACGTGGGCCTCAGTATCCTAAGTGGTCATTAGAGACAATGAGCTTTTAAAAGTACATTTTTTAAAGTAGTGCTTGACATCGAAAGGGCCACGTCATTTCCAAGCTAAACTGCCCATCTTTCTGGGATGTAAACTGATACCACTCCTCTTAACTGTGGAAAACGGCCGTCATTTTGTAGCAAACCATTTCTAAAACCAGGAATCAATGCTGTTTTTCAAATAAAGGCTGCCAAAAGCCCAAGAACTCATTCGGAAGTTATATGAGAACAACTTCCTGGGAGAAATCAGTGTCTAGGGCCAAGAAGTGGCAAAGGCTAGCAGCCCCTGTGACCATGGTAACCTCCTGCCCTCCCCATCCAGTTTTTCTCACAGAGGTGTGTCAAATTCATCCTTTCTCATGACTCTCGCTTGAGACACTAAAGACAGTTCATTAAAGCTCCAGCACTAGCTTTCATGTGCAAATTCGTTAAAGAAATGTCACATTTCCATGCTGCCCGATGCTGGAGAAGCTAATGTGTGGATGAAATCACATCACACTGAAGATGTACATGCCTTCTTGCCTGCCCTCCACTTAAAAGGGGAAGCTGAGGTTGTGCCACCTGGGAGCTCAATTCCAGGGATGTGGGCAGGAGCTCTTTTTTTTTTTTTTAAACCAAATCCTCCAGATGATTTCTGTGGGGAAATAATTATAACCAATAATTAGGGACCATAGGATCATAGATTTGGCTGTTGGAAGGGACCTTGAAGGCCAATGAGTTCAAACTCTTTATTTTTACAAATGCGGAGAAAAGAGCAAGTGACTTACCTAGGATCACGGAACAGCATTTGAGCCCAGGTCTTGCTAACTCCAAGGCAAGAGCCGTCATACACTGCACTGTTCTGCCCTTACTGGGGCAGAGATATTACATACAACCAGTACTAGGTCAGAGGAACCTGATCAGGTATCTTGAAAATGAGGGCATATGAATAAACACTTCCCTGGCTCTATTAGTTCCCTTGCTAATAGCGTGGATTTCTTTTGCTTACAAAGCAGCCTCAGTAAGACAAAAGACTGAAGATATTATGAGGAGGGCACAGGGAAGAAACTCAGACCATGCCAGACCAATATTTTTTTTTCCCAGATTAAGATAAAAACTAATTTTACTTTTCACTTTGGCTTTTAGAAGCAGTCCAAACCAAACAAACCTTTAAATATTTGAGAAGACGTGAGTTAATCAATTAGTTCTCCCATCACCCACACAATTCTATAAACCTTATTTTACCCCTTTTTGATTTGAGAGAGATTATTCAGTGAGAGTCTCAAGGGATCCAGTCAGTGTCAGAGCTAAGACTCAAGATCACTGAGCTCTAACATCCATATTCATGCATTTCCACTTGAAGATTCTTCCTACCATCCCTTCACCTGTTTAAAATGAGCATAACATTTTTTTTTAAAGCAAGGCTGTTCTCTATGCCTTTTCCTTTGAGGATAGTCATTTACACAATCCTAGAAACTGGCAAAAAGTGGGCGTGTGGGAGATGTTTTCCAGTCAACAAACTACTTAGTGGAATATAAACAGTAAACAAGGTAAATATATAAACATGTAAAAAAAAACTACCCTGAAAAAATATTAAAGTTTCTCCTTGGCTAAATACTCTTGGTAAAACAAACAACAAGTTACAATGAAAAAATTAAAAGCAGTTACTGAATGGAAAAACTTAGAAGGTGCCTGTTTACAATCAGTACTGTCTTCCAAAAGGTTACATCTTAAAAATTCTCTTCCAATGTGTGTATTTTTTCCCTTTCCACCTCCCTTGGCATTGTCTCTGTGTCATTTCATAGGTTCTTAATTGGTTTTATGCTTTCCAAATGTCACTTTTTCTGATAAAAGCTATTTACTGTGTCTATGCTTTTGGCAGCAGGGCTGGAGGTGAGGGGGTTAGAATGCAGATAAGTTTACTCAAGAGAGAATTGGGTCTAAGAAACTCATCTTTTACTCTCCCTAGACAACAGACCTATGGGGAATGGCAAAAATAATAATAATAAGAGCTAACATATAAGATTTGCAAAGCACTTTTCATCTATTATCTCATTTAATCCTCATAAGAATCTGTGAGCTAAATGCTGTTACTATTCCCATTTTATAGATGAAGAAACAGGCTGAGAGAAGTGACTTGCCCAGGGTCACACACCTAGTATGTGTCTAAGGCAGGATTTGAATAGAAGTCTTTCTGCTTCTCAGTTCCAGACTGTCTCCACTGCACCACCCAGCTGTCAAATTAAGTGGGTAGAAGACAAAATTTCCAAATAGTTGTGATGAGATGCAGTGAGAGCTCACTTAATTAATCTTCTGAGCATTATGTGCCTTTTATATTGAAGTTAGATATGTTGAAAAAAAATAAAGAATTTCCAGAATAGTGAAGCTTGGTTGCCTGAACACACAAGGGCTCAGGAATCCTCATGAAAGTTTCTTCCTCTTCAGTCCTAGGTCAAAGGGTAAAGTGAAGAATGATGGAATATCATTAGCAGTAGAGATGGGGGTTTAAAGACAAACTGGAGCCCCGAGAACACCTTCCAATATTAAGTTTACCTCTGGTAATGAAGTGACAAATAGGAATAGTAACATAATCTCTTTTGGTAATAGCTCACATTTACATAATTCAGGTTTGCAAAATGCCTTTCTTATAGTTCTATGAGTAGGCAGTACACGTTTTGTTCTCTCCATTTTGCAGATAAGAAAACTAAGTCTTGGAGTCAAGATGGCAGCATAGAAGCAGCAAAACTTCACAGCTCCCTCCATAACCACCTCAAATACTTATAAAATCTGACTCTAAACAAATCTTAGAGGTCTAGAGTGCACAAAAGGACAGAGAAACAAAGTTCCCTCTGAAGGCAGCCCGGCAGGCATATGGAAAGGGGTTCATCACAGCGTGGTGTGAGCCCAGACCAGCACCGCATGAATCCGAGGCTGTAGCCTAAGGGCGGCCAAGGACAAACCTCGGCTGGAGCTTTCAGGAGAGCAGATCACCAGCAGCTGTGGCAGTTTCCAGAATTATCAACCTATAAGAGCCAAGGACAAAGGGAAAGATTAATGGAACTCTGCTAAATTTGGGGGAGAGGGTTTGGCCAACTGCCCCAGAGCTAGAAGTGGCTGCAGTGCCACTTCTACATGGCTACTTCAGAGCTTGCAGCCTGCAGATTGCAGGGGGGCCAAGTGATCATTCAGAGACTAAGTGCTCTTGCCTTGAGCTGCCTGGATTGGGATTGTGGTCTTGGGTGGTGGTCCTGAGATGAGTTTTCAATGAGCCAAAGCTGGTGGAGGCTGCAGAGACGGCAGCCTCCTAATAGCTCTAGCAGCTGCAAAAACCCCAGCAATTTGGGACAGAGCTCTCCCCTCTGAAAGCAGAATTCTATGGAGCTCAAAAGCCAAGTAATTGACTGGCAACATGAGCAGGCAAAGGAAGCCAAGCAAGCCCAGCAATTCAACTTTAGATTCCTTTTTTGGGGACAAAAAGGATCAAAGCATGGAATGGGAGGAAGATAACACAGTCACAACTCCTGCACCAAAAGCTTCCAAGAAAAATGGAAACTGATTATAGGCCATAAAGGAGCTTAAGAAGGATTTTGAAAACCAAATAAGAGAAGTGGAGGAAAAATTGGTAAGAGAAATGAGAATGATGCAAGAAAATCATGAAAAGAGAGTTAACAACCTGACTGAAGAAAATAATACCTTAAAAAATAGATTAATTCAAGTGGCAAAAGAGGCCCAAAAAGCTAATGAGGAGAAGAATGTCTTAAAAAGTCAAATTTTCCAGATGGAAAAAGAATCTCAAAAGCTTACTGAAAAGAACAATTCCTTCAGAATTAGAGTGGAGAAAATGGAAGCAAATGACTGAAGGCAATGTGAAATATCTCATTTAAAAAAACACTGACCTGGAAAATAGATCCAGGAGAGACAATTTGAAAACTAAGGCTTCAAAAGCATAAGTGACTTGCCCATGGCCACATAACTAGTAAATGTCTGAGCCTCCTGAGGGCTTGTGATACAATGGCAGAAGCCTATAGTACATTGGAAAAAGCACTGATGTTGAGTCAGAGGATCTGTGTTCAAATCCCACCTCTAACACTAACAACCTTTGTGATGTTGGACAAGTCACTTAACCTCACTGGGCCTCAGTTTCCTCAACTATAAAATGAGAAGGTTGGACTACATGATCTCTGAGGTCCTTCTGAGCTCTGGATCAATGATGCTGTGATCACAGGTCTCCAAGTCCATTACATCATGATACTGGTATCATGGTAGAAATAACAATGATGCCTGAAACTTTTTCCAGTATTTGGGACTGGTCAAGATAGGGCATTTGTGTAACTTGAATAAGCTTTAAGCGTGGACATCCTCCCTTCCCTTGCCTTTGAAAATTGTATCCCTTGTTTGCTACAAGTAGCTTTGGTCTTTCACTGTGTAACTCAACATGGTAAAATAAATAATGGAAAAGAAAATGGAATTTTCTGACACTAAAAATCAGCTTTATAAAGAGTACATTAAAAATGTCCCTGGTATGAAGTCAAGCTAAGTCACCAAGCATTTATGAAACCAGATGTTGCACCATTTACTGGGAATTTGTACAAATACAGTAAAAAAGACAGTGCCTGCCCTCAAGGAGCCTTACATGCTAATAGGAGGAGAGATGCCTAAAAGGAAGCTGAAAAGCAGAGGGAAAGAAAGGCATATGGGGAGAAAGTACCCAGGTACATGGCACGGCAGAGACAGTCTGGAGAGTAAGAAATAGAGCTCAGAGTGGCATGAAGACATAAGTGGTCTCAACATTTTCTTAAAATAGTGCTTCTGGAGGAACCAACCAATGAGAAGAAGTGCTATATCCTACGTCATAGGATCATAGTATGAGAGAAGAAACCACATCTTGTCCAATGCCCTCATCTGAAAACTGAGATTTAAAGAGGTAAAGCAACTAACTCTCCCTGTGTGGCTGCCTACCTTACATACTCCTACTCCCAGCCCTCCTTGAGGCTGCACCAAGAAGGTACACTTAGAAGGAAAAGTCATAAAGAGAAGTAGAGTCAGATGACACCTTCTGGTGCAAGGGAGGACAGCATTATTGCACCTAACAGAAAAACTCAGATTATTCTGGGCAACACAAGTGGGCACAAGAAAGAGAAACTGGGCTTTGTGGTCAAGAGAGATGAGAAGCATGACGATTGCTATGGCCATGTCTTTCCCATGCCATAGTGGTTTATAATGATTTGGGGAAGAAATTAGTGGCCAGGTCCTGGATAAGGATCTGGGAAAGAAGACTGGGGAAAAACAGTTAAATAGGTAGGAGAAGAATCAGGAGAGACCACTGTCACAAAAACCTAGAAAGGAGAGAGAGAAGATCAGGAGAAGAGAGTAATCAACAGTGCAATGTTAAATTCTACAGACAAGTCAAAGATGAGGACTGAGAAAATACAATTAGATTTAATAATAACAATAGCTAGCATTTTTATAGCATTTACTATGTGTGGGGAACTATACTAAACTCTTTTATAACTGTTATCTCATTTGATCCCCACAAACAACCCTAGGAAGGTGCTATTATTCTCATTTTACAGATGAGGAAACTGAAACAGACAGATTAAGTGATTTACACAGGGTCACTTGCCCAGCTAGTGATTATAGTCAGATTATAGTCTGAGACTATATTTGAATTCAGGTCTTCTGACGCTAGGTTCAGCCAAATTCCTGAGGAGGAAAGAACTACCTGGGGATACAGGGGAAAGGAAGCAACTCAATTTTAGCCTTTGCCTAGGTCTCCTTCCCTTGTCCAACCCCCTCAGGCCAGAAAGAACTTTTCAGACTTTGAAGGGCATGGAAGATGTTGAACTTCTCATTTTCCCATCTGTGTCTTATGGCATCCCATGATGACAGCAGTATTTGCATGGGAAGCCAGTGAGAGACTAGCTGTAGGTTCACAGCTCTGTAAGGAGCCCAGCCAAAGGTAAATTCCTTGAGCACCTCATGAATAGGAGAAAAAGACTTTGACCACTAAGGAACTGTGAATTACCCTCCTTTGACGCAGATAGTCTCTAAACTTGAGCCTACTTTTCTTAGTCTGTTGATACTTGTAGGAAAGTCACAGACTTTGGGGGTGGGGAGAGGGTAGAAGGATGTTTTATACTTGTCCTTACTGTACTATCTTTGTAATTCCCCTTTTAAAAAGTTTCTTAAGGCTCCCTGATAAACATGATTCTCAACCGATAATCTTTTTTTTTTTTTTTTTTGCTTTTTTTTGGAGGGGGAAAGGCAGGGCAATTGGGGTTAAGTGACTTGCCCAAGGTCACACAGTTAGTACATGTTAAGTGTCTGAGGCTGATTTGAACTCAGGTCCTCCTGACTCCAGAGCCAGTGTTCTATTCACTGTGCCACCTAGCCACCTCTCAACTGATAATCTTGGGGGAAAACATACTGGTGAGTTTCAAGTCCATGGCATTAGAAAGTCTTGACTCCTCAGGAGTACCCCTAGAACCTTGAGAGGGAAAAATAGATTTGTTCCAGGACTTGAGACTCAACTTCATGAATGGGAACTGGCATAAGGATTCTTAGGGTTAATTTGAGATACACAAAACTTACACACACATATCTCTTTTTTTTTTTAATTTTCTTCACACACATATCTCTTAAAAAATGGAATACAACTATATAAAAGTTTCATGTCAAATAGAATCAAGTATAGTAAACAATAAGCACTGAGGGTGCTAGGAGGTTAAATTCAATATTCTGAGTTCAAAAGGTCTTAAGGATTATCATGCCAGTCACACATCAAATACTCTTTTCCTCATATGTCCTCTGTCCCAGTTCAGTGTGTTTGAGAAGAATGGTTGGCAAAGAATTTATAGCAAAGGAAAGTAGTCTCCTTTCCTTTTATTTAGTTTTAGTAAACATTTATTAAGCATCTACTGTGCATAAAGCACTGAGACAGGTGAAATATAGTGTTTCAGGAGATCTGAATAGCAAGAAGCCTAAAGAATGCATTACATAGTTAGTGAAAAACCTGCAGCTCCAGAACCATGAAGGAGAGACCTTTGAGACAATTTGTTGATCAATTCAAGTTCCATTGTGTTGATCAGAGTACAAAGGTGTTTCAAAATACAACAGATATATCCAAATAAAGGTCTAGTATCCAAAAATATAGAGGTTGATATAAATACATAAGAATGAAAGCCATTCCCCAATATATAATGGGTCAAAGGCTATCAGGATCCCAGATTTAGGACTGGAAGGAACCTCAGATACCATCATGTCCAATGCCTTCACTTAAAGATATAGAAACCAAAGCCCGGAGTCACAAAGCTAGTAAGTGACAGAGCATATGACCAATCAGACAACTAGTCAACAATTATTTTTATTAAGTACTTACTATGTGCCAAGAACTGTGCTATACACTGGAAATACAAAGAACAAACTGTTTTCAAAAGAAGAAATATAGACCATCAACAGCCATATGAGAGATTTTCTAACACTAATATTAAGAAAATATGGTTCTTAGAATGGCTAGGTGATGCAATAAATAGAACACTGGCCGTGGAGTCAGGAGGACCTGAATTCAAATCTGGCCTCAGACACTTAACACTTACTAGCCATGTGATCTCGGGCAAGTCACTTAACCCTAATTGCCTTCCCCTCTCCAAAAAAGAAAAACAAAGAAAAAAGAAAAAAGAAAAAGACAATATGGTTCTTTTAAGTGAAAATACTATATTAAATTCTTTGTCCAAAAAATAAAATATTAAAAACAACTCTAAGGTCCCACCTACCTGATTGTTAAATATGAGAAATGACAAAAATAGTAAATGTTGTAGGGGTCATGGGACAATAGGTATACTAATGTACTATTTATTTCAAGAACTGTGAAACTGGTCCAATGATTCTGGAAAACAATTTGGAGTTATATTAGAAGATCACTAAACTGTATATTCCCCTTGTTCCAATGAACCAACCCTAATGTGGCAAGGGATGATGCTGTCCTCATTGACCTCTTTTGGTCCACAGTGACATGTTGTAAGGCCAAGCATGAGCAGCTTTCCAGAGGACTGCTGCTGTGAACAGCTTCGAGGTTCTGATTACATAGTATAGTGAATTCTTTATTTATTCCATAACAAACTAAGACAAAACATTCACAGAAATCAAAGTACAGCAGCCACAATGTTATGACGCAACAACTCATCACTAAAATGGCCACAGTTTTCACCAAAGGGGCCACATAGTTTTAAACAAAATACATTCATTTAGTAACTCAATCATTTAGGAAGTCCTTAATTCAGTCATCCTTAAGGAGGCTTGTCTCCTTAATGGACACAAAGTACAAAGATCAAAGTTCTCCACCCCTAGGTCACAGTAAAGCATAATCTTCTCAGTTAGCATCAGGTACCCAAGAAGAGATCTTTTCATCTTGACTTGAGGCTAGCTCTCAGCTTCCATGGTTCCTCTTCCAGGGTCCCAGCTCCTGCCCAAATCTATACAACTGTCACTTGGGTTCAAAGGCAGGCAGCTCTCAGCTCCTTGTCCAGTTCTTTGTCCAGTTCCCATTCCAGTTGAAGCTCACAGTGTCCAGTTCACCTGAAGTCCTTCACAGTTTCTGTTTCTGGGAAGACAAAGCTTAGCAGAGCCAAAACAGTATTCATTCACATTGCTGGCACCATCAACAATTCACTATCTGCCTGTGAAATCAACAGAGACCCACAAACAACGTCCAAGAAGTCAATACAAATCATCTACATAGAAATCAATACAGACCCACAAACAAGGTCTGAGAACTCAACCCAAATCATCAGTATAGTCCCAGGACCTTGGAATCCTGCCTCCAGGACTTTTGTAAACAGAAAACCAGAAAATTCTCTTTCAGGGCTTCCAATAATGTCCCAGGGCTTCTGTACAAAGTATCACAAACATCAACACACACAGAACAAACAAAAGTAGAGTGCTGGAATGTCCAGACCGGCCGGCCGGGACAACCCCGAAGTACCTACCAAAACCTGCAGTTGCGCCTGGTCCCTCACAACCCTGCAGGTGCCCAGTAGCTCCAACGACACTTTGGATGTAAACCCCAGTCGCTCCAACAACTCTTCGGGTGTAAACTCCAGATGTGGACAGAATAGTTCGACACACACCTCAGTGGAATTGCAAAGCATCTTTATTGCCATACAAACTTTTGCTCCTTGCTGCTCCACCCCACCACATCTCAGAGCCCCTTTTAACCCTTCTCTGTCTGCCTCTAGTCACGCGTCCTAGCAACAAGATCCTGATAGGCGGGGAGTGGCCCTCTATTGATGGTGGATGCTCAATGCCTACGTGCCTGTTGTCCCCCCAAAGCACTCGTTCCTGTGAGAAACAGGCTGAGTCCTTTGGTAAACAATATCAAGGCAGAACGCACACCCGGATGCTTCATGGACCCACTCCAGGTTTCCTTGTCAGCAAGGCCACACTGACCAAGGTCAGACATCTAGTTACACAAATGGCTTAAAGGGCCCTTATGATCTCCACTTTTTTGTTTTGTGAAAAAAGAGGGCATCAGCATGCCACATCGCAAGGGTGTTTTGAAGCATAATATAAAACAAGTGCAATATAAGACGAAAGCAACAACAAAAGAAAATAAAAAGTCCCGCAAGTAGGAAAATTCCCCATAACAAAGAAGTTCCCCATGAAATCCAAGGAAGATCACGCATTTTTAAAAGCACATGGCAGGAGTTAAAAAGTCAATGGAAGAAAATTGAAGAAAATTATGAGGGCGGTGTGTAACTGTCCCATGGTGAGTTGTCCCAGGGTGGTGTGTAACTGTCCCATGGTGATTCGGCCCACTCTCATTATGAGGACGGTGTGTAACTGTCCCATGGTGAGTTGGCCCACTCTCCCTGTCCACCCCAGACCTCCCCCTTTTTGTTTTTGAAGGAGGGCCTTAAGGGTGCGGTTTGTCCTTTCCAGAATGGCCTGACTGGTGGGGTTATAGGGAATTCCTGTGACATGCCTTTATGGCTGAAGTAAAGTGTGACTTTTACATCTTAACGGCACAGGCTTGGTACAAACTGATGTGACGTACAAAGTTACCTAACCACAAGTGAGATTCTTACAAACTGCCCCCTGAACAAATAAAGACCTAAATTCATTCAGGGATCAGGGATGAAGGTCTCAGTTTTCCTAGCTGCTTCATGCTGAAAAAGGGTCATAGAGCGCTGTCCCTATCTTCTCAGGTCCATCAGTCAAGGGGGCAGGGGGTGTGGCCAATGTCTGGAACTTAGCAGACACCAGATCCAAAGGGTGGTGGGTAATGACTTCAGGAAGAAGCTGATATTCTGCTTGTGCCATCACCTGGAAGTGGAGGGCGTTGAGCCTAGAAGATATAAAACTAGCAGAGAGATTAAACAAACAAGAGCCAAAACAAGTAGGAAAATGATCAGAAGTAGAATGAACATGGGCTAGTATAATCCATTATTCAGACTATTTAACTGTCTTTAATATTTCTACATGCTACATGGACTAGGTACCTCATAAGACATTCTTCACTAACATAACTGTAGACCTCAAACAAAAGAGGTTTCTGACTTAAACCTCACAACTGAATAGCAAACATACATCCTTGTTTCACAAAGCCTGTCTATCTTCTAATTGGAAGAAAGAAATACTTCAGGGATTGAATCTTTTACAAAAACACTCAGTTACAAATGTCAGCCTTTTGCTTAGTTCATGGAATAGCTATAAATTCAGATTGGAACAGCAAACACTGTTCTGCTTTACAGCTCATTACATCAATTTAGCAATACTCAATTGAAAACTTTGTAAACTCTCAGAAATTGTCACATAAGGCCTTCACAGTAAGGGAGAGCAAGGGAACACAATGAAAACACAAAGCAATAATTTAAAGCTGTAGCAGTTCCGGTGCAGGCCTGTATTGTTGGAGAAGCTGTCCACATTGTCTTTTTCCAGATCCCTTGGCTCACACATTCGCCCAAGAGCAAGGGTACAAGCTGGAGCAGTCAGGCCTGACAGGAGCTCACAGAAACATGATTTAATACTAAAGGCACCACCTCTGTGTTGCAGTTTCCATGCCCGCAGCCTGCAGACAGCAGGGGGACTAAGCGATTGTTCAGAGGCCAAGTACTGTCGCGTTGAGCAGCCTGGATCTGGATTGCAGTCTTGGGCTTTTGGTTCTGCAGTCGTCCTTATCCAGTGAGCCGGAAGTAAGTAGTAAGGGACCCAGCACCTTCCTGAGAGCTATGGCAGCCGGGAGGACCCCAGCGATTTGGGACAGAGC
>CM053586.1:112439316-112462639 GCA_028646515.1 Pseudochirops corinnae | reverse complement strand
CATCCCCTTAATTTCCAGTTTTTTGCCACCACAAAGAGAGCTGCAATAAATATTTTTGAGCATATGATCTCTTTGGAGTACACCCCAGAAGTGGTATTACTGGGTCAAAGGGTATGCAATTGTTTATAGCTCTTTGGGTGTAGTTCCAGATTGCTCTCCAGAATGGCTGGATCAGTTCACAGCTCCACCAACAATGCATTAGTGTTCCAATTTTTCCATATCCTCTCCAGCATTTGTCATTTTTCTGTTCAGTTCAAACTTTTGAAATAAAAACCCATTAGTTACCAATCTGATGACTTTAAAATTTAAAATGACTTTAAAATTTCACATCAAGTAATAGAGAAATAGTTTCCTTATCTCTCCTATATTGTGTCTCCCATCTTTTTCATAACAAAGATCTCGTAAAACATTTCTTCTTAAAAATATTTCCCTTATTCAAAAACAGTTTATCCTACCATTATCAACTACTATACAATTCCTAAATGTTCTAGTCATAAAATCTTTCCCACATAATTGACAAAACTTATACAATGAGGTTTCACAGATTTTCTTTCACGTAATTACCAATAATTACCTTTCACAAGCATACTTTTGCAAATACTTGATATATGCACTTACTCCGGATAGCTTGGGTAACAATCTTACAACTTCTTACAAAGTTAAACCATTTTAACTGAGACTTTCTTTTAATACAACTGTTTACCAGTAACACGATCATAAGCAATTACTATGTTCTTAAATTTAATCTTGAAATCAAAACCAATTAAGTACCAATTAATTACTAATTGACATATCACAATAGAAATCAGTTACAATCTAGACTCTCACATAAATGGTGAATGTGGTAGTCCATAGACCTTACAACTTAACACAAATACATCCTTAAATGAAGCAAACTTGAAAACCACGTCCCTATGTTCTGTTCTCTCCTTTTTTCTCAAAGTTTCTTATTTGCTCAGAAAGACTTTTACAAAATGTATTTCCAATTCACTTTGCACAGAGAATCATTCATTTCATCATTAATAACATAGACACTGTAATTTTAAATCACTGCATATTTCCAGGAAAGCAAATATGTAAAGGAACAATTAGCTATCATAGCAAATACCAGGAGTATTATTACCACCTGTCTGTAACCCAAATGTAATAGCTTTAAATTATTAAATTTCATAACACAAAAAATCCAATTCACATGGTAGGTGCAAATACCTAGTTTTCTAAATAGCGGAAATAAACATCATAAGACAGGGTTAACAGCACTGATAAAGTAACATAACTGGCTTGTTGCACAGTTCTTTCTCTTTTGTTTCAACATAATTCAGATTGAAAAACTGCTTTACTTAACACCATTTCTGGCATACAATGATCACTCAGTTTTTACAATGAAAGAGCATTTTACAGTTTAGAAATACCATAACAACACAATGACATTATAACATTAATTTCATTGCCAAATCATCACATACGGGAATCATTAATAGGAAATTGATCTTATCACTTGTAGAGGTTTTAATAAACTCGGCTCACATGTGTTCTAACTTTTATTCCCATAAATTTTCCTTATGTGTCCACTCCTTAGAAACTTCTTTGAAAGTGAGAACTTTGAATCTGCCAGTTGAGTGAGTGGGAGGGTCCCCTCGGTACTGGAGAGCTCAAAGCTTCACCTCTGAGGGTGACTTTTTCACAGTTTTGTATATTTCCCAATGCGCTGTAGTGCCATTCACTACAATAAATTCTGATTTATCTGTAGCATCAAATTAGGAGTGACACTGTTCAAAAATGACCAGAATGAATTCAGTTGCCTTTCAGGCGCATCCTGGTACACAAAACTTCTCTCTTTTAGGTGAGGCAGAAAATGATTAAAATACTCATTTGCCTATCTCTTTATTTTGAGGGGAAAAGATCCCCTCCCTTTCTCATCGCCTTCTCCTCACTCCACTTGGCCAGAGTGGGAGTGAAGGGAAGGAGATTTTCAAACCTTTAAAATCTTAAAGCTTCTGTTCACACCTTTACTTAAACTTTATTTATCCACCTTCGCCATAATCATTATATAAAAATACTTGTTCCCTCCCGTACTCCCTTATTTCCTGCCAGCTGTTTGTGATTTCTGGCAGGCAATAAGGAAGGGGGGAAGGGCACAAGAGTACGAGATAACAACATTTCTGTTACACAATGACAACTTTCTCTCACACACTCATTCTCACAAAGACACAAAGACACATAAACAAAGAAGAGAGACACAAATAACAGAATGGATCCAAAAGTGCACATAGAATTTGTAGAAGATCTCCTGGAATGTAAACAGTAGCTGGCCCTCCAAAAGGTAACAGAAACCAGGTAGGACTTACTTGATAATATTAGAGACATCTGCATCACACTGAAGTGTTCGTGCTGGCGCTTTCATTGCTGATGTTAAACATATCATTAGTATATTCCATAGAAAAAGGGCAGAAACTGAGAAATACTGGAGTCCCTCTTCCATTAGCCCCTCACTCCTCTCTCTCCTGGCTGGTTCCCAAATTGTCAAACAGGGGCAACATTCCAAGAATTCTGATAAATGACTGTTAATGATAACCATTCCTCTTTCTTTAATCCTATGTAGGAGAACTCTCTTATATGTTTCTCGGCTAGGCTGTTTAATCTCCTTCACTGACACTGTACATCCCTCTTGCTTTTTCTCTGGGTCAAGCCCTGCATATTCCACCCAGGGGGACACAACAAGGAGATTACTGACAAATTTATGGCATTGCTTCAGATGCACCTCTATTCCTTGCTTCTTTGCTAGCTTGTAGACTTGTCTTCAAGACACATCCACTGAGGATGGTGCCACAATGGGGAAACTGAACTCACTCCCCATCATGAGTGCCTCTACACACTCCCGATTTCCCGCCACGCTAATAAGTGGCTATCTGCCCCTCAGTACTTCAAGTCCCTGTTCGGGCGCCACCTGTCCGGGCCGGCTGGCCAGGACAACCCCGAAGTACCTACCAAAACCTGCAGTTGCGCCTGGTCCCTTACGACCCTGCAGGTGCCCAGTAGCTCCAACGACACTTCGGACGTAAACCCCATTTGCTCCAACGACTCTTCGGGTGTAAACTCCGGATGTGGACAGAATAGTTCCACACACACCTCAGTGGAATTGCGAAGCATCTTTATTGCCATACAAACTTTTGCTCCTTGCTGCTCCACCCCACCACATCTCAGAGCCCCTTTTAACCCTTCTCTGTCTGCCTCTAGTCACGCCTCCTAGCAACAAGATCCTGATAGGCGGGGAGTGCCCCTCCATTGATGGTGCATGCTCAATGCCTACATTCCTGTTGGTCCCCCGAAGCACTCGTTCCCGTGAGAAACAGGCTGAGTCCTTTGGTAAATAATATCAAGGCAGAACGCACACCCGGATGCTTCATGGACCCGCTCCAGGTTTCCTTGTCAGCAAAGCAAAGCCACACTGACCAAGGTCAGACATCTAGTTACACAAACGGCTTAAAGGACCCTTACACTGGAATACCACAAGTTTTCTCCTTCTCCACCACAAAAGCTCCCTTCTCAGTTCTGCTCAGTTCTCAGTTCTTCTCTCTCCTCTGCTCTGCTACCACGAGTTCTGTTCTCAATTCTGCTCTCTCCAGCCTGGTCCTCTCTTTATATATGGTCATTATATATCCTCCTTTTCCTGTTGCATCAGCAACAGGAGTCCACAAGTTCTAGGGTTCACAAGTTGTGGGATTCACAAGTTCTGGATCTTAGTACTTGATACAGTCATGAACTGAAACAAAGTGTTAACTAATTCTTTGCTTGTCATTACATGATCTCTTCTGAGTGCATAGCATCTGACACATATTATTTCTTGCTGGTCTCATGTGGCTGCTGCTCAACATTGTTCTTACTGCTCTTGTAGTCCCTCCTTGTTGCTTCCAGACCTCGTTCCCTTAGGCACAGTATTGTCTGAGCTCCTCTCAATTTCTAGCTTCTTTCTTCACTGAGAGATATTCAATAAGGTGTTATCTCCTAAGGAGGATGAGTGGTCTTTACAACATGCTTTTGAAGATTAAAGCTCCAAGCCCTTCACAACTCTAACTCTTTTACAAAAAGTCTGAAACTAAGATACCAGGTCAGGGGGATAAGGATAAAGGATGGAACAAACAGCTCTGTAGGTTTTATTTTTTTCCTTCACATAGTTTGCTTCTTTCTCAAAGACTTACCTAGAAGAGTCTTTCCTCTCTAGGAGAGCACTTGTTCCCACTGCTACTCATCAAAACATAGAGCAGCCTCAGCCACCTAGAATTCTCAGGCATATTTTGTGGTTATTGAAACTTGTGTTTGTACCACAGACCTCTCTCTAGCTTAGGGTTATAAAGCCTGTGAGGCTACCTAACTAATCTTCAGTAGCTAAATTACACCTAGTCACCAACAAACTTCCAAGGGCTCTGCGGTTCAGAGTCTCTCAGTTTCTCAATTCCAAAACATTTTTTTTCTCTGCCATGCACATTACCATGAAGGAGAAAAGCAACAGAACAGAACTAAGTATGGTGCAAGGTCATTGTCTTCTTCATGACTTTGTGGACACATATTGCTGACATTATTGAATTTGTGCAACAGCAAAGCTTTACAGATTTTGAGCCTACCATTACTAAGAGATGGAAAGGTCTATAAGAGATCATCTGGGACAACTCCTTCCTCTTACAGTTGAGGAAACTGAGACTCAGAGAGGTTAACTGACTGTCCTAGGTTAACTACTTCCCCCTCAAATTGCGGGTGGACTAGTCCTCTGGGAAAGGTAATATAAGAAAAAAAAGTTACATAGAGAAGTATGGTATCTCTCAACTTTTATTATATAGTAGCTGAATACTCTGAGCCCAGAGGGATTTGGCCTATTACTCACCTCTCAGGGGGCAGAGAACAGTTCCTGAGACAATCCCAAATTGTAGATAGTCTGTATCTGGATATCCTTCCACATCACTAAGTTTGTAGGGATGGTTCTAGGCCAGGTTACACTGTGGTTGAAGATTATCTTTTAGAATCCTGGGTTCCTTCATATTCTTCCCTTTCTTTATGTGAGTATATCCCAAATTCCAGGGAAATTGTATAGAAAAGGGCTTCCAACTTGGAGTTCAACCAGACTGGATCTAGTCCTGGAGTAACTTGAGCCCAAAGAGGAGAGGTTTTATCTCAGACTATGCAGCTCATTATGCCCTATTCCGAGGATCTCAAGGCAATTGTCTCAAGTAAAGCCTGCATATAGCTCATGTCTAGGATTTTATTTGAAAGGGAATCATCTCTGTTCTTACAATTCTCAGATCTACTTATCTACCCTTGACTCCTTTCCTCAACTCTAGATTTATATCTCTAACTGCCTATTGGACATCTCAAATTAGATGTCCCATAGACATCTTAAATTCAAAATGTTTGAAATTGAACTCATGCTCTTTCTCCCCAAAGTCTTCCCTCTTCTAGCCTTCCTGTTACTATGGGAGGGCACCACCATCCTTCCAGTTACCCAGGCTCACAACCTAGGTGTCATCCTTGACTTTTCACATTCACTCACTCCTCATACTCAATATATTGCCATGTCCCATCAATTATACCTTTCTAATATGTTTCACGCATGCTCATTCTTCTCTTTTGACATTATCACCTCTCTGGTAGACCGTCAATACCTCTCATCTGGACAATTGCAATAGCCTGCTGTTTGGTCTGTCTCATTATTATCCCAAAAAAGTGGCTCATCAAGCAACAGTAACTATCAATCTATTTCCTACCTTCCATCAATATAATATTTTATCAGAATAACCTGGACATACGTGGAAGGCAGATTTGATGACTGCATCAAAAGGGATCATGCAAGCTTTTTAAATCAATATTCCACATCAGACATATCTTTATCATCACACGATTGACTAAAAAATGTAGTGAATGAAAGATTACACTGTAATTATGTTTGTTAACTATGAATAAATATTCAATTCATTAAAGTAAAAGTGTCTTAAAGGCTTTCTTCCAACAAAATTTCTACCAAGCATATGTTAAAATTATACAAAATTCATTCAAGGATATAATAACAGAGATAATCTTGTTGAACAAGCCTGGTCCTCTCATTATTAATATGAAGTGAGGCATGAAACAGAAGGAATTTATATTTATTCCTAAATACTTCATCTTACTTGGTTCAGCCCAGTGTTCTTGACTGTCACAATCTTTTTGAATCTTGACTCCAAGGTGTTAGCTGTCTCTCTTAGTTTTGTGTCATTTGCAAATTTGATAAATTTTCTTTTCATTTCTTTATCCAAGTCATTAATAAAAATATTAACAGCACAGAAACAAACATAGATCCCTGACATATTCTACTGGAGACCTCTTTTCAAGATGGCAGCAAAAGATAAATGACTCCTCTTTGAGTATAATCATTCAACCAGAGGTAACTCCATTTAATTTGTACTATCCTTCCATCTTTTGAACAAGACTAGTTTAACAATAATAAACTGATGTTGGGCCCAAGGTCTAGGACTCTGTGCCATCTCCCTCTTCATAAAGGGACCCCTCTCAGCTTTGGACCCACATAAACTGTGTTCAGTGCTAAAGCATCTTGGCTTTTAAAGAGAGAGTTAGGTCTTTTTTGATGCCTCTTTGGCTCTTTATAAGCTTATTTCTAAACCTCCCAGAAAATTACTTGAGGCTGAGATTTTGGCACGTGATTAGGATCCACCCAAAGGGGGATAGAAAAGTACTCAAGATACAATGTAGATTATTTGCTTTACAGAAAGAAAAAACTAAACACAAAAGTCTCCTAAGTGTGCATTGACAGAAAAAAAATTAAAGAAACAAGTATTTACCTATAATTACTATTATGGTGTCCTGACAGATTGAGATTTAAACGTCTAAACACGCAGCACTCTATCAGACTGCCGAACTGGCATTTTACATTTCACCTCTGCTATGCACTGTCTAACTCAGCTAAGTGTTGGAAGTAGATAGAGAGCTGAGCCTGAATGAGGAAGATTCACCTTCCTGAGTTCAAATCCAGCCTCAGAGACTTACTAGCTGTGTGACCCTGAACATGTTGCTTAACTCTGTTTGCCTCAGTTTTCTCACCTGTAAAATGAGCTGGAGAAGGAAATGGCAATACCTTTCCCAAGAAAACCCCAAATGGAGTCTCAAAGAGTTGGGCAAGACTGAAACAATCCAACAAAACCATTTCTTTCAGGTCAATGTCTTCTGGCAAGCCAGGCCAAAGGGTGAACTCAGCCTCTAACTGATGTTGTGAAAGGTCACCTCCTTAATCATCTGAGGATCCTGGCTCCAGACCTCTCAAATTCAAAAAGGTAGTGCCCAGGGCTGGACCAATCTCAGGACTAATACTTAATCACCTACACTAAAGCAAAGATAAAACAAAAGCAACAGCCAAGGGGCCAAAGCCTAGGTGGAAGGGTGGGGAACCTGTGGCCTGGAGGCCACATGTGGCCCTCTGGGTCCTCAAATGCAGCTCTTTGAATCTAAACTTCACAGAACAAATCAGGATTCAGTCAAAGGGCTGCACTTGAGGACCCAGAGGGCCACATGTGGCCTGGGGGCCACAGGTTCCCTACCCCTAGCCAAGGGGCTAGGCTTTAGCTTACCTAAGCTGCCAAGTACTTTCTATTCACCATTTCTTCTAGGGTTGGGGAAGGTCATCAGCCCTTCAAAGAGAAGCACAAAATCTCCAGTTACTCTTGTCACACAGGAATAGAAGAGAAGGAAGAGGTTGGTTCATCCCCTTTAAAAGATTTAATGAGTCAGAATCTACTGAGTTAGCAGTTCCTGCTAAGTCACTAATAGTTGACCATCTCAAAGTACGAAGTACTTTAATATTGAGCTGTATGCACCCCAGGATTCTCTGGAAGTTACTAAGGGATCTCTGTTACCCTTTGGGACATCTGCTAGGAAAATTTGCACACATGCTTAATGGGGCATAACCCCTGCTACACATGCAGTAGAAACATTATTAGACTGCTTTGTTAAAATCTAAATAGAACATCAATAACTTCACCTATATTACTCTCTTGGACTGTGTAGTAATTCTGTCTAAAAAGGAAATAGAGTGGGGTAGCTAGGTGGCACGGTGAATAGAGCACCAGTCCTGGAGTCAGGAGGACCTGAGTTCAAACGTGGCCTCAGACACTTAACATTTACTAGCTGTGTAACCTTGGCAAAGTCACTTAACCCCAATTTCCCTGCCCTCCCCCTCCAAAAAGCAAAAAAAACCCCAAAACAAAAGTAAATAGAGCATGCCTGACATGACATGGCATGACAAACAATAGCAGCTAACATTTCTATAATTGTTACTACGTGCCCAGCACTGAGCTGAGTGCATTACAAATAGCATTTCATTTGATCCTCAAATGATCCTCCCCTCCCCTCATAATTTGATCCTCCCTGCCTGGGAGGTGGATGCTGTTATTATTCCTATTTCACAGATGAGGAAACAGAGGCAAACAGAGGTTAAGTGACTTGCCCAAGATCACACTAGCTCCTTAAGCATCCGAGGCCACATTTGAACTGGGGTCTTCTGACTCCAGGTTCTCAATCCACTGTGCCAAATACCCACCTAGCATGATAAAGCCATGTTAGTTCTTTCTGATGATCATAGATGACTTTTCTAGATGTTTACCAACCATCTTTTTAATAATAGGTAACCTCAGCTTAAATATGTTCAGGAGCAGCTAGGCAGTACAGTAGAGAGAGCACTGGGATTAAAAGACCTGAATTCAAATCCAGTCTCAGACACTTACTAACTATGTGACCCTGGGCAAGTCACTTAATCTCTGTTTGCCTCAGTTTCCTCCTTTGTAAAATGGGAATAATAATAATACCTATCTGCCAGTGTCATTGTGAGGGTCAAGTAAGATAATAATTGTGAAGTGTCCAGCGCACAGTAAACACTGTGGAAATGTTGGCTAATATTATTATTTCCAGGAACTGAAGTCAAGTTCACTGGCCTGTAATTCACAGACTCCACTTTGGTTTGTCAAATAGTCATTCAAGTGACCGTCCTGCTTTTAATATCAAGATTTTTGTGAAGAAAGCACTTGGTAAACTACTATTATAGAAATTAGAATTATAGAAATGCGAACTGCTCAACAGTGGTGAATTTTCACAGGAGGAACAGTAGCTGTTTCAGAGTCAATTGGCTAAAATATTACATTTCCGTACTTGTTAGATTTAGACAGCAGGTTATCCATTTGAAACCTTGAAATGGATTCCATACCATGATTCAACTTGGTGTGGTACATGAGCTTAATTAAAGCCAAAGGTCATACAAATGATATAGGGAGACATCTGGATCTTTAATCAGAATTCTTAGGGGAAATAGTTTGTTTTTAGCATTGCAAACTAACTTTTTTGAAGTTCAACTTGGAAATTTTCTGTCTCTGCTGCTCAGCTGGAATCATTGAGTTTTCTACTCTCGGGCAATAAAAAGGAATTGATAGTTTATTTTTAAATGTATTTTATAAGCACAATTTTCCCTTTCAGAATGTCCCTTCTAAAGAACTGCAGCAATTAGGCATTTAGATAAAAATATACGTACAAGCTATGTAATCTTATAGCCTGGTGAAACATGAATTTTTGGACATATTTTTAAAAAATTATTAGAATAAAAATAAAGGATAATCCAGGAGATGTGCAGCTTCTTGGAAGCAATTTAGTGAAGGATGTTTCCTTGACAGAGAAGAATTTGCTTCTAACCCTTATTACTGATAAAATACTAGCTGCTTAGCTAACACTTTGGAGAACTTTCTCCAATGCTCATTCCCATTTCTTGGTTCTCAGTCAATGATATTTATTGTTTGTGTGCAGAGTTTTTTATGTGACTATGGGAAGTTTATAGATGAAAAATTCCTTCAAGCCCAATGTCACAGGATTGGATTGAGAGCTAAAAGGGTCATTAGAGGATATTGAGTTCAACTCCTTCATTTTACAGATGAGGATCTTAGACCCAAAAAGATTAAATGACTTTTTCACAGTCATACAGCTTGTTTGAGGACAGATCTGAACTTGGATTTGGAATTTGGAATCAGTTCCTGATTCCAGGACTAGATTCCAGGTGCTCTAATTAATAATTGATCACTATGGTTATTATATTAAGCTACTTTTTTTTCTTTTTGGAGTGGGGAAGGCAGGGCAATTGGAGTTAAGTGACTTGCCCAAGGTCATATGGCTAGTAAGTGTTAAGTGTCTGAGGCTGGATTTGAACTCAGGTCCTCCTGACTCCAGGGCCAGTACTCTATTCACTGAGCCACCTAGTTAAGCTACTTTTCTTATTCACAACCTAAGTCTTGTGAAAACTATTTCCTATCCTCAATTCCCTAAACTCCATTATGACCTCTCTACTGTTAAACTTAAAAATTGAGAGTTTTTTGGATGGAGATCTTTATCATTCTAATAAAGTAAGATAGGCAACCCTTTAAAATATAAACCTTATCTTGGAGCCACTTGCTTGAAGACATTTCTTTAAATGACCAGAGGTTTTCAGTGCTGGGAGAAACACTCCTGTTCTGGAGAGATTTATCCACATTGTGAAGATCAATTGAATAACCATTTTAGCAGCACAGTTGACACTAATGACATATTGGCATGGCTCAGGATGGCACATATATTTAAATGGGGCACCAGGGTAGCCTTGATTCACTTACTATAGGTATATTCAGATGTTATTTCCTAAGCCCTATAGAGCTGAGGACAGAGAGAGCAATATATTCAGTTATTGATCTAAATGCAATTTAAAGTTGAAAGAATTTCAAGAAGAGAAAAAAAAGGTTGCCCAAGGTTTGGACAATGATGACAGTTCAGCTGGCATGTTTGATCCATTTTAAGAACATCAAGGTCACAAACAGTAAACCATGGGTGAGCTCTGTGGCCTTCATCTGGCATATAGTGAGTGCTTAATAAATGCTCATCAACTGATTGATTGATTTCTTACTAATGACACTCTCACTGGGTTCCCCAAACTGCTTCTCATACTAAATATGCCATTCTTTTGTATCCATTCCAACAGATCTTGGACCAGATGTTGATGTCAGGAAAATACGAGACACAGTATATACTGTAGAGAAAATGTATCTGGGCCTATGCCAACCCATTAAAGATTTGGGAACTTCTGGGCAAAAAGAAAAAAACTGCACTTGAACTAGTGGAAGGACAAGTCAGTGTGTCAATTAATAAGTATTTATTAAGGGCCTACTGTGTACTAGGAACAGCTAAGTGGTGTAGTAGATAGAGCTCTAGGCCTGGAGTTAGGAAGACCTGAGTTCAAATCCAGCCTCAGACACTAGCTCTGTGACCCTGGGCAAGTTACTTAACCTATTTGTCTCAGTTTCCTCATCTGTAAAATGATCTGGAAAAAGAAAGGGCAAACAGCTCCATTATCTTTGTCAAGAAAACCCCAAATGGGGTCACAAAGAGCCAGAGATGACTGAAACAACAACAATAGGTATTAGACACTATGCTAGGTTCTAACCACAATATGCTTTGCTCAGAAATGCTGAGCAAATGTCCAGTTGTTTACTGTAAACTGAACTAAAAGATGATTGCCACCTTTTTGGTGAGATGGCTTCTGGGAGGTGAGGTGGGAGGTGTGGTAAAGAGGGGGATCTGTAGACCCTGGTGACCAATAGCAATAGGTCAGCAGGCCAGGTAGATGAATTTTAAATGACAAGTTCAGTTATTAGCAGCAATCCTTTCCCTGATACTGTCATTACGTATTGATCCTTACTGGCAAGGCAATTGGTTGCAAACATTAAAATGCAGTCTCTTCTTTAAGGTTTTGCTACCAAGAATTCAAAGGAAGGAAGTTCAATATAATAGAAAAAATGCTGGACCTGAGGTGTCACAAAACCTGGGATAGCTGGCTGGCTTTGCAAATGAAGTAATAAATATAAAAACACTGCATAAATGCTAGCTCTTCTCTCCCATTAGAATGCAAACTGATAGGAGGTAGGGACCATACTTTTGTCCCCTTTTTGCATCCTCAGGGCTTAGCACAATGCCTGACACTTAGTAAGCCCTTAAGAAATATTTGCTGTGTGACTGATTGTCACTTACTAGCTGTTTAATCTTAAACAAGTGTTGATACTTCTCTGGATCTGTTTCTCTTTCCAAAAAATGATGGGGTTGGACTAGACTCAATTCAATAAACATTTCTTAGAACTTAGGAATCAGAAAGCCATGCTAGGCATGAGAAGGCAAGAATGGGTCTAAAGATAAATGATATAGATCCTACCCTCCAGAAGCATACGGTGTAGTAGTGAGGAAATGCCTGCTTCCAAATAAATAGAATGCAAAGTAGAGTTTGAATGGTATGACAGGCAAGGGTGGGCTGGTAAATGTTTAACAACCAGCCTGGGAGTCAGTATGGGCAGGATTTACCCAACACACATTTTTAAGTTTAATTTTCATTGTTAAGATTTTTCCTGTCACTTTCTTAAGTCTAGAAAATCACCAAAACAGTAAATCAAAACGTAATTTGTAGCATGTAATAGTTTCCAAGGTATAGATTCTTGCACTAAAAATTAATCAGCTCTCATCATCTGCTTTGAGCTGACTTCAGTACACCCCTGAAGTACAATGACAGGCTAGAAGTGGAAGAACTGTTTCCAGATGGGGGTCCAGGAAGGTGTCATGGAAGAGATGACATTTGAGCTGAGTTTTGAATGATGGTTAAGATTTTAACCAGGGTGGACATTGAGGGAAGAGTACTGTGGTTGGAAGAAATATAAGCAAAGGCACAGAGATGGGAAAACATCGAAATTGTTTGGGGAATGCCAAGTGGTCTCATTGTGCTATAGAAGATCCAAAATAGGACTTACTCAAGGGACCTACCCTGCTTTCTATTTACTTTTATGGGTTGGTAAAGATGTTAACTAAAGTCCTCCCTTGGGCATAATGAACACAAAGGCTTTAATCTCTCTCATACAGTGCAGGTCAGTACCCAGATTAATCCCAAAGTTCTCTTCCCCACAGAGAGTGAAATCATAAAATGAACTTACTCCTATGATTGTCTGATGCCCTTTTTTGGGGCTCACTGGGCACTCATCCAGGCCTGTTCAAAAGATCTGAGTACTGAGATGGCAAGGTACTGTGTCCTCTTGATGGTCCTACTGTGACCATCAGCTTTAATTCTGCTTTTCTTGTTGTTCTTCCTCTTGTCTAGTGTCCACTCTAGATTCCAGATCTAGAGTTAAAAGAGATCTCCTATGCCATCTAGTCCAACACTCTATTTTTAGAGATGTGAAAACTAAACTGGCCTTCAGAGAAGTAGAGCTTTTTACAAAGCTCAACTTTCTGTTAGTCATGAAAGTAGATGGCCCATGGGCCCAAAACTTTATTTTAAAAATTCATTTATTCTTTCTTCTAACATTAACAAACATCAAATAAAATGGGCACTTCCATATGCATAGAGTAGAACAGAAAAAGGATTGTACATCAAAGTGCAGATATCTGTTCTGTATAGCTTGCTTTTCTTTTTAAGTATATAATAAATTCAACAAGTAATTCTTAAAGCTGTCCTGCTTCTCTGTGATCCTTTATGCCCTTCCTTCTATTTTCCTCTGTATATTAAAAAAAAAAAGCTTCAATGATCTTTTTTTTCTTTTTCTTTTTTTTTTTTGAGGGGGACTACCCCATCCCTAGCTTCCTTCTTTCTCTTACCAATCTACCAACCAAAATTGGAAAAGAAAAACAATGTTCATTGCAATAAACATGAACAGTAAAAAAACAAACAAACAATTCCTGCAATGACCATGTCCAAAATTTAAGTCTTGAGTTGTACTTTAGTCTTTCTTCTGTCAGGGAGGTAAGTAATATGTCTCATCATGAGTCCTCTGGAATTCTATTGGTCAGAGTTCCTAAGTCCTTCAAAGTTGTTTATCTTTACAATGTTTTCGTTATTGTATAAATTGTTCTTATGGTTCTGTTAACTTCCTTCTGCATCAATTTATGCCAGTCTTCCCAGGTTTCTCTGAAACCATCCCTTTCATCATTTATTTGAGCATAATATTACTCTGTTAAAAGAGGAAAGAAGGACAATGGGGGTTTGGGGGTCAGAATGAGAGTAGGGAGGGCAGCAATTCTCACCCTTGTGCACTTTGCTCTTGTCCTTCCTTAAGGGAAGGAAAAGGATCTGCTATTTCATTCACATGCCAGAAACAACTTGGTGAAGGTCTGAGTCAACAAATTTGGCCATATTGGCACCTGGTGACCAGGGCTGCCTTCAACTCAGGTGGAGTAGATTTCATGGCCATCAATGACCCCTTCATTGACCTCAACTAATGATTTATGTGTTTCAATATGATTCCACCCTTGGCAAGTTCAAGGGCACTACCAAGGCTGAGAATGGAAAGCTGGTGATCAATGGAAAAGCCATTACCATCTTCCAGGAGTGGGATTCCACCAATATTAAATGAGGAGATTCTGGTAAGGAGTATATTGTAGAGTCCACTGGGTCTGGGGCTCACTTGAAGGGTAGAGCCAAGTGGTCATTATCACTGCCCTTTCTGCTGATACCCCAGTGTTTGTGATGGGAGTGAACTAAAGAAATATAATTTCCTTAAGATTGTCAATAATGCTGCCTGCACTACCAACTGCTTGGCCCCTTTGGCCAAGGTCATTCATTATGATGTTGACATTGTGGAAGGATTCATGACTACTGTCCATACCATTAGCGCTATCCAGAAGACAGTAGATGACCCCTCTGGCAAACTGTGGCATGATAGATATGGTGCTTCTCAAAACATCATACCTTCTTCCAATGGTGCTACAAGGGCCATAGGCAAGTTCATACCTGAGCTGAATGGGAAGTTGGCAAGCATGGCCTTCCACGTTCCTACTCCCAATGTATCAGCTATGGATCTGATCTGCCTCCTAGAGAAACCTGTCAAATATGATGATATCAAGAAAGTGGTGAAGAAGGACCCTTAAAGGGCATTTGGGGCTACACAGAGGACCAAGTTGTATCCTGTGACTTTAACAATGACACTCATTTTTCTACCTTTGATGTTGGCACTGGTATTACCCTCAATGACCATTTTGTCAAGCTCATTTCCTGGTATGGTGAGTACAGTTATAACAAACATATAGTAGACTTCATGTTCTACATGGCCTCCAAAGAGTAAAGTGGAAAGTTGTGGATCTTCATCCCCAGCCAAAAAAGGAGTTCCACCACTGGGGAGTCCACATCCCTGAACTAATATTCCTATACTGGGGATCCCATGCCCCATTCACATCCTTGTCCCAAAGCATCTCTGTAGTAGAGAGGAGAAGCTTAGAGTCCTATATTATGTGCCATCAACAAAGTCACCATATTCAGTACAAAAAAAAAATTGTGTTACATTTATATACCACACTTTTTCAGCCATTTCTCAGCGCTATAACAAAGAGAGCTGGGATGAAATTTTTTGTGCATATGCGTCCCTCCCTTTCTTTGGTCTCTTTAGGGTATCAGCCCTGAAATGAGGACAAATAGGAGTAACCAATTGGGAAAAACAATAAGCAGTCCCAGTGCTGAAGAAGAAATGCTTTCAAATGGCCAAGCGTAGTTACTGCTCTGATTGTCGAGCAAAGGAAAAACAAATAATAAACCACAGCAGAGATGTAATATTACCATCCTATTCTCTACAATGATTTCACTTGGCTTTTCTAGTATTTAGAGTAAAACTCTGAATATTTATTATAGATACCACTAATGCCGATGAGGAAAGTGGAGAGGGTAGGATCTGTAAATCTGGATGGGGCCATAGCAGATTTTTTTAAACCTAATGATTTTTAAAAACTATATACAAGTCTGCCTCATTCTTTCTCCTTTTCCTTCATATTTTTTAATGAACTCAGTAATAATATGAGTAACATGAATAGTCACACTGAGGTTCTATAAAACCCATATTTTTCATTCATTGTACATTTTTTGCATCCCCAGTGCATATCCCTGGCACATAATAAGCAATTTAATAAATCTTTATTGACTGATTGATTGACTGACTAACATTCTCTGGCTAGTATATTTGAACATTCCATCTGTGTGCTCTATAAAGGGGAAGTGCTTAATAAATGTTTATTAAATGAATGTACTAAAGGCTAGTATTCCCACTATACTTTTCATGTATTTCTATTACGTACTCCATTTGCATGTGCATATACAATAATGTATAGTATATACTACATATATTATTCTATAACCAAAATTTTCATAAGCAAACCATGGGTTCAAGTGATACCATGGGACCATAGCAAGAGGGAAAAAAAGAAATAGAGAAGAATAACAAAACTACAAATATTCTTCAGGCACCTCTAAATTAAAGCTTGGAAAACCACAGTGCTTTGTAAAATATCACATCCAATTGCTGGTGAAAAAAAAGTCTTCTGAAACACCCTGCGCATACCACAAACTGAGGTCAAAGCATTTGCTGACCTTGCTGAAGCCCAATCCATGGGCTAAAACTAGCCAATCCCCACGTACAGAGTTGTAGGCAGCGGTGCTGGATAATAATGAAAACCTAATGACTTCCTTTTAGCAAAGTGCTGAGCTTGTCTTTGAACTGAGAATTTGGGGGAGAGCTAAAAGTGACCCAGGGGAACTAGTGTGACTCTTAACCCTTTGGAGTTTAGGAGGGGAGTAGTTACGGGATGTTCGGGATGTTAGAGCTGGAAGAGGCCTTGGAAATTGCATAGTCCAATACCTTTCTTTTAAAGAAGAGAAAACGGGGATTCAGGCATTGGTTTAGGTCCTCATTCAAAAGGTGGCACTCTAATAACATACAAACTCGGGTTCATAGTCTACAAAGTTGATTACAAAGACTTTAGTTATGCGTCTGAGCAGCTCACAAATAACACTGATGAAACGTGTGTTTTCCTCAGGGTCATTAAGGCCCTGGTCCTTACTAGATTAATGATCAATTCAAATTAACACCAGTTCTATGAGAAGTTCCCTGGTGACTTCAGGCCTAAGCAGGAGATGATTGAAGTTGTTTACCTACAAAGACTTGAGTCATCTGACGGAATAAAGCATGTTGGAAAATGCAAGGGCCTTGTTGTAACCTCAGTTCTAGCCTTTCCTTCTAAAACTAGGAGAGCGATGTGTGACTGGTATTACAGATGACAGCTTTATTGACCTACCTGTTACTGAAAGGGAAATCGCTGTTGGATCTGTAATATCTGTGACTCCTGACTGCAATTGCTTGACCTGTCCTGTTTTTCACTTGCTTCCTGAAATACTAATCATGCAAACCTTTTGGGAAAAGGTTTGAACCTCACAACTGTGCCTCACGGTTCTTTTATTGCTCTATCAAGGATTGAAAGTTTTAAAAGTGCACCTGTGTTGGAAAAAAACCCCTGTTCTCTCTACAATGGAACAATGATCAGTAGAATTCTGTGTTTATTAAGTGAGGGGTTGCCAGGTAGCTCAGACTTTTATCAGTTATCTTCATGATGTTCCTGGTGTGAACAGCTGGAGAAATCTATACATGTTAACAGAGTTCATTCACTCTTCCAGGACAACATGGTTGGGTTAAAATCCATAAAACAATTTCATCATGACAAAGCTCTCAAAAGTACATCCATCCTTCTGAAGTACCCTAAGACAATCCAAATAATCTTAATGAAACAGGTGATTTCAGGGATCCAGGCCTGAGGTATTAGAATTATTTCTTTGTTTTAGAAAGAGGAATAACCCTTAGTTTTCATATATGGTTTCATTTTCTTTAATAGACTAAATTCCAAATAAAAAAAGGATTTCCTATGGATAATGAAGTTCTCCAAATGCTCCTTTTTATTGACTGTATTGTACTGATAGCATCGAACCAGTAAGTACTAAAAAAAACTCCTCAGGAAAATTTATGCTCAAGTGAAAGAGATCATTTAAATCATCCACATGAGAATAACAAAGTAGATGAAAAGCACATTATCTATATAATACCATTCAACTGGATGGGTTCACTTGTAGGTAAAATATCAATAATTGTATCTTAGGTGCTTCAAATGAACAATGAGATGATCCAGGAATTGTGTAGGTTATATTCTTGAGATCATAGATTCAAACATTATGTCAAACTGGATGGGAAAGTGTCAATTGCTTTCAATGATTCCAAATAGATTGCTTCTGGAAAAGTCTATTCTTTTAATGACAATATTTATGTGCTAATGCTATATGGTCACAAATAATGAAGCACTATTATCTCAGAAGAATTAAAATGTTAAAAGTATTCACAGAAGTAATGAGGAAAAGCAAGTTGTAGCATTTTGCTAGAAGTAGCATGTTATCAAAAATATATATGCCTGGAAAAGGTGTAGCAATCATGTAAGAAGAATGAGAAACAGCAGATGGATAGCCTGTGTGATACAGTAGTACTCCCAATATATTAAAAGAGCAAGAGGAAGGCCACTAGTGAATTAGATAAATCCTATATGGAAGATTTATAGGAAAACATTGACAAGATGGCACATGATGAAGGGGCAAGGAAGAGATCTACATCTGTGTAGATAGTACAGGGTGTCCCAAAAGTCTTAGGGAGATTTTAAGCTACTAAAGCTTAAACCAACACAAGCTTTAGTTTAAAACCACACTAAGTCTTTTGTATCCCTATTCTGATAAAACCACAGACCAGAGTTGTGCTGGAGGCAGTTTGAACCAGCAGCCTATTGTTATATTTTTAATGTGAGCATATACATCTCTGAAATCAGCAAATGTTATAAATCAGAGTTCAATTTGTTGTTTTGTTGATTGTCTAGACTTAAGAAAGTGATGGAGAAACTATCAATAAGGCAGATTAAATTTAAAAGTGTGCCCATCTATAGTTTTTTAAAAGAGAGCTGATTGTTAAATATTTATCAGCCAATCACTGCTACAGACCCATTTGTGGTACCTAAGCAACCACATGGACTCCAGGCAGGCTAATCAGACCCAGTTTTATTAGATCTTACTATTATAATTGCTAATTATTTTATTTTATTTTTTACTATTATAATAACTAATATAATTACTATTATAAGGAGTAATAACTCATATTTATATACTCCCTTATGACTGCAAAGCCCTTTGATCATGTCAGCTCACAACCCCATGAAGTACCCAAGTTTAACTATTGCTATTCCTACTTTGTGGCAGAGCATTTCAGGGACAGAGAGGCTAGGTGATTTGTTGAAAGTCACCCAGCTCATAAATGTATGAGTTGGGACTTGTACCCAGTTTTTCTTACTCCAAGACCAGTGTGGCCATGCTCAGAGACCAATGAAGACACTGGAAGAGAGGTGTGAGATTATGGCTACAATTTATCTTACAGGATAACTCACAGATCAACAGTTTAAGGGATTTGTTGAAATTTCTTATAATAGTCATCCAGAAATTTTAGTGACACTGAAGGAATGTGGGAGTTGTGGGGTGGGGAGGGAGATGATGGAATCATTTTTAAAGGATATGTCATTTCTAAGGAAATCAATCCTAGATGAGGGGAAGTTATGCATCAAGAACCTTTAAATACCCAGGGGGCATAATAAAGACGCTGGAGTCTTGGCTGGGTGTAGGGATAGGGACACAGAAGGTTGTAGAGAGACAGTGATCCAGAAAGGAAGGTGGGAGAGTGCTAAACATTTTAACTACTAAAAGTCATGGTAGTATGAGATGCAAAAAGGTATAAAGCAAGGTCCTTGCCCTGGAGAAATTAACAAGTGTCCCCAAACCCTCTATGTAGTTGGAGGAAATGAGATAATCGTGTGAAAAATGAATGAAAAATTTAAATAAATAAATAATGGTTCAGGAAAGCATGTCACAAGGCAGTAGATGATTAATTACCAAATGAGTTGCATAGACAATAAGCGCTAGAGGATTCTAGGACGAAAATAAGCATTTATTAAGCAGTCACTATAGGCCAGGCTAAGCACTATATAAATCTTATCTCAGTTAGTCTTCACAACAACCCTGAGTGGCTGGTGCTATTACTGTCCTCACTTTTTTTTACAGATGATGAAACTGAGGCAGAAAGTGGTTAAATGACTTACCCAGGATCACATAGTTAATAAGTATCTGAGACTGGATTTGAACTCAAGCATACTTGGCTGCAGGCCTAGCACTGTATCGACTAGAGTTTTAAACTGTTTCCAGCAGTGGAATATATTACTTCAAGAAGAGATTAACAGGAACGTCTTTCTGGAAGCAGGTTTGGTTATAGAGAAAATTTACCCCCTCTGCAGTCTTGTTTCAGGCCTTCATGGCATCAGCCATATATAAGTGAAAAAAAAAATCTATTCTCCATGCCATTATTGGCACAGGTTGGCTTAGCAGACTTTTTGGAACCAGTTAAAATGAAAGTACAAGTACTCAGTTCAGATTAATTCATTTATGCTATCAGTTGCATATTTTAGTGTGCATGCGTTAAATATCCTTTCCTGAAAAAAAAAAAGTTTGGATAGGAGAGGAAAAAGTGCAGCTAGGTGGCACTGATGTGGTTTAGGGTTGCTGGGAACCCCAAAATGTCAGGGTATACGACAGCATCTGCCTAGAAAGAATTCACACGCTCAGACCTTCTTCCAGTCAAGTGACAAGGTTTATTGTAATGCTAGTAGTAGAGGGTGAGATTCTTATGGAACCTGCAACTTAATGGGGGCAAGACTGGTGCTTATATACAAAAAAAGGATCTGGATGGGATTAAGGAGTGGTAAGTAGTCCAAGGTAGGCCAGGAGCAACCCTGAAAGGACATCCAAAAGCTTAATTAGATGATGTAGATGAGATTAACTGAAAGTAGTCTGGGGTGGGCCAAGACCACAGTAGAAGGAATATAAGCTAATTAGGTGATCTAGGTGGGCTGGGGTGGGCCAGTTACTATGTGGAAGAGCCAGTGATCTGGGCTGCTGAAATGTATGGGAAAATTCAGATACTGTCTTGTTTTCAAAGACATGTTTTTTTCCTTTTTGGGGTCCAGGCCCCATCACCCCATCAACATAGTGGATAAAGTGTCAGGCCTGGAGTCAGGAAGACCTGAGTTCAAATTCAAACTCAGGCACTTACTAGCTATGTGACCATAGGCAACTCACTTAACCAAGTTAACCTAAGTTTCCTCATTTGTAAAATGAGCGGGAGAAAGAAATGATAAACCACTCCAGTATTTTTCTCAAGAAAACCCCAAATGGGGTAATGAGGAGCCCCTGACATGATTGAACAAAAACAGGAGGAGAAAAAGCTACTCAAGCCTATGGAAACAGCATTAAGTGAGAGAAAGAATAACAAAATAGGAACAAATAGCTCCACCTCACCACTTTGCTTAGGGCCAATCATGATGGAGGGGTACAGTCAGTGCTGGTAAATATTTAACAGAAAGCTTGCTGGGAAAGCAAAACACACTTTTAAGTTAAATCTGAATTATTAGTATTTTTTTTTATTGCTTTCTTAAGTCTAGACAATCAACAAAACAATTTGTAGTTTGCTACGACTGACTCTCCCTAGTCCATACAAACTGGCTCCAGCAGGCCTCTGGAGTCGGAACTGACGGAGCAGAGGGTCCTGGATTTGAAGTGAGAAAACCTCCTTCTGAATATTGACTTTGCTACATGCTTCCTGTGGGACTCTTCTCCTCCCTTGGATTTCATTTCCTGCTCTGTAAAATGAGGGGATTGTACTAGATGATATCTCCAAGGTCCCCTCTGGCTCCAAGTTTGGGGATTCCATGATCCTTTATTTCCCCATCATAAGTCCTGGATAGAAATATTATTGTTTGTCCTTTGCTTTTGAAGAGAATCAGTGGTGACATCTTGACCTGTCTGTGAATTGTATTTAAGTGAGGCAGAACTGCACAAAGCCATCAGTTTCACTCTTTTCCAGAGTCATCAGAGTTCAGTGGCCAGACAAAAATCAGGACAATTAGAGATGGCGCAGGATGCAGTGGATGACCTTGGCATCTTCAATGACTGACCAAGCTCTAAGCCCTCCACAGCTCCTATTTCAGCTACCTTCATGGCCATTGAAACAAATTGTTCTCATCCACCCAGGAAGTCTTCACATACTTGGGGTAGACATTCCCTCTAACTCATCAACCTGTTTGAGGCCTCAACCTGGTTTAGCTCTGTTGTCAAGATGGTTTAACTCAGGATAGAGATTTAGAACGCTTCTGTAGTCAGGGCCTAGGGGTATAGGTAGGGATGTGCTGGTAAATGTTTAACAAACAGCTCTCAAAAAATTGCTGGCATGACATACTTTCAAATTTAATTTCGTTATTGACATTTCTTAAGTGGAGACAACCAACAAAGTAATAAGTTAAAATCTGATTTGTAGCGTTCACTGATTTCCAAGGTGTGGAGGCTCATATTGAAAATTTAATAATCTTTCAGGACCATGACCTAGTTCCAGCACACTTCTACCCTGATGGAAGTGTTTAGGTTACTGGAATCTACCTGCTACTCCCTCTTGGATGATTCCCACCTTCAGGTGGGAAGGGGCATCCTTCCACAAAACTTTCTTCCATGGGAATGTGACTTTACTTTAGTCAGTGTTTCCACCCTCACTCAGAAGCTGACCATGTAGTCAGTATAGTGGAGGGAGTGTGCTTTCCTGAAGCATCTTCCAGTTAAGGAAACTTCCTTTCCTAATGCCACTCTTTTAAGCATAAGGGAAGAGAAGGGGGGGGGGTCTTAATACAACCTTGGAGAGTAAGTACTATTATTATTCCCTATCTTAAGGAAACTGAGGCAAACAGAGGTTAAGTGACTTGGGCAGAATCCTATAGTTAGTAAGTGTCTGAGGTCAAATTTGAACTAGGGTGTCCCTAACTTCAGGCCTAGCAGTCTTATCTACTGTATTCTCTTCTGCCTCTGTTTTAGCTCTTTGGTGCCCAGGGGGATTCATGAGATCCAGGTTCACACACTTTGCTGCTCCACTTTGGAGTAAACAAACTTATTTAAAAACAAATAGTAAAATTGTGTTATAAGAAATGGGAAGGAGATGGACTTCATAATTACCTGAGAGGCTTATACGGACTGAAGCTAAGTGAGAAGAGCAGAACCAGGAAAAACCTGTACACAATCACAGACACATCATAAGTGTGATGACCAACCTTGATAAACTGGACTATCCTCAACAATGCACAGCTAAAGACAACTCTACAAGCCTCAGGATGGAAGGAGATATCTAAACTCAGAGAAAGATGTAGAAAGACTATAGTTTAAATGGAGACTGAAGCAAAACACGCTGTCGTTCTCTTTCATGTCTGGTTTTGCTTTTTTTTCCCCAGTGATCACTTATTTGTTACAACCCTTCTATATAACCAAACTATTGTACAATGTGAAAGTATTTGCAGATCCTATACATGATTGCACGCC
>CM053586.1:112410418-112438816 GCA_028646515.1 Pseudochirops corinnae | reverse complement strand
GGACTCAGTCTTCTGGTATTTAAATGAATGCACTATCTATATTTCTTATGTAGAGAGCCTGTTCCATTTTGTGATTAATAACTATATCAGCATATTTATAGTTACTGTAGGCATTGTGAATACTGCATTGCTGATACAACTGCATGAACCGGGAGTTCCTGAAGCTGAAGGCTCTTTGACTTCACCACCCTTCGTAACTTTGTGTTATCAACAGTCAAGGGTGGGGAGTTGCTCCTCCAAAAACTATTTCCTCCCTCTGATTGCCAAAACATGGGCCTTCTCTCCTTTCCTTAGCCATTCTGCTTGGGCCTCACCACCTTAACCATAACAGACACCTCAAGCAGGCAAGTTGTTTCACCAGAGGGCAAGGCAATCTCAGGGCCCAAAGTATATGTAAAATTATTAAGTGGAAGGTACATAGTTGTATATTATTCAGCTCATTTGATACTTTTTCAATCATCTAGTTCCCCTTCCTAGTTCAGTCTGACTTCAAAATTCAAATGTAAGGCCAGAGTTTTTTCTTTCAACTCCATTGTGCCCCCTTTAGTTTTTTGTCTGGTTGATTGGTTTGGGGGACTCTGTAGTTACAGAGGTGTAGGGAGCTTTTGGTGAGGAAACAACCCCTACCAAAGGGGATTAGCAACTATTCTGCACCCTACAGTCTTAGAGAATTGCCCCCTTGGGGCATCACATTTCAAGCTGAAAGGTTTAAATTTCAACCTGGAAGGAAAAACTTTCTTAGGCAACTGCTATCCATCTGCCAGGAGCTATATCAAGCACATATTACCTCATTTAAGCCTCACAACCCTAGGAGGTAGGTGCTATCACCTCCCTTTGTGAAGTAACTGAGAAAAATGAGGTAACTTGAGGAAACTGAAGCAGGCAGGAGTTGAGTGACTTGTCCGGTCACATATCTAGTAAGTATATGGGGTCAAATTTGAACCCAGGTCTATTCTGATTCCAGGCACACCACTCTATCTGCTGTGCCAGGCTCAAAATCCCAGGTCCACATTGAATCCTGTTATTATTAATTGATGAATTTCCTTTAATTATTTTAAAAAGCAATGTCCTTGTCGACTGTGTTCTGGGAAGAAAAAAAATCTCTTAGCAACCTGAACTCTGATTCAATTATTTCTCTTGAATTCAGCCTACAGAGTTCTGAACTAGCCTCTGCCTCCTCTGGAAATATGGTCCATGGGGTCAGCTCTAAACCACCTCTGTTCTAATAACTTCCTCATTCTGAAAACTTCCTTTTACATTCTATTTTCTACTTTTTCTGCTTCAGTTTCTATGGAAAAAATGATTCCTAAACAATGTAAAAACATTTTATTTACAACTCTGCTCCCTCAGTGCACTAAAATATACTTCTGCATATGAGTTGTGTGAATTTCTTAGTCACCTCTAACAGGCCTGTCTTCTGGTCTCCAATCCCTCTTTTGACATATAATTAAACATAAAAAGTAGCATTTCTACAATTTATTTCTATTTCAATAAATCAACAAACATTTACTAAGCATCTACTGTGCCCCAGGCATTCTTGTCAGCTCTGAGCTTTACAAAAACCAAAATGAAGTAGTTCCTGCCCTCAAGGAGTTTACAGTCATCTCAGAAGAAACACCACGCAGATATTAACATATACAAAATATGAACAATATCAACATAAGACAATTTACTAGTAGCTGAAGGAATCAGGAAAGGTTTCCTGTAGGAGGTGTCATTTGAAATACCTTTGAAGGAAATTAAAGATTCTAAGAGGCAGAAGTGAAGAGAGAAGGCATTCCTGGCATGGGGACAGTCATGGAAGTGGGTGATAGAATGCCATGTGTGAGGAACAGGGATGCCAGTTTGGCTGGACTGGCAGGTACCTGAAGGGGAGTGATATGTAAGGCTGGAAAGGTAGGTTGTGAAGGATTATAAATGCCAAACAAAGGAGTTGTATTTGATTCGGGCAGTAATAAGCCACCAGAATTGACTAAACAGTAAACTGATCTGCTCAGACCTGCGCCTTAGAAGGATCTCTTGGGCAGCTAACTAGAGGTTATATGGACAATGGGAGAGACAAGCCAGGAAGGACAGTACCATAATATTTCACGTAAGGGGTGATGGGAGCTGAAGTTCAGTTGTTAGTGGAGAGAAGGGGAAAGACTTAATAAGATTTGACAACTGACTGGATATATAGGGTGAGGAAGAGCTGGGAGTCAAAGATGCCTACAAAGTAGCAAACCTGGATGACCAGAAGGAATGTGTGCCCTTGTGTGGGACAGAGACCACTACCAAAAAATCAGTACAAAGACTTAGATACCTGGAAGTAGAATGAGTTTATTGCTTTCTCATGAGAAAGGGTACTGCCCCTCATCACTCTAATGGCGCAGACCAGGGAAGTACAAATTATTGAAGTTCGCAGGCTTCTGTTATCCAAATCCTAACTCAGCCCACTCCTCTGTCCAGTCTCACCAATGGTCAGTGAGATGGGCTCACAATCTCAAGCTAATCAATCTCAACTTCATTACCATAACTATTCATGAATTAGTATCCTATCAGAGGACGATGTTTTCCAATTTCTTATTATGCACCAAATTTGGAGGCAGTCAATGAGAGTTACAGTTGACAATCCTTTATTGTCATTTGACCCTTCTACCCAATCAAAAGAAAACATCCTTCAATCCCTTACTTGTGCATATCTACACACCAAATTTTGGGGACAACCAATGAGAAGAAGGCTAGTGCTGTTTCCTTTAAATTTCATTACCTCAGGGCAGCTAGGTGGCAGAATGAATAGAGCACTGGCCTTGGAGTCAGAAGGACCTGAGTTCAAATCCAGCCTCAGACATGTAACACTTACAAGCCGTGTGACTTTGGGCAAGTCACTTAAGCCCAGTTGCCCTATGAAAAGCCAAAAAAAAAAAAAAAATCAATTAAATAAATAAATAAAATTTAAAAAATAAAATAAAAAGTTTCATTACCTCATTCCAGGGCCTGTGGAAACTTAACCCTTTGCTATCTTTCACACCCTCAACTGAAAAAGAGACTAGAAATAACAACCTACTCTAGGCTCAGTCAGATTAGGATTATTCCAAAAATACATATTGGGGAAATTTATCCTCTGCCATATTTATTCAATGTATTATCCCTGCCCAAAGTATTTACATTTTATTAAAAAAAAAAAAAAAGGTTTAGGGGGCAGCTAGGTGTTAGGCCTGGAGTCAGGAAGACTCATATTCCTGAGTTCAAATCTGGTCTCAGATACTTACTAGCTATGGGCAATCATTTAACGCTCTTGGCCTCAGTTTTCTCATCTGTAAAACGGCCTGGAGAAGGAAATGGCAAACTACTCCAGTATCTTTAACAAGAAAACCCCAAATGGGGCCACAAAGAGGTGAGCGTGGCTGAAATGACTGAACAAAAAAAGTGTTTACTGGAAAAAAGGAGAAAGGAACCCCCAAAGAATGACAAAGTTAATGGCAGAATCTCAGACATCAGTAGAGAAAGTATTTGAGGGCAGGAGAGGCCTCCCTATCAGCCCTTAAATCACACCTTATAGGTAGTCTCCTATTTTGCTGAAGTAAAAGCTCAAAGAAAGACCTTGTCTCTGGACTTTTAGAGAGGACACACCAATATAAAGTGGAGGCCTCTGTCTTTTTTGTGGTCCCAAATCCTTCCACCTCCTATGATGACAAGTTCACACACTTCTCCATTTTTTCTATTTTTTTCCTATATTTTTTTAATGAAGGGAACCTCTCCTCCACCTCCCACCCCTTACACTGAGTAGCCCAAGTCCAGTAAGAAATGACAGGAGTGGTCTCTACAGCTTCCTCTTACTCCCGGTTTCTCTGAAAACAGCATCAGAGTCTAAGGCTTCCTTCCTCTTTCCTAACCATAGGCCCAGTGTTAGTACTTGCTCTGGTTGTCATAGAGACTGCAGGGCTGACTTCGGACTGCTTGTTTATTAAAGCTGAAGGTAACCTATGCCTGGACGGTTTGGGCAGCAGTCAGTGAGAGGTTCAGCCGGAGGCAAAGAAAGCTAACAATTTTCAGATCTGGTTTTTATGTTAACAGAGACTCCGCTTTTCCCTGAGCCATACCCCGCTTTAGGGGCTTTAGGGTGGGAAACTCCCAGTGCTTCTTTCAGATGGCCTACTCAGGGGGTAGGAGGTCATGAAATGCAAGTCAGAGGAAATGTCAGGTGCCCATCAAATCCAGTCAGCTCTTTTCACAGATGATAAACCTGTCCTTATTCAAATTTTCTCCTCTATTACTTAATTACAGGTGTCACAGCAGTATTATTCACTGCTGTGTTTCATGGTCATCACACAGTATATTTATCTGAATTAAATAGATTTTGGTGGGTTTATATGAACAATTAAATGCTATTCATTACATTGTTTCTGTAGGAAAATACGGGTTGAGGTTTAGAAAAATCTGGATTCAGAGCAATGGAGCTGGGTTCAAATTCTCTCTCTCTGACATACTACCTATGTGACTCTGGGGAAATCAATGTGCCTCTCTTGGCTTTAGTTCCTTTATCTGGTGGACCAGATTACCTCTAAGGGCCCTTCCAACTCAAAATCTACAACACATACATACCCACATGCATTGAGAAATATCCCATATACATCCACAAATATATATATATATATATATATATATATATATATGTATATGCATACATATAAATGTATGTGTGTATGTGTATATGTGTATATGTATGTATATGTGTGTGTGTGTGTGTGTGTGTATAACATACCCAATAAGAAGTATCCTTCTAACCCAGCTGTCAGCCTATGCCAGGCTCCTCCTAATCTAGTTCAGAAACACCCAGGTAGTCCCATACAATAGACCTATTGAGATATGCAGACAAACGCCATTGGTTTTATATGAAGCACGGGTCTTAAACAGGTTTCCTACTCTTGTATTTGTCCTTTGTTCTTGAAGAGGACCATGGTATCAAGGAGATGATGACATGACTTGCAGTTGATTTTGATTTGAGTGAGGGAAAGCTGTGTACAAAGTCACTAGCCTCACTTTCTCCTCCAGAGCATCTGGGTACAATGGTCAGATATTTATCAGGATGATCAGTAGGTAACAGATCGTAAGGATGGAAGTTTCTAGAATGGAATATTATAGATGGGGGGAGGTAGGAAGTGGAATTCCATAAAAGGCATGAAGCTCTAGAGTGAATGAAGAAACAGAAGAAGGCGGTATATTTATACCTTCTGTATGATTATTGTTATAGATTTTTCAGTCACGTCTGACTCTTTGTAACCCCATTTGAGGTTTTCTTAGCAAAGATACAGGAATGTTTTGCCATTTCCTTCTCTAGAGGATTAAGGCAAATAGAAGTTAAGTGATTTGCCTAGAGACAAACAGCTAGTAAGTGTCTGAGGCCAGATTGGAGCTCAGGTCTTCCTCACTCTACGCCCTGTATTCTATTTGCTGAACCAAGGGAAAAACATAGCTTGGGCACAGACTCAATTAGAATTCCTAGAAGAGATGAAACAAAAAAAAATTAAGAGTTAAAAAATGTTTTCACAAATGAAATAAGAGTGGGGAAAAATGGAAAAGAAATGAGAACTCTGAAAGAAAGAAGTAGAATGTTAATTAACATCTTAGCACAAGAGGTACAAAACATTGCCCAAGGAACAAACTCCCTAGAAATTAGAACGGACCAAATAGAAGTCAATGACTCAATGAGGCAACAAGAAATGTTAAAATAAAGTTGAAGAGCTTAAAAAAAAAGAAAAGAAAATTTAAGATATTTCATAGGAAAAACAACTAATCTAGAAAGCAGATGAAGGAGAAAAAAAATTAAGAATCACTGTGCTATTTGAGCACCATGAACAAAAAATAAAGAGCCTAGATTTTGTTTTTAGAAATCTTAAGAGAAAATTACTTGTATTTCTTAGAATCAAAGGGCAAAGAGCAAAAGAAAGAATCTGCTATTTCCTATCTGAAAAAAAAAACACCACCACCAAAATGAAAACTCTAGAATTATAGAGTTTCTAGGCAGAGAAAAAATACTGCAAGCAGACAGAAAGAAAGAATTCAAGTACTAAAGAGCAAGTTTGATTCAGTCACAATACAATGAGCAGCCACAACTCTAAATGAGCAGGAACTGGAATGCTGTATTCCAGAAGGCAAAGGATGTTGGCTTACATCTAAGAATAACTTACCTAATTGAGGAAAATTGTGTGTGTGTGTGTGTGTGTGTGTGTGTGTGTGTGTGTGTAAAGAGGGGGGTCAGGGAATGGATCTTTAATGAAATAAAAGATTTACAAGCATTCCTGAAGAAAAGACCATGGATGCATAGAAACTCTGAAATTCAGATATGGAAATGAAGAGAAACATAAAAAAGTAAACATGAACAAACCATGGTCATATATTAAACAAAGATAAACAACTTACACTCAAATGTGAGGTGATACTTGTTTTTTCTGAACACTGTCATCATCAGGGGCCTCTGGAGAAGACAGTGAGGCTGATGACGTTGTGCCACTCAGCCTCACTTAAATCCAATTCATTCACAGGTCAGGACATCACCCTGGTGGTGTCATTGATCCTCTTCAAGAACTAAGGACAAACAACAGTCTGTGAGTAGTAGGAGCCACCCTCTGGGGACACAATTTGCCAGTTTGAGTTGAGGAATGCTTTTTTCTTCTTCCTCTCCTTTCACTCACTCCTCTTCCTCCATCTTTCGTTTTTCTTTGTCTTCCTTCCCAACATGTGATCCCTCTCTCCACTTGGGTCATCATACCTTCACATGTGGGTGCTCTGTCCAAAGCAATAGAATTATTGCCACTTATATTTTGTAAGATGTCTTGGGGATTGGGGGACTGGAATTGTTTAATTTCCTCTTCCCCCCCAAAAAAAACCTGGGACGATTTACTCTGTGTTATGCTCAGTTTTCATTCTGAAATATACCTCTGAGAAAACAGGCTTTATTCAAATGGAGATACTTGACTAAACCTTTAATCCATGACCACTCTAGCTTTCATTGAATGACCAATAATAGGCCCCAGACCACTCCTCTGTTGCTCATTCTTTGGGTTTTGATGACTTAGACTCTTGACCCCTTTACGACCCTTTCACAGGGGTCACCTAAGACCATCGAAAACACATATTTCCGATGGTCTTAGGAACTGAGACACCCTCTTGTATTCATCTCCAGGCGGGTCCGCCCACATGCAGATACACCCACATAGAAGTATTAAAGAGTCATGGCATTAGGAAGGTTGACTTAGAGGAACTGTAAATAGCAATTGTTTTCTGTTCTAGCCAGAAACTCAGAGGGTCTTCCTGGCCCAGACTGATACTTTTATGGTAATAACTAGGCCATTTTTTGGTCTCAATTCTTACCTAGCCCCTAGTCATTGAATGGGCATTGCCTCAGACAAACCGAAACCTGGGAAAGATCTAACTCAAAAGGCCAAGGCATCCAAGGCCATGGACTAGGACTTGTCTTGACTTTTGTCTTGCCACTGGACTCTCATGATTCTGGAGGAGAGCGTGAGGCTGATGACTTTGTCCAACTCTGCCTTACTTAAATTCATTTCATGCACATGTGTCCTCTCTCAGAACGAAGGACAAACAATAACAACTGAAGTGGTTTGCTATTTCCTTCTCCAGCTCATTTTGCAGATGAGGAAACTGAGGCAAACAGGATTAAGTGATTTGCCCAGGGTCTCACAGCTTGTAAATGTCCAGGGTCAGATTTAAACTCAGGAAGATCCTGACTCCAGGCCCAGCACTCTGTGCACTATGGCATCTAGCTGCCGTCTAGATAAGTCCCTAATAATTGCTTGTTGAATTTAATTGAAGGAGTAAAATGAGGGAGTTAGATGAAGTGTTCTCTCTAAGGTCCTCTCCAGCTTCCCATCTTGTGATTATAATGTTAGCAGTCATTGCTAGATCTAAGGGGCTGGAGGCCTGCAACCACTCCCTCTTTGTTAGGAGCTCCTCTTGTTCTGTACCCATGCGGGTGTTCTGGATGGGGGTCAGTGTTAGGGAAACTTGGCCTCTCCTGAGAAAACTTAACACTTTTCTTTCTCAAACTCTTTGGTGTCCCAGGGAAGACTTATTTGTAACTTAGATTGTGGCTCATGTCTACATGAGCTGGTCTCCACCAAAAGGTATTCCATGTATATTTATGAATCAGGTATGGGACAGGTACTTATTTCCTATACATAAATAATAATAATTAAAATGTATATAGCACTTCAAAATTTGCAGAGCACTTTGCGTGTGTTGTTTCATTTGATTCTCACAACAACCCTTTGAGATAGATGCTATTATTGTGCCCATTTTACAAATGTAGAAACTGAGGCTGAGAAGTTAAATAACTTGCTCACAGTGACATTGGCTACTATCTGGGTCAGGATTCAAATTCAGGTTGCCCTGACTTCAAATCTAGTACTCTATCCCTTTATGCTACTTAGTTGTGTGATAGATTACTAACAGATATAAAAGATTCAAAGTGGACATTGACAAAATAATTCAAAAATGAGAGTCAATCAACTTATAGCTATATACTGTTATAATCTGGTAAGAAAATGATCCTTAAACTTCTTTTAAATTGAGCTGGAAACTGTCTCTTAAAAAATTTTTATTTTTCCCCAATTGCATGTGAAAACAATTTTCAACATTTTTTTTAATTTGAGCTCCAAATTCTCTCTCTTTCCCTCTGCTTCCCCCCTCCTGAGACAGTAATTTGATATAGGTTATAAATGTGCAATCATGCGAAACATATTTCCACATTAGTCATGTTGTGAAAGAAAACACAGACCAAAAAATCCCCACAAAAATGAAGAAAGTGAAAAATAGCATGTTTCAATCTTCATTCATACTCCATCAGTTCTTCCTCTGGAAATGGATAGCATTTTTCATCATGAGTCTTTTGGAATTGTCTTAAATCATTGTATTGTTGAGAATATCTAAGTCGTATACAGTTGATCATCATGCAATATTGCTGTTACTATGTACAATGTGCTCCTGATTCTGCTCACTTCACTTTGCATCAGTTCATGTCTTTCCAGATTTTTCTGAAATCATCCTATTTGTCATTTCTTATAGCACAAAAGTATTCTGTTACAATCATATACCACGACTTGTTCAGCCATTCCTTAATTGTAGAGAATCCCCTTAATTTCCAATTCTTTTTCTCTAAAAAAGAGCTGCTATAAATACCTTTGTACAAATGGGTCTTTTTCCCTCTTTTTTTTAAACTTTCTTTGGGATATAGACCTATTATTGGTATTGTTGGATCAAAGGGTATGCACAGTTTTATAGTCCTTCAGGAATAATCCCAAATTGCACTCCAGAAGGGTTGGATCAGTTCACAACTCCACCAACAGTGCATTAGTGGCCCAATTTTTCCCACATCTCTTCCAACGTTTATCATTTTTCTTTTCTGTCATATTAGTTGAACTGATAGATATGAGGTAGTACCTCAGTTGTTTTAATTTGCATTTCTCTAATCAATAGTGATTTAGGGCATTTTTTCATGTGACTGTAAAGCTTTGACTTCTTCATCTGAAAACTGCCTGTTCGTATCCTTTGACCATTTATCAATTTGAGAATGACTTGGACTTTTATAAATTTGACTCAACTCTCTATGTTTTAGAAATAAGGCCTTTATCAGAGACACACCATAAAATTTTTTTTCACAGCTTTCTGCTTTTTTTTTTAAGGTTCGCTGAAGACATGGACTGCCCCCTTCAGTTCTGCAGCCAATGAGAGAGTGGCTTCATTGTTTCAAAGTTCCCGCATTCTTTACCATCCCTCAGTACCCACACCACCCAAATGAGTGTGGAAAGTCATCACCTCCAATGTACTCAAATGGTGGTCCAGAACATGAGACTAAACAGAAGCAGGAAGGGTGACTCTGAGCATGCTCCATAGGATGACCTTCCTTATACTATGATCCTACTTGAACTTGAGGTTTTGGAACACAACTGACTCATGAGATGGGATGACCCATATCTCCAAAAGGTACTTTAAGTAAAAGAGTCATTTATTACATTAGGCAATATAATAAGAGTCCTGGATTTTTTTATGCATGTGTCAACTTGAATTCAATACAAAATAACCGATACAGCAAAATTGAGGTCTTTAATCAAGACAAGTAAATTGCAGCTCAAAGTGCCAAACAAGTCATGGGGTACCCAAGACAGAACTGAGAATAGGGTTTATATAGGATATTAAGGTGGGGGGGATTGGCCAGGCTGCAGGTGGGAGGGGTTAGGCTGAGGGATTGACCAACCTGTAGGTGGAAGGGGTTAGGGGCCTCTCACAGTTTTACCAGGTAAATTGTTTTGCACAACAAGCAAAAGTCCATAAAGAAAACTTGGGAATCTCTGGAGGTGAGAGTTTGGGCCAATTACAAAATCAGTCAAAGGCTGAAAGTGATAACTTCTGGTCAATGCACCAGCTGACTCAGTCAGCTGAGTTTGACACATGTTTTGGTAGATTAAGGGAAGCTGTAAAGTGCAACAGATATGAATTTAGAAGAGCTGGAAGACTGGCGTTCTATCCTAAACTCTGGTTGATTTTTCTGAGCTTGGAGTAGGTTCCTTAACCAGCTCTAGACCTATTCGTAACCCTTACCCCATCCACTACCTGAAAAGAACTTGTGAGCTTTTGAGATCTATTCATTTCGTCCATTGAGCATTTTAAAGTCCTTATTGTAATGCTCAACACTGTGTTAGAATAGTAGGTAGAACTGACAAGATTTGAAATTTTGTTTGAGATCAGACAGACAGAGACAGTGAGAGAGACAGAGAGACAGAGAGACAGTCTGTTCATTAAGTCACATCCCACTTCCCTGATGTTCATAGAAATTGCTTCTCCTCATTTCAAGCCAAGTCAAGAAGCCCTCACTAAATTCTTACCATGTGCCAGGCATTGTGATAAATACTGGGAATATAAAGAAAGACAAAAAGATAGTCTCTGCACCAAAGAAGCTTGTAGTCTAAAGCAGGGGCAGGCAGAGACAACATGTAAATAACTATGTATAGATGGGATAGACAGGACAAATTGGAGACAAGCAATGGGAAGGAAGAGGCCAGTATTAAGGGGGCCCTTGCAGGATAGGACTGGAGCCGAGACTTGAAGGAAGTTGGGAGATGGAGATGAGGAAGGAGATCATTTCAGGCATGGGGACAGCCAGTGAAAATTCCCCGAGTTGGGAGATGGAGCATCTTATCCAAGAATAGCACAAAGGCTAGTGCTACTGGATCTCTGACTATGCGAGGGTGTGTAGGGTGTAAGAAAATTGTCGAAGTAGGAAGGGATCAGTTTATGAAGGGCTTTGAATACCAAAGGGTTTTATGTTTGATTCTGGAAGAGATAGGGAACCATTGGTATTTATGGAGCATGGGGTGACAAGATTAGACCTAAACTTTAGGAAAATAACTTTGACAAATGAATGGAGGATGGACTAGAGTGGTGAGAGACTTGTAGCAGGCAGATCATTTCTTGCCTCAGTTTTCTCACTTGTAAAATGGGCATATAATAATAACACATACTTCACAGCATTTTTGTAAAGATAAAAGTGAGATAATATTTTAAAGTGTTTTGCAAACCTCTAAGCTCTATAAAAAAATGTTATTGTTCTTCTTATTATTAGTTTGCCACCATGCAATGGTTTTCTCACTGAATGATGAAGCTGACTGGGTTATAAACATTGCACTTTATCACTGGCCAGACATACAAGTGGTGGTCTGGACAGGAGCTTTATCGTGGTCCTCGGGTGATGTCATTGGTCCTCTTTGAAAATGAAAGATGAACAACACCAACATCCATTTACCACCTTTCTTCTGAAGTAGCCTGTATTTATCAATGACAGTGAAGAGGGTAGCTGAGGATTCTGAATGGGACTTCTCCAAAAGACTCATGACCCAACGCTTTAAAAAAAAAAACTTTTTGGAGGGGGGAGGGCAGGGAAATTGGGGTTAAGTGACTTGCCCAAGGTCACACAGCCTGTAAGTGTTAAGTGTCTGAGGTCACATTTGAACTCAGGTCCTCCTGACTCCAGGGCCAGTGCTCTATTTACTGTGCCACCTAGCCACCCCCAGAACCCAATGCTTTTAAAAAAATAATTTGATTTTTAAAAATTATTGATTTTATTTTGAACTTATGAAATAAAATAAATATTTTCATAACATAGTAGGATGAAAAAGTGATTGCATATGAAACTGCAAATATTTTATGTATAATTTGCTATTCCTTTTAAATATATGATAAAGTTATCATGAAACTTTTTTCCTTCCCTCCCCCTCCTACCCTAGAGATAGCTATTATTAGATACTAATATGTGTTTATATGAGTGTGTGTGTGTGTGTGTATGTGTGTATAAAATCATTCTGTACCTACTTCTATTTATCATTTCTTTCTCTGGATGCAGATAGCATCTTCTTGTGAACAGCACAAGGTTCTGGTCATCCCTCCAAAAGCTCTGGTTTCTGGACTTGGCTTTTCTTGTAACAGATTATCTCTTGCCTAGACAGGCCCCCTTTTCCTGACTGATATCCCTGGAATGACACCCCCAAATCTGGAATCTTTAATTCTGGAAACTTCCAACTTATTAATTATTATATCACAAGTGGGAAATTGTTTAGATATACCTGAGTTAAGACCCTGTCTTTCCCTAAAAAGTCCTTGTCATTTATCCATATCCCAGTGTGTCTCCAGTGTATGGGACCACTCAGGTGTACTTGTACCAAAATGGGAAGAGTGATCAGGACCCAGATTCTGCACTTAAGTAGAGAGAGACTAGAGTCAATAAGAACAGTCAGCAGGCTGTTTCAGCAGTCCAGTCACAAGGTGATGAGGGCTGGTTCCAAGGAGGTGGCAGCATCAGAGAAAAGGAGGGGGCGCATATCTAAGATGTTATGAAAGTAGAATTGATAAGCTTTTTTGAGAGGTGAGAGAGAATGAAAAGTGAAGGATGATACCGAGGTTGGAAGCCTGAGTTGAGAGGATAGTAGCATCCTTGACAATAATTGGAAAGTTAGGAGGGGGAAAGGATTTGGGGGAAAAGATAGTTTAGGACATGTTGGGTTTAAGCTATCTATGAAACATCTAGTTTGAAATATTTAATAGGCAGCTGGAGATGCAAGACTAGAGGTCCGGAGAGAGATTAAAGCTGGACAAGTACATCCGATAATCATTGGCATAGAGATGATAATTGAATCTATGGGAATTGATGGGATTGTTCAGAGACACAGTATAGTTAGAGGGGATGGATGAATCAAGTGAGAGGTTTTTGAGGATTGGAGAGACATAAACATGTTTGTAGGTAGTATGGAAGCAGCCAGTAGACAGGGAAAGATGACAGAGAGAAAAAGAGAGAGAGAGAGAGAGAAAGAGACAGAGACAGAGAGACAGAGACAGAGAGAGAAAGAGAGGAGGGGAAGGGAGAAGGAGCGAGAGATGATAAAGGTGTTAATGTGCTGGAGAAGATGGTATGGAATGGAATCATTTGTGCATGCAAAGGGGCTAACCTTGATAAGGAAAATAGCCAGCTGTTCATGTGTAATGGGTGAAGGTGGAAATATTGGGAGGAGGCATCTGAGTGATGGAAAATAAGGAGGAGGGGAGAAAAGGGAGTTCTTCAGCAAATTGTTTCCATTTTTTCAGTGAAATACAAGGCAAGGTTCTCAGCCTAGAGGGTGGGGGTGGGAGAGCCATGGAACATTTGAGAAGGGATGAAAAGATTTGGAAAAGTCACTCTGATGAGTGAGAATGAATCAATTAGGTAGGTGTAAAAGGATTGCCTTGCTGTAGCCTCTGTTGAGATTATGGAATGTAAATTTACAATGGACCCAGTCACCATGGTTTCATAATTTTCTCTACCTTCATTCAGCAGTATGTGAGTAGAAGTGAAAGCACTGGATAATGGGTAAAATCCAGGCCTGAAGCTCAGCCAGGCGAGATTCCCCCCAATAAATGTCCAATTTTTGGCTCCATGATATTCTGTGTTGTGATTTACCTTCCACAGATCTTCATTAACATATATCGGTATATCCCCTTCCTCAATGGGTGGTGCTCCAAATGAATGGTCTTCATTCACAGTTTCACATCTGATTCCTTTGTCCTTGTTCTTGGCTAACAGTCTTCTCTTACAGTCCAGTTGCAAGAGAACTCAAAGTTAGGACTGTAGCTATCATTTTCATGAAGCTGACCAAGGAGTGTTCCTCAAGGTTCTTTACTAAACCTTCTCAATACCTACCCATGTTTTCTTGAATGTTTACACCAATCATATCACCCCTTCTCTTTTTAGTTCCTGTCTCATGGAGACTGCTTGCTAAGGCTAACCCCTTCACATGTGCCCTTGAGTCTATCTTCTTGCAATTCTTCTGGTAGTTTGTTCTATCAATCATCATCCTCCCCCCACCCCACCCCCCCATATTTTTTTTTAATTACATTTTTAATATATTATTTATATTTTTTAATCTGTATTAAGTGACTCACCCAGGGTTCCACAGCTATTAAGTTTATGAGGCTGGATTTGAACTCAGGTTCTCTTGACTCTAGGACCAGTGCTCTATCCACTGAACTGTCCAGCTGTTCCTTCTTCCATCTTTGGTCACCGTTTTATATTTACATCTCCCACACCTTTAAACCTGCTGTAGTCTCTCTGTTCTTTAAAATAACATTTTCCTTAGCTTTGCCGTTGTTGTTGTTTAGTCATTCAATTGTATCCAACTCTTCATGACTCCCACAGACCATACCATTCCAGTGCTGTCAATAGGGTTTTCTTGGCAAAGATACTGGAGTGGTTTACCATTTCATTCTCCAGTGGATGAAGGCAAATAGAGATTAAGTGACTTGCCCAGGGTCACATAGCTGGTGTCTTAGCACACATTTGAACTCAGGTCTTCCTGACTACAGGCCCAGTGCTCTATCCATTAAGCCACCTAGCTATCTTCTTTGATTTTACCATTACCTCTAACTATTGTCCTATATCTGTACTATTCATTACTACACTCCTAGAAATTATGATCTTAAAAAAATATTGTTCCTGACTCCACTGGGGGTTGAGTTGGGGAGGGGCAGTCAGAAACTACTTTCTCAGAAGTCATCAATGACTTCTGAGTCACTGAATTAAGTCAATGAAATGAATCAATGGATTAAGTCTAAAACACAGTGGCTTTTTCTCAGTCCTCATTCACCATGGCATTCAACATTATAGATGAACCCTTTCTACTAGTTATTCTGTCCTGGTTCTTCTCCTTCCTGTTTAATAATTCATTCTCAATATGCTTCTTTTGTTTTTTGTTATTGTTCTGGGGATCATCTCTAGTCATCCTGATCTATAACTTGCCACTGGACCCAGATGACTCTGGAGGAAAAAGTGAGGCTGGTGACTATGCATAGCCCTGCCTCACTTAAATCCAGTTCCCTTACAAGTCATGGTAGCATCTTCCCAATATCATGGTCCTCTTCAAGAATAAAAGAAACAACAATCATTGTTCCACTGCCCCTTAAATACAGACGTTCACCATGACCACGTCATGGGTGCTCTTCTCTTTTTTTGTCATCTCAGTCATTTCATCTACTTTTATGAGTTCAGTGGTCCCCTCTACACAGATAACTCTCAAATCGATACATTGCTCCCCTAAGCTCCAATTCCCCCTTTTCCAGTGGCTTCCTGTTCATCTCCACCTGGATGTAGGCAACTTAAAATCAACATATCCAAAACTGTAAACTTACTATTTTCCCCTCAACCTTTTCCCTCATCCCAGCTTTCCCATTTCTAATGATAATATCACCATCCCTTAGTTGCCTAGACTCCAAATCTTTGTCTCTTCCCTCTTCTTCTCATATTCAATGAACTGTCGTTTCCAGTGGATTCTACCTCCATAACACTACGCATACTCCTCTGCTTCTCTCCATTGCCCTTGCTACCACCCTAATTTATGTCTTCATCACCTCTTACCCAAATTGTGATGGCCTCCTAACTGATCCCCCTGCCTCTAGCCTCTCTTTTCTATTCATCTGTCATCCAGTTCCCAGACTCCTCTTCCCAAGGCGTTTGCCTGATCCTATTCCTCCCTTGCTCAAAAACCATCAGTCAATCCCCATTTCCTTCTCCAGTTCATTTTACAGATGAGGAAACTGAGGCAAACAGAGATAAGTGACTTGACCAGGTTCACACACCTAGTAAGTGTCTGAGGACAGGATAACATAAAGTGTTTATTCCAGCATTAAAGACCCTCCACAGTTTAGATATGGCCAACCTTTCCAGCCTAATTTCCACATTATTCCTCTGGAGTCTACTAACAGTCTGCTAGAGAAACTGGGACAACTATCTTTTCATGACCCTCAAAATCCCACAGACCAATCCGTATACCCCAAATGCATTCTTCCTTCATCTTTGTCTTTCAAAATCTGAATTTTCCTCCAAGATTCGACACAAGAACCATCTCCTCTGGGAAACCCTTCCTGGTCTCCTCTATCCTATCTACTGCCTACCTTCCCAGCTAAAAGTGCCCTCTCCCTCTTCAAAGTTTCTTTTAGTACTTTGACTGGATCTTACAATTGGTTCCATAACACTTTACCTTATTTTACATACATGTCTATGCCCTGTCCCTTCCCTCCCACATAACTACTCCTTGCTTCAGAGTGTAAACTCTTTGAGGGTAGGAAGAAGTGCCATTTTTCTTTTATTTTTTGAATCCCCAGCACCCTAGCACAATGCCTAATAAATATTTATTAAATTAGGATTTTGTTTTTTTTCTTTTTTATCCATTGGGGGGCTAATTTTAAATTCATAAAATTAAAATGAATAAATTTAACATATTTATTAAAATATTATATTACATATTATATTATAATATAAATTAATTTACTAATAAAATGAGAGAGAGAGAATATTCAACTCTTAAGCTACTTTTCTCAAATTAGTAACTTTCTTCATGTTCAGGTCTATCAGTAGAATTTGGCCAAAAACCTTTAATATATGCCAGGTTAGCAGAATCATTTCCCATGTTTACAGAGGTTCACCTATGGCTGCTTAATCTGGCTTAGGGAAACGGAAGTTTCATTATTATAAAACTTTTGGAAAATGAAAAAAAAAACATTACTGCTATCCAGTGGCATTTTCCCATCTCACCTTTCATATTAGAGTTCATCAGCAACTGGACAACTTCAGAGAGAAAGGGAGCACAGGACCAATCAGATCTGAGTTTTCTAATCTTAAATTGCCCCTACTCTGAGACATTGTATTTTAATGAAGCTAATAGATTAAATTTGGTTGTATTTATGCCATTTGGAGGATGAAGCTTCCTCAGAATATTTCAGTAAACAGAGAGGGCTAAGAAAGAAAGGGCTGATAATTAAAGGAGAAAGCTTCTTCCTGTGTCTTTGTTTTTTCCCTATTTCTTTGTTTCCTCTGCCTCTCTGAAGGCAAAAAAAAAAAAAAGCCTTATTTGCTAATAATAATAATTTTTAAAAGAGGAAACCTGGTGACACCTGGTCCCATATAATGTTCCTGTTATAATGAAGACTTTGGAAATAGGGACAGCCATATTTTGGGTAGCTAGATTGTTCAGTAAAAAGAGTGCTATACCTGGAGTCAGGCAGACTTCTTTTCATGATTCTGGCCTCAGACACTTACTAGCTATGTGACCCTGGGCAAGTCACTTACCCCTGTGTGCTTCAGTTTCCTCGTCTGTAAAATGAGCTGGAGAAGGAAATGACAAACCACTCCAGCATCTTTGCCAAGAAAACCCCAAAAGGGGTCAGGAAGAATCAGACTCTAATGGGTGAGCTGGGGCAGGGGTTGGGAGTAATGCGTTGTAGAAAACTCAAATTCCCCAAAGATTGTTCTCAATGGACGTTCCCTTTAACGAAGCAGATTACCGCCTCCCCAGGTCTGCCCGTCCTGTGCATGACTCGTGTCCCTATTTTCTCCAAGTTTAACACAGGGGGTCCACCCAATATGTTGGGGGCTTTCCTCACTTTCTCTTGACATTGAAAAGATGGCAGTGGAATACATAGGCCATTCATCACTTATCCCTCATTCTCCCAACCTGACCACCCCCATACTTTTTTTTTTATCATTCATATATTTCTCCAATGGCAACCTTTACCTTAGAAATACAGCACAGTGTAAGAAGAGAATTGCCCTCAGAGTCAAGAAGGCCTGGGTTCGAGTCCTGCATCTGGCACATGCTGGCTACTTGACCTTGCCAGAATTATTTAGTTTTTTAGTGGTCCATACAATATCTAAGACAAGAAGTTGCAGAACATTTAGGAGGGAGATTCTTCACTGGAAGGTCCCTATATCAATGAAGTCACACCTCTCATCTAAAAAATATATCCCCTTTACAAACTGTAATTTGTAATTTCAAGTTTGTAACATGCTGCTGCCTACACCCACCCACCATGTGCCTGTCCAAGTCCCTCTGGGTACAATTCATTGTCAGCTTTGCAGAGGCTATGGTATTCTATGACTCCAGGTCATTATAGAAAAAAAAAAATCACAAAGTCACTATTTGAGACTGAGAAGAAAAATGACCTTTTGGCCAGCCACAAGAGACAAACCATGAAATTGGGCAGGGAATCTTCATGGTTTAAGCCCCCATTTTAATTCTCGAAAGCCCCTCTCTTTTTTCCTTTGTTCTGTGGGTCTGCTGGTTCGAGTTTCAGAAGGCCAGGCTTTCCCTGAGTCTCTTTCCATGCCATTCAGGAAAATGAATTAGCTAATCACCACCATCCAAAGCAGACAGAGTTCACTCTCTTCTCCAGCAACAGCAATCCTGTTAACAATGATTCCACCAGCCAGGCAATTGTTAATCAGCTTACCGCAGGTCTGAGAAGGGCTGCTACTGAATGACTCTTGATTTTTTAAAAAGAATTGTTTTTAAAAGATTAAGGGGAGAGGGCACCGGCTAAGAGGATTAAAAAAAGAACACCTGAGTAGTTATATGAAAACGAAATTACAGGAGAGCAGCATAATGTGTTATGTATTTGAATTATGTTCCTTCACACAGAGCCTGCTCACAGACAGACAGACAAGCAGACAGGCAGGCCTTTTGTCTCTCACCTCCTTGGGACTATTAGAAAACATTCTGCCTTTGTCAAAGCCTAAGCTGGGCTTTTTTTTTCTCCCCCAGATATTCTTTGCCTCAATTTCCCAACGGCCAGGTTATGTCAAAGGAAATCTAACACCGGCTTTTCTAATGCTTTTAGCCATCAGTTTGCTCTCTCATCAAAAGGTATAGGCTATCAGATAGCGCCAAGGTGACGATGATTCCCCCAGGGCCAGAGTCTCAAGTGCAGTCAGCATTTGCTGGGGAGTCAGGTGACTCCAGACCTAATGCCAGCTCCACCCCTGACTCACTGTGTGTCCTTGGGCAAGTCACATTGAATCTTTGATCTGGCACTTTTCCACTAACAAAGGTGGGGGGGGGGGGCGGAACAGGTGAAATCTGCCAACTACATCACATGGGTTCACATGGGTTTAAGTTGTAATACACTCTGTGGTAAAAATAGGAGAGGGGGGCCATGTGACCAGAGAGGGCCTGGACCCAGAGGCAGGAGGACAGCTGCAGGACCTGGAGAAGGACCTTGACATTCCTAGGGGTGGCCCTGTCCTTGGCAAGCAACAACCCAAGAAACAAGAGTCAGGCCATTCCAGAGGACAACCAAGCAGGCATGAAGTGATCCAGAGGGCCTGTGCTTTGCATTCTTTTCCAGGTGAGGGGGAAAAGCAGTACTAGCATGGTTACCCTTGGAAACTGTCTGCTGTTATAGCATCACAAGAATTTCCTGATTGTCAAGCCCTGCTGTGGTACAGTGGATTCTGATGAACTATTCTCTCTGAGCAGTATGACACGTTTTTCTCCCAATGTGATATGGAGGAAAGCAAACTGGATTGGAATCCAAAGCCCTGGGTTCAAGTTCCAGCTCTGAAACTTACTGCCTACCTGACCCTGGACAAGTGATTTAACTATTTGTAGCCTTAATATTCTCCCTCAACTGTAAATGGGGATGCTAATAGAATAGTTAAAGCTGGAAGCTACCGGATGGGTCAGAATTGTGGCCCTTCTCCCCCACCCCCTTCAGCAGTAGCCTTGAGCTAAGCTCTCTGACTCTCAGGGCTCCTACTTAACCGAGGGTGGGCTTTCCACTACTTGCCCCGAGGACAACATTCCTAGTTATAGCTCTGTCTTCCAGCATTGGGCAAGAAATAATTTGTAAACCTTAAAGCCCCACGTAATTGTGAATGATTCTTATTATTTGATCCCAACCACCCCTCCTGCTAATTTTAAGGAGAAAATAAGTATTTTTTTCTCCTCGCATAATATCCCTCCTGGTGGGCTACTGAATTAAAAGGAGCTGTAGGAACCGTTCTAAAGGCTTGGTAAGAGAAATTAAAGAGGCAGAAATGCCCTTATTTATTGAACCTGAAAAGAAGAGAGCTTAACTGTTTATACATACCTCTTCAAATGCTTTTACCAAAACCTCCAGAGACTGGTTTCAGGGGAGCTAGGGGGAGAGGTGGTGAAGGGATTTATTCTGTATGACCAGGTTTAATTTTGTCCACAAGCTGCACCTGGAAAGAATTTATCTTTATAAAATTCCCTGCCCTGCCCCCTATGTTTTCCTCTCTCCTCTTCCCCTCCCCCAGCCTCACTACAAGTAGTAAACTATTTGCTACAACAGATGTTGAGAAAGTACAATATTACATGACAATTATAAACCTCCAGTACACTTGGTGACACTTCTGTGGTGAACATTTGAGAGAACATGGACGAGAGACATAAATAATGTGTAGGCATGGATTGGTTTTGATCTGCATTGTTGGAAAGAACTTGTGAATTGATGAGATTCCAGACCCAATTGAATACAGGAATGCCTATGCAATTTTCATTGTCTTATAGATGAAGGCATTAGAACACCAAAACCATCATAGGTTCTCTAAATGGGTGATACCACTCCCTGGGGAGCTTTGGAATAATCCAGGGGGCAGTAGTAGCTTTGGGTGCAATCGAGAGGTGTTAATTAAAAATAAGGGGTCAGTAGAACTATAAGGAAAGAAGAGAAGAGAATTTTGAAAAACCATTCATATGTGTTTCATCTGTTGTCTAACAAAGTTAAAGTTGTCATGATTATATAATTTTCCAAATAAACACACAAAATGCAAGTTATAACCTATCAGTGGTAAGGTCCACTGACAGGTCTTAACAAGCAAGTGTAGGCATGTGAGCATATCATACATTGTCAGGGAGTCCTGCCTGCATCAACAGGGATATGTGCATGTAATGACTTGTTTGCAATACATGGTTATATGGTTATATATGTACATGTGTATGTATATATGTACATATGTATATATATGTAACCAATATGTGGTTATATGATGCAATATTGCATCATCAAAATTTCAATACAAGAAACACAAATTTACAATAAATTATCAAATTTAAGATGTATCATTTAAAAAATTATACATTTTTTGAAATGACACAAATCTAAAAAAATATTTAAGGGTTAAAGAAAGATTTCCAGGAGGGTGCTGAGTAAATTTATTTTTTTTTAAAAGGAGGTGGTAGACTAAATAAGTTTGGGAACCTCTGATGGAGATGATTTGCTTTCTGCTCTAAGTCGACTCTCCATGACACATGCTACCTGTGAATTTAAATGGAAAGCAACAAGGGACAGCTAGGTAGCACAGTATTGGACTTTTGAGGCAAGAAAATCTGAATTCAAATCCTGCCCCAGACATTCAGTGTGACTTTGGTCAAGTCACTTCAATTCTCTCAGCCTCAGTCTCTATTTTTTTGCTTTTTATTTGCAGTGGGGAAGGCAGGGCAATTGGGGTTAAGTGACTTGCCCAAGGTCACACAGCTAGTAAGTGTTAAGTGTCTGAGTCCAGATTTAAACTCAGGTCCTGATTCCAGGGCCAGTGCTCTATTCACCGTTCCACCTAGCCGCCCCAGCCTCGGTCTCTACATCTGTAAAATGAGACTAATAATAGCACCTTTCTTCAGAGAGTTTGTTACCTCCCAGGGTTGTCGTTAAGACCAAATGAATGGAGCAAACCTTATGGAACATTATAAATGCTCGCTGTTATTAAACAAAACAATTGGGAGTAGTTCTAAATGTCAGAGAGACCACTGCTTTCTTAAACATGGCACATGGTATTTGGACTTTGCATAGGCGGTCTTCTCAATCTTTTGGAAGCTGGGCTACAGAATGAATTGTTGTTCAATGTGGTGAGATATACAGATGGTGATGTCACCTTCAATCAATGCCAACTTAAAATATGCTATGAGCTAACTTGGTTTCCTAGTGTGGCCACATGGCACCCTGTCTCAGACAGAATGCCAGAATGCTTGGGACATCATAGACTCTGCATGTGGTTTGGGCCATAATAACTTATCTGGTTTGTGGTGAAGGAAGGGTGCAGTTTCGTTTTGCATTCATATTTATTTGTGGGTAAAAATGTCTTTTTGTAGGGAAGGGCATTTTAATTTCATGATGTTAAGATGTCTCTTTCAAATATATCTAGCATCTTTTTCAGAGAGATCTCAATGCTTTTCCTTTACTTTAACATAGACAAGATAAATAGCTCTCCCTTCATTCTAATAACTAACAGGGGAACGGAAGAAAGGAAGCCATTGTCTTTTCTCTCTTCCCCTTCACAGCCCAACTTCTTGCGAAGAGAAATCTACGCTCCTTGTCTCTACTTCCTTACCACCCACTTATTCCCTAATCTATTGTAATCTAATTTCTGTTCTCATAATTCAACGGAAACTGGGTTACTGATGACCTCACTGACAAATCCAATAACCTTTTCTCACTTTATCCATCTTGACCTTTCTGTGGCATTCCCCAGCTTCCTATTTGATGCTCTCTCTTTCCTTGACTTCTGTGATACTACCTTCTCATGATTTTCCTTTTCTTTTTCTGATCACTCTTTCTCTGTCATGCCTGTTGACTCTTCCTTTTCCTCCAATCCCTTAAACATGGCTCTTCTCTCAGGTTATGTGTGAAGTCCTCTTTTCTTCTTTCTCCACACTCTCTCCCTTAGGAATCTCCTCTACTGCCATGGCTTCAATTATCACCTCCATGATTATGATTACCAGGTCTAAATTGCTACCTAATGTGTCTCTAGAACTTCAGTTCTATATTTCCAGTAACTTTTCCACCCTGGTGTTCCACTAGTACCTCAAACTGAACATGCCTAAAACCATACTCACCATCTTCCCTCAAACTGGTCTCACCCCCAGCTTCTCTGTTACTGTCAATGGCATCACCATCCTTCTAATCACCCAGGCTCATAGCATTCTTCTTCACTCTCCCTGATATGCAAAAGTGACCCCTTACTGCCTCTAAAATCTCTCATATCTGACCCTTCCCCATTATTTCCATGGAAACTACTCAAGGTTACAAAAGCACAGATCTCATACCTAGAGGTACCTCAAAATGATTTAGTCCAGTTTAGTATCCCTCTACAATATAGCCCGTAAGTTGTCTTTACTTTAAGACCTCCAGTGAAGCAGCTCATTTCACTTTTGGATAGGTGCAAATGTTAAGAACTTCCTCCTTACATTAAGCCTAAGTATGCCCCTTTGCAACTTTCACCAACTGATCTGCGTTCTGTCATCTGGGACCAAGCAAAACAGTTCTGATCTCTCTATGAGGTAGATAGATAGATAGACAGATAGATATAAATAGATGGATGGATGGATGGATGGATGGATGGATGGATGGATGGATGGATAGATGGACAGACAGATGGATGCTTGGATAGACAGATATATAGAGATACAGATGGATGGATAGATGGACAGGTGGATGGATAGTTGGCTAGACAGATATACAGAAAAAATATTTATTAAACACATTGTTAGGCACAGTGTTTAATGCCAGAGATACATATAAAAGCAAAGAAGACAGTCCCTGATCTATCATATTTTAATAGGGGAAGAAAACATATAAAGGAATGGTAGAGAGTGGACAGGGTAACCACGTTGGGACATGGTATGAAAACTTAAAGAATTGTTGGGGTAGCTTGCTTCCTGACTGGATAAGGCAAAAATCTCACCTGTGGAAGTGAGGAAAGCTAGAAATGGAGTCCTAGTGTCCAGTGGGATGGAGACGGTTGGAGAGTAAGGCTATGGCCTGAGACTTCCAAATTACAGACCTTTATAACTATCATTTCCTATTCCCACCTCCCAACCTCATCTTCTTTTCTCCAGGCTAAATATCCCCCAATTCATTCAGCTGATGTTTATATGGCATGATCTCTGAGGTCCTTCACCATTGTGATGGTCCTCCTCTTGATTGTTCCAGCTTATCTTTCCTCAAATGTGTCACTCAGAATTGGAGAGAAAGTGAGCATAATTTTAGGGTTTCATTTCCAACAATGTTTGGGGTGGCACCAGAATCAGGATTTCACCAGACAAGTAAGGTGGGGAAGGTTCTACAATGTAGAAGGTTTACATAGAGGGGTTGCAAGCAGTGGGTAAATGGTCAGAGGAGAGAGAGGGAATCTCATAGAGCAGTATGACCATATTATTAAACCATTAATTACTGTTCTTTAGGTCTAGTCACACTTACTAGGTTCGAAATCAATCCAACTATATTATAATCCACACATCTCCAACTTTTCTACAAGAATAGCAAAAAAAAAAGGAAAAAAGAAACAAAGGAAAATAGAGCATAAACATAAGGACTCATTTCACTCAGATTATTGTAATAACTTTTTAATTGCTCTTCCTGTCTCCAGTCTAATTTCTTTCCATCTTCATAAACTGCCCAAATAATCTTCCTAATATGCCACAGTGAACCTATAACAATCCTCTACTCCAAAACCTTCAGGAGTTCCCCTTGCCTAGCAAATTAAAAAAGAACAAATTCTTGCCCCTGACATTCAAGACTTTCCAAAATTTAGCTTTAAACCTATCTTTCTAGATGGTTCCCTTTTGTCTGTCTTTTCCCAGTTCTACGTATCAGTTCATGACATTCCTTGCATTTGGAATGGAATCTCTCCCATTCCAATCAGTCGATATCTTCCTTTCCATCAAGGCCCAACTCTTGCTTATCCCTCTTTCCACCCCTCCATAAGAAAGAGGTCTCTTCCTCCTCAAATTTCTCACAGTGCTATTTTTGGACCCTTTCTTTGCATTCATTCTGAGCTCATCCTTGCACCATTGTTATTTGTGTACTTGGCTTTTCTCCCCATTAGACTGTAAAATCACAAGATTACAGATTTAGAACTGGGAGGATCCTTGGGAGTTTTCTAATCCAGCTCATTTATTATACGGTTAAGGAGATTTAAACCTGAGTGATCTGCCCTGCCCAAAGTCACACAGGTAGTGACTAGCAGCAGATCTGGGATGCAAACCAACATCTGATCCTAGATCCAGGGCTCATTCATTGAACCATCCCAAGCTGCTTCTAAGTCCTTGAGAGCAGAACAGGTGTCCATCTATTCCTGTAACCCTAGCACCAAGTGGAGTGCTTTGTACAGAGTAGACATGCAATGAACATTTATTCAATTGGATCAAAACATTTACAAAATGGCTACATGCAGGCAAAACAACATTTCCAGATATTGAATACTCTCAAGTTCGTTCCCTTAAATTCAGATTAGGGGACTATTTCTAGTGTATAATTTTTGATAACTTGAAATTCTTCATCATATCCGGCTTCATTTTCTCACTTTGCCCCTCCAAGTCTACTTGATGTGATGTCAGAGGAAAAAATTACCCATTTCCTAGGTTACACATTGAGAGTGGAGAAATCACTCCCAAGATTGTCTCAAACTGGCTCTATATTAACTTTTGGATTAACTCCAAGCAAGAAGAGGCCACGGATTAATGTGCTTAAGGATTACTACCTTGTTGTGGTAGAAGGGCTTGGCTTGTGTAGCTCAATGAAACTATGAACTATGCCATGCAAGGTTATCCAAGAAGGACAGGTCGTAATGGAGAGTTCTGACAAAAGGTGATACATTGGAAAAGGAAACAGCAAACCACTCCAGTATTTTTGCCAAGAAAACCCCATAGATAATATTAAAATGCTAAAACATATGACATATGGAAGATTAGTCTCTCAAGTAGGAAGTATATAACACATCTTGGACAAACTTCAGGAGGTAGTGGAAGACAGAAGGGCCTGGCATGCTATGGTCCATGGGGTCATGAAGAGTGGGGCACAACTGAATGGCTGAATGACAACAACAAAGGAATTATGATGGCAGTGTGGTCAGAAATTCCCCCAGTAGTATGTAAATTCCATGAAGGTGGAGATTAGAGAGAAAAGAAGGAAGGAAGGAAGGAGGGAAGGAAGGAAGGAAGGGAGGAAGGAAGGAATGAAGGAAAGAAGGAAGAAAAAAGGAAGAGAGGGAGGAAAGGAGAGAAGAAGGAAGGGAGGGAGGAAGGAAGGAAGAACAGAAGAAAGGAAAGAAGGAAGGAAGGGAAAGGGGGAAGGAAAAAGGAAGAAAGGAAGGGCAGAGGGGAGGGAGGAAGGAGTTGGTGAATTGAAAACCAGGCCACAAAGCAATACCCCAGTGATCAGTGAGTTGGCCAAGAATATAATGGACTAGAGCATCTGAGTCTGATTTTTTGGTTTAATTGAAGGATCTCTAGAGTTTATATTCTTGTTTACAATTGAGGGGGAAGGAATACTTGCCTCTGCTTAGGCCAGTTGCAAGGTAGCCATGCGGCAAATAGGGGACCTGAAATCTGAATTCAGCAGAAGAGGCTGTGCCCTGAAGGAAGTGGGTGATAATGAGAACCCCTCCCATGGAGCCCTGCATGAAATCCCTTGTTGAGGCAAAGTAGCTACAAGCACACAGCAGCAGACCCTGGTGTTTGCCTAGATGAGCCTGAGTCCTCGAGCTTTCTTTCGCCTAGCTTAGAGATGTCAAGCATTTGGTCCAAGGCTACAAAAATCCCACAACACTATGGAGTGCAGCAGACCCAGATTAAAATTTAATCAGGAAATATTTAACCAAACAAAATGCAATAAAACATAGGTAATATGAATACAGTCAATTCTTTCTTAACATAAGTGGACTCTTCTGCACATCTCCCCTCTTCTCTCTTGTGGGGCTCTGTGTGGCCTCCTCCCCAACTCTGTAGGCCCCTGGGAATGTTTTCAGTGCTTAGATTGGAGGACCCCTGACACAGGGCTGCATCAGAACTGCTGCCACTGCTGCCAACACCACTACCACCACCACCACCTACAGGAAGCCAGAGCTGGAACCAGAGCCAGAGCTGGGGGCTAGGGTTCTGCAGGCAACCCTAGGAGGCAAGGAATGAGAGTTTAAAGTGAGAACTGTCTATATTTCCCAAGAGCAGCAAAAACGTCAGTGAGGGGGAATGAGGTTTACTGAGGACTGATTAGTCATTTGTCAAACAGGTGCCATGACACAGCAATCATACTTCCAGGGATGTCTAGCCCACAGGCTTTGAAAGACTTGAAAACAATTATCAACAATGATCTCATACTCTGGGGAAGGGAGAAAGAGAGCTCAGAAAGGGATGGCTGATCCTAGACAAGCTATAAAACAACAGGAGGTATAAATAACATGGTAGCCCTAATCTGGGCAGCTAGATAGCACAGTGGATAGAGTGCAAGGCTTGGAGTCAGGAAGACTGAGTTCAAATCCAGCCTCAGACACTTACTAGCTGTGTTACCCTGGGCAAGTCACTTAACCCTGTTTGCCTCAGTTTCCTCATCAGTAAAGTGAGCTGGAGAAGGAAATGGGAAACCACTCCAGTATCTTTGCTGAGAAAACCCCAAATGGGGTCACAAAGAGTCAGACGTGACTGAACAACAACAACCCCTAGTCTCCTCCTAGGCCTTTTCTTCATTAGGTTTCAGCACCATCTACTTTTCACTTTCTGCCTCCCATTAAAATCTGCTCTGGTATCAGGTGGACGGATTAGTCCTTGAATTGCTACCCCTCCTAGAGGTATTGGCAAATATGCATATATATGTACATGTATATGTATCTATCTATCTATCTATATATGCACACACATAGATAGATACACATATACATGTATAAATGTGTGCATGTATATATGTATATATGTATGTGCACATGTGCATGTATGTGTGTGTGCATATATAGATAAACAGATAGATAGATTACTAAAGCATTCTATTAAAGAGAAGTACTTGGAATTTCTGAACTCCACGAGAGAGTGATCTGGGGAAAAGAAGGGGGACCTGGGGAAGGGGATAAGAGCATCTGCTTGGCCAGAGGCTCAATTTTGGTCTTAAAAAGAACAGCACACAGATTGGCTAAGATGATAAAACAGGAAAATGACAAATGCTGGAGAGGATATGGAAAAATTGGAACACTGATGCATTGTTGGTGGAGCTGTGAACTGATACAACCATTCTGGAGAGCAATCTGGAACTATGCCCAAA
>CM053586.1:112334350-112403013 GCA_028646515.1 Pseudochirops corinnae | reverse complement strand
TATATATATATATATATATATATATATATATATATATATATATATATATATATATATATATATATCCCTTTGAAATTGCATGTTTTCTGATTCAGCCCAAAGCTCTGACCTGTCAAGACCTTTGTGGATACTGACTGTCATCAAATGTGTAAGCTCTCCCTCAGGAATTTGTATTGTCTGCAAATTTGATAAACATGCCACCCATGCTTTTACAAAAGTCATTACAAAAATGTTGAAGAGCACAGACCCAAGAACTCCAATCAAAAACTTGTTTCAAGGTGACATCAGGCCACTAATGCCTATTTTTCAAAACAATCATTCAACCAAATCTAAATAAATTTTATCTTACTATCATCTCACCCACATCTTTCCATCTTTACTACAAGAGAACCTGAGAAACTTTTTCAAATATTTTGATAAAATCTGATGAAATTGACAAAGAACTGGAAACAAAATAAATGCCCATTGATTGGGGAATGATTGGCACATAGAGGTTGCTTATTAAATGCTAATTGAAGGATGGGTTCTGTCTTTAGACAGAATAATGTTTGGAAAGACAACCTGAAGTTGATAAGTCTTAGGAGCAAGAAGTAGGAATCTAATAGAATGTAAGCTCCTTGAAGGCAGGTTCTGTTTTGTTTTCATTTCTATATCCCCAGAAGCCAACATAGTATCCTGAACAAGTAGGCACTTTTAAAAAATATGAATATCAAAGTTCTTTGCTATAAGGAATGCTTTTGAGGAGATGACAGGGAATTGGTGGAGGGAAATCTAGTACATGTTAAAAGATATCATTAAAATTATTTTCATTAATTGAAGACAAGAAATCAAGAGACAGAGTTGAGAAAGATGATTTGCTTGAATTAAGAACAACTTGTGAGACAGGACCTAGGCTGAGTGCTCAAAAAAGAGACATGTTCAAAAGATTATAGACATAGGCTCTTGAGGGAATAGAAAACTCAGCTGGTGGTATCAAGGAACTTTGAGAAGGAGAGTTTAAGATCAAATCTTGGTGTTGTTTTTTTAAAAACTATGCAGAAAGCACCTTGCTTCCCTCAAGGATGATGGGCAGAGAGATATTGTTGGAGTGGATCTAAGGATGGAATATAGATTTCTGTATTGAGTAGAATAAATGTTGGACTTTGCAAATGATTCACTTCCCTATGTATATTTGCATATTCCCTGTGTAAAATTTGTCATAGTTTACTTCCCTTTGTGTAATTGGAACCCAAAGATATTTCACACAGAAGTAAAGGAGCTTTTGTACTCTGAAAGGTTGACTGAGTACCTGATGACTCACTAGGGAGGAAGGGCACTGACCAGAAGTGAAGGATGAAGCTATTTGCCCAAGGTCAAATTAGAAAAGAGACCATCTACTTTCGTGCCTTGAGCAGAGACAGAAAAAATGACAAATAGCAAAGACCAGGGTTCTTTCATTTGAAAATGACCTTCACATTTTTGTCATAGTTTATGTAATAGTTGCCCAACTTGGAAAGGACTTGAAACAGGCTGACATTTCCACAAAATATTATCTTTCTTCTCCCTTTTCACTATTTCCAGAACTCAGACTCTAAAAAGCCACAAAAAAGTCAGTAAAAAGATATTAGAACACTTGTATGGCAGTTATAAATGAAAGAAAAAATAATTATTAAAGATTAACTACACTTTTGGAAAGGAGGATTTTTTCATTACCTGTATATATATATATGTATGTGTGTATATACATACATTCACATATATGTATGTATATCTGTATATACACACATACACACAAAGTATAAATAAATCCACATACACATAGATCTGGTGCTTAGCATATAGCATGTATTTAATAAATACTTTTTGACAGGTTGATTATCAGACATTGTGTGTGCAGTCATACAAATATATAATACAAAAGCAGTAGAAGATGCAAACACAAAAAAAGCAAGACCGTAGAGCAACTGACTGACATGTCCCAATCGCTGGTAGGAAGATGGACTAAGTGCGACATGGAGCTTAAGGAAATAAAGGGAAACTTTGACCCATCAGCAGGGTAGAGCCCTAGGGCAGGAGCTAGAGCATTGGAGGAAAGGAGGGAGGGAGGGTAAGTGGGTGAATTGAGGTATTTCCTCAAGGTACGTATAAAATGGGAATTAACATATGAATGGGATACTGCAAAGTTCTGAACTCTGTTCAGATCATGCCTCTGATATTTAGTACTTGTGGGGTATTGGGCAAGTTAACTGACCTCTCTAGGACTCAGTTTCCTCACCTGTAAAGTGAGTGGGCTAGACAAGATGACCTTTGAGGTGGTTCAAGGTCTATGATCCTATGAATTCAGTGATTTTGTGATAATTTCTCAGTGTTTTGATTGTAATATGTAAATTCAGGGTAGCTACGGAATAGAAATTGGGTAAAAGGGAATTTGTGGATGACCTGACAGAACTTGGGTGTGGCACCCCAGAAAAATTAAGAGCTCTTTTACTAAAAATAAAATAAGAGCTTAAGGACACAGTAAAGCTCAAAGATTTTTTTTTTTTTGGTAATTTCTCTTTGAGTAGCTAGGTGGCATAATGGATAGAATGCTGGGCCTGGAGTCAGGAAGACTCATCTTCCTGGGTTCAAATCCAGCCTCAGACACTTTCTAGCTTTGTGACCCTGGGAAAGTCACTTAACTCTGCCTCAGTTTTCTTATCTGTAAAATGAGCTAGAGAAGGAAATGGCAAATCATACCAGTATCTTTGCCAAGAAAACTCCATGAAGAGTCAGACATGACTTAAAGATTTAGACCAAGTGTAAGACTTATCAGAGGCATAACTGGCCTTCATTCACCACAATATGTGTCATGTAAAAAGGTGGGAGTGAATTGTTCAACACATCCCTCATCAGAAGGAGAAGATGCTATATGCTTGTCCTTCACACTCAAAGGTGATTCCTGACAGTGATCACCAACTAAATGTGAGAGTGGGCTGGAGACTAATGCATCATCAGTGGGAGGCTTTCCACACTTTGTATTGTCCTTGGGTTTTTACCAGCATCTGCAGTCTGGTACTATTTTTATCTTGACTTTTTTTTTTTGTCCAGACTGTCCTGAAACTTAGTCTTTTAGAAAAGCTTCCCGGAACGCTGACAGATTAGGTGACTTGCCCAGGGTCATACGGCGAGAATGTGTCAGAAGCTTCACTTGTAAACTGGTTTGAAAAGAATCACCCATCTTCCGTTTCTGGGAAAAGTATAATGGGGTACGTGCTCAGAATACCTAGGGCAGTATCTTTCCATGAGAGGCTATGAGCTTGCTTCACATGATGGCAGAGGTATCCATCCTTGGCCTCCGTGGACATTATTTTTCATTCCAGGTGAAGGGAGTAGAGTGATTTTCTAAATACAAAAATCACTCTACTGAGTCCAGAGACTGAACCAGAGGAATCCAGGAAGTCAACATACAGGCTGGATTTTCCACCCGTGCAGCACTGATGAGACAAGAAACTAGGAGCCACTTAGAGGAGTGACCAGTCCAGCAGAAAATGATTTGGACATGAACTTGGTGAGACTAATGTTATAGAGGAACTATGGCAGGGATAAAGCTGTCAAATATTTAATAAGCACTCTGAAAAAAAAGTTGTATGTGGGATATACTTTTCAGTTTAATCTCCATCATCAACATTTTTCTCTCTTCTTAAGTCTAGAAATCAACAAAACAGTAAGTACTGATTTGTGGCGTTTGCTCGTTTCTGAGGCATAAATGCTCACACTGAAAATATAACAATCAGCTACAAGCTGGCTCCAGTTCACCCCTAAACAGAGCTAAGTTTTCAGCCTATTCTTCCCAGACACCAGGTGATTTTGCCTGTGAGATGTAATGGGAAAATGTTTGTATAATCGTTCTTGTCATATCTTTGAAATATTCCTTCTGAAAAAGCTTCCGCTTGGTTGTTTTTCAACTCTGACTCATCGTGACTCCATTTGGGGTTTTCTTTTATTTTTTTGCTTTTTGGAGAGGGGAAGGTAGGGAAATTGGGGTTAAGTGATTTGCCCAAGGTCAAATGACTAGTTTTGTGTTAAGTGTCTGAGGCTGGATTTGAACTCTGGTCCTTCTGACTCAAGGGCCGGTGCTCTATTCACTGTGCCACCTAACCACCCCCATTTGGGGTTTTCTTGGCCAGGATACTGGAGTAGTTTACCATTTCTTTCTCTAGCTCATTTTACACATGAGGAAAGTGAGGCAAATGGGGTTAAGTGACTTGCTCAGGGTCACACAGCTAGTGTTCTGAGGCCATATTTGAACTCAGAAAGATGATTTCAGGCCCAATACTCTTATTTATTGCACCATGTTAGATAAATTGCTAAATAGAACGGAGGCTGTAGTCACAGGTCCCTAGCATTGGGAGTGAGGTGGGGAACACAGACAATGGGGGACTGATGGTTGTAGAGAAGAGACTATAATAGTTTTGAAATAATTTAACTTGCTGGACAAAGTATGAAAATGAAATTAATTTCAAGTGTGCAAAAAATAGAAAATAAAAATAAAAAAATAAAGCACTTGACTAGATGATTCCCCAAGGAACTACAAGTTTTAGGACTACTTTCTGTCCTTTATTTATCCCACAGACATTTAACACAGTGGAGATGTCTTAGAGAAAACTTAGCTGACTTTGTTGCCAGTAGAAACATTTGAAGTTGTGCCATAGGATGTAACTTTTAATGATGCTGAGTCAATACTTGAATTACTGGACTATTTGCTGCACTTCTTAGAAACCCCAAATTCCATCTGTCGCTAATTTAACCAGAGTATCATCTTTTCCCTTTCATCCTCAGGAAAGTATGATGGCTTGGGTGAGAGGCCTTGCTCATCTCAGTAACTTCCCAGTGGCACCTGGACCTTCTTCAGAGTTTTCCAGGGAACCCTTGTCCTTGGTCATAGAGTTTTCTTCCTTTGTAAAGTCTAAATCTAGCTGACCCTTGGATGGAAGGACTAAGCTTCCTGGTCCTTGAGACAGCTTGGGGGCCCTGGATTAAAGGCCAGCTAAACTCTATTTCAGTATTTTCCTCATCTTACTTTTTTGCTGCTACCTTGTTACTTGATTCTGTCCCCCTTTTTCTTTCTTCCTTTTAAAAAAAAATCCATGTGGTAGGAACTGTCCTGATTTTACATGAATAATTGCCTACACGTGTCTGAAGACAGTTGAGTATGGTCCACCAAGAAGCAGCAACTTTATGGGCCTAGGCTCTTCAATCCCTTTACTTTCCCTTGGACAGCACCCATGCAGCTCTTCATACATCAGGAGACTGCTTACTAGGCAATTGAACTAGGTTGACCCTTAAGGTGAGGGGTAAAAGGTTGGGGTGGGGAAAGGGCAGTGTTCCTGAAAACATAAAGAGGCTTAACTTGTGGGGAAATGGTGTCAGAGGCTCCATTATAGCTCTTCTTGCTCTCTGGAGAAAGCCTTCCTGGTTGGCTCCCTTATTGACTTCTTGGGAGGAGATGATTAGTGTTTTTATTACTAAGTAGAAAGGTTGTTTTTAATTGAGTTTTATGATCCAGAGTCCTTATTACATTTTAAACCCTGCATCTGCTTTAGGTTAAACCTGCAATAACCTCTGTTGCCACACACCTCATGCAACAAAGAATTTGTTTTCTCAAGTTTATGTACAAAAGAAAAGAATAATATATGGAAATACTAAGAGTAGAGCTACAGGTAGGCAAGATTCTCACTATGTGTACTAACCTAACCTTTTATTGAATAAAGTTCCCCAGCTGTCATCCCAGTTGGCCCATAATTCCTATCCTCTTTGTTCTTTTCCTCTGAGATCATCTCTCATTTACACTATATGTATCTTGCATGTACATGGTTGTTTGTATATAGTCTCCCCTATTTAAATGTAAGCTCCTGGAGGATCGGGGCTGTTTTTTGCCTTTCTTTGTAGCCCCAGATCTTAGAACAATAGCATACAGCAGGTACTTAATAAATGCTCAGTGATGATAATTTCCCTAACTTTCACCTATACCATAGAGCTACTCTCATTTGTCTCCCAAATGATAGTGTTTCTTGCCTAACCCCCCCCCCCCATATATACATACATAAATACAAATTAGGATTTATCCATTTGGGTGAATCTAAGGTCATCCCTAACTCCTGATTTATAATCTCAAATTTGCTTTCCACCAATTGAGAAGCCTCTTGATCAATGGCTAGCTTTGGATATCTGGGCAACATTTCTACCTAAGCTCCTAGCTAAGTATCTCTCCTTCCTGGTGGAAAAGGAAGAATAACCATTTATCCCATCATCCAGAAAAAGGAATAATTTGACCACATACAACAGATAGAGAGTTCACTTCCCCACCAATATTCACAAAAGATGGACCTTTACTATCCCAGAAAGCTTTTTAATAAACAAAAATACTGCAGAATAGTCATTTATTCTTAAAACTCAAACTGTGTGCTCCTTTAGAGGAATGTGCCATCAACGTTTTTCCCCACTCACAGCAAAAGGCTTTCATGGATGGACTGACTTAGGATTCAGATCTAATTATATTTGGAATACAAGTCTACCAAATGGTTTTTATTGTGTGTTATGTTGATATATAAGGCCACACGAGAAGCCATCAGAATTTAGATATTTTCAGTCTCTGTTATTCCAATGACTTTGGCTTGATCACATCTACCACATTGTTTCTTTGGTTTGACTCTTCAATATTTTCCTCCTAATGGACTGAATGGCTCAAATCCCCTGCTTTCACAGCATCTATTATAGCCTTTATTGGAATCAGATCTGCAAAGGAAGTTTATAAAATGTTCATAAGCACACAATTTTTGCCATCAGACATCCTCTTGAGATGATTGGAGAAACAGCCAAAATGGGAGAAATTTTCACTGTCATTAGTTTAGGAACTCATTTGTTCTTGAATTGTTACAGTCATGTCTGATTCTCTAGAAGTGACCCCATTTTTGGGGTTTTCTGGACAAAGATATTGGAGTGGTTTACCATTTCCTTCTCTAGCTCATTTTACAAATGACAGAACTAAGGCAAACATGGTTAAGTGCCTGGAGTCACACAGCTCAGTAAATATCTGAGGCTGGATTTGAATTCAGGTCTTCCTGACTCCAGGCTCAGCACTCTACCCACTGCGCCACCTAGCTGCCCCATGGGACTCGAAGCAAAACAAAGAAACAAAAATGATTGATACCATTATATTGGCCAAAGCTCAACTCAAATGCTACCTCCCAATGAGGTTTTTCCTGAGCCCCACCCTCAAATAATACTGTCTCCTCTCCCCTTCCAAATTACTTTGTATTTACTACTCCATTTATATCTATATGTGTATATGTCATTTCCTCTATAACATGAACACTTCTCAAGGGCAGGAAATTTTATTGTTGTCATTGTATGCTCAGTGCCCAACATAAAGTATGATTTTAATAAATGATTGATTTTTCTTAACTGTGTTATAGTGCATAGTGGATAGAACATGAAGTCAGAAAGACATGAGGTCAAATCCCTCCTTCAGTCCTTTCTAGCTGTGAAATTAAGGGCAAGTCTTTCTAAGCTCTAAGCCCCAGCTACAGAATAATATCTAAGAGGAGAACACCAGAACATGAAGAAAGAGATGGACTTTGTAGGGTTCATTTCTACTACGTGGAGAAAAGCATCCGGATGACCTGGTATAGCAGAGATCCTCCTTCGCACTTGATAGGGATTTTCACCATACAGCGCATGTGTAAAAGGATTATTGTAATAAATAGCTACCATTTACATGGCACTTTAATTAGGTTGAGGGAGGAAAGAAAGGGGAAGCAATGAGCATTTTTATAGTGCCTACGATGTGCCAGGCACTGTACTAATCACAAATATCATCTCATTTTATCCTCACAACAACCCTGGGAGATAGATGCTATTATTATCCCCATTTTACAGATGAGGAAACTGAGGCAATCATAGGTTAAGTGACTGAGCTATTAAGTATCTGAGTCAAGATTTGAACTCAGTCATCTCTTACTGATTACATGTCTCTTTACTGTGGCACAAAGTTGCCTTGTTGGCCAAGGGTAGCCCTGAATGTGTCAATTAATAGAGGAGATGGTAGAAGAGGGGTGAGGAACCTGGGAGTGTCCTCCTTAAAGATTCCCAGAGACAGAGTGCATTCCTCTTCCTTTAAAGTACAGGCTTCTGGCTTATAACATCTTTAGTCTTGAGGAATATGACTTGCTGTGGATGATAAGTCTTTTTCTTTGCTTTTGTTTCCCCTGCTTATCACCTTGATTTGCCTTAGAAAGCAGACAGTAGCATCAGGTTTGGGAATTCCTTGGAGAGTCAGATATGTGACTACTCCTTCCACAGTCCTCTGCCCAATGTCTGTCTCCCCAGTGGAAGCTAGATGAGTATACTGAATCATCCCAGATGTCTGCATTAGTTCCCAATTTCTGTTGTCCATATAACAAAATGCAAACAAAGGCCAGTGGTGACTAATATATTTTGTGTGATGCTAGAATATATTGTGGAAAAAGAAAATAAATGCTTAGTTGAAAAAGTAAAATTTATTTAAAAAAAAATAAGAGTGCATTCAGGAGCTGGCAAAATTCCAGCACAAGGCCAAGATCTTAATTTTTCAACTAAAAGTATTTGTTTTCTTTTCTACCATTCTCTCCAACTTAAAAGAAAAACAAAATTCTTGTAATATATATTGTCAAACAAAGCCCATTCTCACATTGACCATGTCCAAAAATGTTTGTCTCATTTTGCATCTTGAATTCATCACCTGTCTGTCAGGAGGGAAGTGACATGGTGTACAAGATTCTCTGGAATTGTAATCAGAGTTCTCAAGTCTTTCAAAATTATTTGTTTTTATAATGTTATTGTAGAAGTTCTCCTGGTTTTACTCACTTTACTCTGTCTCAGTTCATACAAGTTTTATCAGGTTTCTCTGAATCCATCTCTTTCATCATTTCTTAATGCATAATACTATTTATTACATTTGTATATAATAATTTGTTCAGCTATTCCCCCAACTGATGGGTAATCCCTTAGTTTTCCATTCTTGGCTAATACAAAAAGGGCTTCTATATATACTTTTGCATATATATATATGTATATATACACCCTTTTCCTCTTTCTTCTATCTATTTGTGATGTATGTCTAGTATAAGTAGAGAACAGTCAAAGAGTATGCACAGTTTAGTGAGTTTTTGACATTGTTACGAATAAATTGCTTTTTTAGAATAGTTGGACCAAATCTCAGCTCCACTGGTCATGTTGTTTTCCTATAGCTCCTCCAATGTTTGTCATTTTTGCCCATCTGATGGGCATGCTTCACTTTTTCATTCCAGTCCTTATTCCTTGGCATCATATTGATAGCTTGGACAGCTGCCCTTCTCCACTTCCAGTTCTTGAAACAAGATCAAATCAGTTCTGCCATTGTTCCTGAACCCTGTGTCAATCTACTCTTCTCTGGCCCCATTCAACATTCCTGTAACTTTTTGGACAATTGCCTTTAGATGCTCACCACTCCTTTAAGTGTGTGGTCTTCCCCCAGTTAGAATGTAAATTCCTTGAGGGAAGGGACTATCCCTTAGCCGCTAAGGCTTAGCGCTTAACATAAATGCTTTTTCATTTAAAGAGAAAGATGAGACAAAAAAAAAAACTGAGAATAAAACAGAGAAAGAGGTAGAGAGATAAAGAAAGACTGAGAAAAGAAGGAAGAGGAGAAGGGGAGGGGTGAGGTGAGAGAGAGAGAGAGACAGAGAGACAGAGACAGATAGAGAGAGTAGGGGAAGGGAAGGGAGAGGAGGGGAGGGGATGAGAGCAGAGGGGAGGGAAGGAGACAGACACAGAGACAGAGAAAGAAAGACAGAGAGAGAGATTGGATTTAGTCAAAGCAGTCTGACATGACCCAAATTAGCTACTAAATACATAGTTTTATGACTGGCACCTGTTAGTAGGGAAAATTTCCCTGCCTCAGGTAAATCTTCCACAACTTGGCTGTAACCTCAAAATCTCTGGTGAGCTTCATTCTGTTGGGACTTTGTTCTCCATTAAAACCCAAACATCTGAGGTTACTTAAGGAGGAGAGAAAAAGACCACAAAGGCACTGGAAATCTGAGTGAGTTTCAAAAGAGGCATTGCTGCCAGGGGCTGGAGAAGAACGTAGAGGGGATAGTCTGAAATCACCAAAGAAAACTTGCATTCGTGATCATTTTAGCCTCATCCTAGCCTTGCAAGGAGATAATGAGTTAAGCTCACCACTATGAAGTGGGGGACATGGGGACTTGGCTCTATCAAAGCTCCTTAGTTAACTTGCTTGGAGACTTGTGGATTAAATAGGTGTAATTTATATTCCACGCTAGGATCTTAAAAGGGTATCAAGTGAAGTATGCTTTTAATGTGGACTCTGTCTCCCAATTAAAGGCTTGTTTCAGTTGCTAAACGTGGGTAGGGTTAATTGCCCACTGACCTTTTGGTCCTATATTATTACATGGATGGATATTGACTGAGAGGACTTTCTACAGGTACCACATTCTCCTGCCTTCCATGGGAAGCTGTATATATCTATACCTTTTAGAATTCTTTTCCAAGATAATGGCAAAAAACTCCCTTTGAGGGAGAGAAAGCAAAAAAAAAGAAAAACAAGAAAGATCAAAATGCAGGAAATGCCACCAACACTAGGGGTTGGGCAAGTGCCACATAGCAGGTTCAGTGAACTCCAAAGATTCCAGGATACTAGGCAAATGGTCCAAGGGTTATAAACCACTGTTATAACCCCTCTTTCCTTCCTGAAAACTGCGAAAAGCAGACCTTGAGAAAATGTTCTTTGCAGGAGATCAGCCCTGCTCATTAGACCATGACCCCTGTCTTATACTCTTAAAGAGGGAAAGTGACATGGTAGAAAGCATGATGGGCTTAGAATCAGAAGACCTGAGTTCAAATTCTGAATAACACTGAATGACCATGGGTACTTCTCTGGGCCAGTTTCCTCAGTCATAAAATGAAGATAATGGATAATTATCTCCCTGGTAATGGTATTATGAATATCGAAATAAAGATTGTGAAAGTTATATAAATTTCAGCTAGCAAATTTTAGCCAGTTTTATACATGCAAGTCTTGTTTTTCTATTACTCTATTTTTAATCACAGTTATTTACAAACCTTTTTTATCTCCCTTATTGAGGCAATGAGGAAAGTATAAGTTACTTAAAAGATGAAAAGAATGCTATTAATAACTCAATGAAAGTATGCTCTAAATCACTAACAAAAGAAATACAAATCAAAACAACCATGAAATTTCACCTTATATTCAGTAAATCAGCACAGATAACAAAAGATGGCAATAGTTAGTGATAGAGGAGTTATAGGACGATAGGCACACTAATCCATTGTTGTTGGATTAATGAATTAATATAAAACCAATGTGGAAAGCAATTTTGAATTATGCAAATAAGGTGATTAGGATTCAGAGATTCCACTGCTAGACTTATACCCCGTGGAGGTCGTTAACAAGAAGAAAGTTCCCATATACACAAATATATTTATAAGCAACAGTTTTTGTGATAGCAAAGAAAGTAGATAGATGCCTGTCAATTGCAGAATGACTAAACAAATTGTGGCACATGAAACTGATGGAACTAGTTCTGAAAACAATAGCACAAAAAATAGCGTGAAGTTTGGGACAGTGGCTCCCCACCATCGTGTGAGCAAAGCCCAACTTTAACATAAAGTCTAAAGTCAAGAAATAGACTGGTGAAATCAGCCTCCCTTAAGCAAGTTTCTCTTGTTGGGTTCCAGGTGAGGCCCATTAAGGGGCAGGGAAGATCTTCAAATTCCCTTACCATTATGAGAAATTGTTGCTGTTATTTAATGTGTTTGAAATTCAGTTATTTTAAAACAGTTGCAAATTAACTATAGGTGGTATTGATATCTGATATTAAGTTCATAATAAATCATTTAGATTTAAATATCACATATACTTTATCCCTCTTGCAAAGCTACATTTCATCATCTGGAATCAATGTCCTTGCCTGTCATCATTCCAGCCAATTTCAATAGACTTCACCTTCCCAATGAGCTGGTGTTTAGAGGATCTATTGCTTTCTTTCCTCTACAGTTATTTGGCTTAGATTCTTCCATCTCCTTCTTCCTTCTCCCACTCATTCAGTTATTTTCTCTTTGACTTCCAGCATGACAGCCCAGAGGACATTTATCACTGACCTCATTCTCAGCTTTGTTTGTGGCCCCGATAAGATTACTGCCTGGGTGCTGTTCTTGGTTTGCTAGGTAACAACCTCCTTGCTATTCCAGTGCCTTACACTCTGGAAGAAGCCCTCTTCTTCATTATTCATGGCGGTCCAGTTACTGAGCTGTATCTGACTCGCAGACCAGACCTGAAACTTGCTGAGCCAGTTTCCTTCTTTCCTTAATGCAACTCCAAGACTGACACACTCAGACCGACACCAAGCTGGAGAGTTCCTGTGTTTACAGGAATAGATCCCAGCCGAACAAGCCCTAGTCTGTCCGTAGGCCCAGATTCTAATTACCTCTCCTCTTCTCCCCTTCCTCCCCAGCATCCCACCCTCACCACAAAGCCATGGGCCATCAAGTTGTAATAGAGTGTTGAACTGTTGATTAAAACACGGTGCTATTTCCTGAATGTCAAACAACATATGACAATAAGAATATCATAAAAGATCAGGAAAATAAATGTTCAGCCTGCCTCCGAGCCGGATACACAAAGCACAAGCCCCTGAACTTTAAATGCTTTCGTGTTTGCTGGAAGCCTCAGGAGCATTAAAATTGATGACGGTAATTAGGTTGCCTTTTCAAAACAATGAAATCCAAATATAACTGAATTCTCATGGGTATAGCCAATTTCTGCCTGGGCATATTAACTTGTCTCTCCCTGAACCTGCTTTCAAACATTGATACAGTTATTTATCCATAAGTACAACATGCCCTCAGCCCCATCCAAACCATGTTTTTGTCAGGAACATCTGTGAATTCAATCCAAATCCAATACAGTCCAACAAGCATTTATTAAGTGACTTCTATGGGGAAGGCAACGTATTGACAGGATGTGTTAGAAAAGAAGAAAGAGTAAGGTATCAGGGCGGCTAGGTAGCACAGTGAATAGAGCACTGGCCCTGGAATCAGGAGGACCTGAGTTCAAATCTAGCCTCAGACACTTCACACACACACACACACACACACACACACACACAACTAGCTGTGTGACCTTGGGCAATTCACTTAACCCCAACTGTCCTGCAAAAAAAAAAAAAAGAAAGAGTAAGGTATCATAGACACCAATATATGCACATCCGCACTTACTACGGTAGCAAGGAAATAGAAACAAAAGCAAATGGCGTCAGTTGTTGGGGCTGGACTGGATGGTCTTTGGGGTTTCTTCCCAGGTTAAACTCTAAGTCTATGGTCCTGTGATTGGAAGATGGTTAAAACAAACAAAGAAGGTCAATATATGAAATTAATGGACTAATTGCATGGTGATGGTGGTGGTGATGGTGATAGCATTTATATTTGTATCAGGCACGATGGCAAGGCTTTATAAATATTACCTCATGTGATCCTCACATCAACCCTGGGAAGTAGGTGCTACTATTATCCCCAGGAAACTGGGGCAGGCAATGACTTGCCCAAGGTCATACAGCTAGTAAGTGTCTGAGATCACATTTGAATTCTGGTCTCCCCTAACTCCAAGCCCAGCACTCTATCTACTGTACCACCTAGCTGCTCCCTCAGCTTTTTAAAAAATTATGAGGAATTCATAAAAGCATGGACAAACATATGTGAACAGATATATTTAAAACAAGTTCACAGCTGTCCTAGATTCAATGATATCTAAGGTATCTTCCAACTCTCAGACTCTATGATTCTGTTACTAAACCATCTTTAAGTTCCTTCCAACTAAAAAACCTGTGATCTGATAAAATGTAACTTCTTTGAGGGCAGGGACTATTTTGTTTCTGTCTTAGTCTTCCCCATGGCCTGTAACACAGTAAGCACTTAAATGCTTGTTGATTACATGATGTATAAAATATAAATAGCCTGATAGATTAACTTTGATTCCCTTGAAAGTATAAATATTTGGCATTTGATCCTCTCCTGAGAAGCCAGTGCTTTCAGGAGGGAAAATTGAAGGTTACCCACAGAGGTAGGAAAAAGTCCTAGGAAGCATGTATTTAGGGTGGAAAGGGAGAACCAGAGACACAATTGGTCTGTTTTATAACTTTTGTCTCTTTTATTCTTGCTTCAGCAATTTCTCAGTCTCCCATGGGACTCCTCCCCTCTTTTACTCAGCCACAGTGACAATCAGACCCTTCTGGCAGCTACCATTGCCATTTATTGGCACTGAAGCAAAGTCCCATCCTTCTATTTATTTATTTTTTTAAAAAGTCAGAGCCTAGTAAATCCTAAATAAAAGGAATACTTTTATATACTCAGTAGAACAGAATAAGAAGTTTGTACCTGAAACTGAATCTTTATTGTGTACAGATTGATTTTGTTTGTGTATGTGTGTGTGTTTGTGTGTGTGTGTGTATGTGTGTGTATATGTATATGAAAATTCAACTTGTGACTCTCGAAGCTATCTTACCTGTCTGCTGTCTGTGATTCCTTTTAGTTTTCTTTATTTTCTCTTCCGTGCATTTTAAAAAATGCTTCGATGACTTCCTTTCCTTTCTTTTATTTTTCCTTTTTTTTCTTTTTAAAAATCCCATCCCTAGTTCCTCTCTCTCTCATCTTTTCTTTCATCATTCAAAATTAAAAAGAAAACTCCTGTAACAAATACACATAATTAAGCAAAACAAATGCCCACATTGGCCATGTCCAAAACATATGTGTCTCAATTTATACCTTAGACCCATCATATCCCTGTCACGGGGTTTGTAGGATGCTTCATTTGTCCTCTGAGATATTAGCTGGTCATTGTATTGATAACAGTGCTTAAATCTTTGAAAGTTATTTTTCTCCTGGTTCTACTTGTTTCATCCTATCTCAGTTCATACAAGTCTTATCAGGTTTCTCTGAAATTGTGCTTTTTGTCATTTCTTATGGAGTAATAATATTCCATTACATTCATATGCCATAATTTGCTTAGTCATTCCCTAGTAGGGTACCTGCTTAGATTCTAATTCTTTGCTATAACAAATAGAACTTTTCATTCAGGTTCTTTTCCTCTTTCTTTGATCTCTTTGAAGGTATAAACCTAGCAGTGAAATCACTGGGTTGTAAGTATGCATAGTTTAGTAACTTTGGGCCATAGTTCCAAACTGCCTTCTAGAATGGCTGAACCAGTTCATAGTTCCACCAACAGTATACAGCAATATACTTGCTTTCCCACAACCCATCCAACATTTGTCATTTTTCTTTTTTGTCCTCTTTGCCAATCTGATAAATGTGAGACAGTACATTAGAGTTACTTTGATTCATATTTTTCTAACTATTAGTGACTTAGAATATATTTTCATATGTCTATTGGCAGCTTGACTTTTTCATTTGAAACACTATCTTTTCACACACACACACACACACACACACACACACTTCACCATTTAAATATGGAGAAATGGCTCTTATTCTTATAAATTTGAGTCAGCTTCTTATATGTCTAAGATATCACTTTTATCAGAGAAACTTGTTGATTTCCCAGTTAACTGTTTCTATTCTAATTTTAACTACATTTTGTTTGCACAAAACTTTTTAATTTAATATGATTAAAATTTTTCTTTTTATCTTCTATGATCCTCTCTTTCATTTGTCCAGTCATGAATTCTTCTCCCATCCAGAAGGTTCTTGCTTTCTTGTTTCTCTAATTTCTTTATGATATGACCTTTTATATGTAAATCATGTATACTTTTGGAGCTTATTGTTTATGGTATGATATGTTAGTCTATACCAGGGATGGGGAACCTATGACTTCTGGACCACATGTGGCCCTCTAGGTTCTCAAGTGTGACCCTCTGATTGAATCCAAACTTCACAGAACAAATCCCCTTAATAATAGGATTTGCTCTGTAAAACTTGTACTCTGTCAAAAGGCCACCCCCCAAGGACCTAGAACGCCACATGTGGCCTTGAAGTTGTAGATTCCCTACCCCTGTTAGATTGCATTCTAATTGTCTGAGCAGTTTTTGTCATATAACAAGCCCTTATCCCAGGATTTTAGATTAATCAAACCCTATGCTCCTATATGTTCATTTGCTTGTGTATGTTGTATACCCTCTTTATTCTATAGATTAGCCTGTCCATTTTATGACATTGTCAAATAGTTTTGATGATCACTGTTCCATAGTGTCAGATCTGGGACTGTTAGGCCCCCTTCCTTCCAACTTCTTTTTTTCAATTATTTCCCTTAAGATTCTTGACCTCTTGTTCCTCCAGATGAATCCTAGAGTTTAAGACAATGCTTGGCATATAGTAGTTGTTTAATAAGTGTTTGTTGATTGAATTCTACTTTTATTTTTTCTAGCTCTGTAAAGTAGGCCTTTGGTAATTTATTGGTATGGCACTAAACAAGCAAAGTCACTTAGGCAGCATTGTCATTTTTATTATATTGGCACAGCCTACCCATGAGCAATTAAGATCTCTTCATCCATTTAGGTCTGTTCTTGTATTCATATAGAGTTCCTGTATGTGTTCCAGGCCCATCCTATTAATGCCAATATTCGCTTGGTGTTATTATGTGACTTTGAGCTCCAGGACACTCTATCTAGGCCCTGAGGATTTAAAAATATTTATCACCAAAAAGGCAATAGAGAGCCTCATAGGAGGTTCAAGCAAATAGCAACATATTACAAACAAGGAATTAGGAAGGAGAACTGGAATAAAAGATGTCATCCAAGAAAGACGTGAGTGTAAAAGGAGATAGGCTGGTGATGCAGAGAGAATGAGAAATAATCATATCAAAATATTTATCTCAATGTTAAAAAAAACAAGTTCATAGACCCTCAGGTTAAGAACTCATCCTCTAACTGGAATCTCCCTGACCCCTAAGATTCCACAAAAACAAACTTTCATCATCTAATTTCTATTAAGTTCTAGGCATGTGTTTATTTATGTCCATGATGACAGAGGAAAAAGCTAGAATCACTAAGATCAGGAAGATCTTAAGACAACGTGAGACAGAGCAGAGATTTCTATTGTCTTCATGGTTTAAGTTTGGTGAGACTTCAACTCTTAGTTCCCTACATCATGTTTCCTATCAAGTCTGTTTGTTTTTTCCTGGAGGCTGGGGAGGATAAAGGGCCTTGAAATTTTCCTTGGCTGACAGGCCTGCTGAACTAGATTCAATAACATATACAAACACATATTCTATACATACATCTGTCGATGAAATATAGTAAGATCATCCAACATTTGACAGAAGCAAAACCAAAATACCAATTGTAACCAAGGCAGGAATAAAGAAAACAGTTTGTTCTCTCTCACTGAAACAAGGAACACAAAACATTAGTTAGTGATGAGCAATGAGGCAGACAGTGAGGACAGCTCTTGCCTTGCAGTGGTTGATGATAGAACTCTATGTACCTGTTGATACTGGGCAGGACAAATGCCCTTGGCTTACTTTCAAAGGCCCAATACAAACAACATCTCTTTGAGTTTTTAAAATGCAGTGAGTGCCTTTGTACTAAAAACACCGGCAAACAAAAGACAAACAGACTGTAATGATACCTTCAATTTGCTTCAGGAAAGCTTCTTTTTTAAACAACAATAAAACATATATTTTATTAATTAAAAAAAATATTTGTATTCCCTTCCTAAAAGACTATTACCTTCTCTCCAACCCTCCCTTGTAACTAAGAAATGCAGTTAAGCAAAACGCACCAGCCTGTTGGTCATGCCAGACAACATATGCCTCATTTCACGTCTATAATTGATGACTTTTTCTCCGATTGGAGGGAAGCATGCTTCACTGAAAGTACTTTGAAGTCAGGATCAGTCCCCTCATGGATCAGATTTCTGATAGGGAAGGGCCATTGGGTCAAACATCATTTGAATCTGGGAAACATGTCTGGCTTTGAGTCAAAGAATTTCAGAGCTGGAAGATACTTTAAGGTTCATCAAATGTTACCCTTTCATGTTACAGGTGGGGACACTGAGGTGGAATTGATTTGCTTGGGGTCTCACAAGGAGTTAGTGATAGAGCTGAGACTCTGGACCCCTGACTCCAAAGCCAATGCTGTTTCTATGACATCATCCTGCTTCTGGTCACATGATATCTTTCTGAAAGGCTATATCCTCAGAAGCAGAACATGTACCTTCCCCCCCCCTCCCCCCTTAGCCCACTGATTGCACTGATTGTAGATGCTGTGCCGGCTTATCCCTAGCAAATGGGGGATATACTCCAGGTTCTAATGAAATTGCCACTGTAGGTATCCTACCCAGGGCTAGCGCACGATGAAGGAGGGGTATTTCCCTCAAGGGCATCTGATTAGGGAGTTTTCCAGAGGTGATGGGCCTACAGAGGAGCAAGAGGACGTTGATGACTGCCTCAAAAGCTGAGCTTTTTGTGTTTTGAACAAAAAAAAAAGACATCTTTTATGAAGCTTAATTTAGTTTATGGCACACACATGTTTCTAATCAGGGATGTTCTGGTAAATGTTTAACAACTGACTCTCCAAGAAACAGAAGTGTAGGCAGGACATAATTTTAAGTTTAATTTGCATTATTATCATTTTTTCCATCATTTCTTATAGTCTACTGTAGGCAAACTATGACCCTTGGGCTATCACTAACCCTCTCCCAGTCTACTTTTTTTTGTATAGATAAAAATAGAGTTTTAATTTAAGTAAAGTTTTATTGCATTTAAAAATATAAAAGCATTCTTAGCTCTCAGAATACACAAAACTAGGCTGGCTGGAATTGGCCCTCAGGAAGCAGTTGGCTGACCCCCTGGTCTAGACAATCAACCATACAATAAATCAAGCCCTGAATTTATAGGTTGATTTCTGAGGTGTTAAAGCTCACGCTGAACATTTAACAGTCACCTCTTGTGAGCCAATTGGAGCTGTCTCCAGTATACCCGTTTCCAACCCAACTGTTCCTTGGTTGTAATTATCTTGCTTCTTGCTGGGCTCTTATTTATGGGGATTTGGGTTGTCCTTGTCTCTAGCTGTCTCTTTAACCAGTAACACTTGGAAATGTAGAAGGGTTATGTTGTCTTTTTTCCCCCTAATTCTCTGGAAAACTCTTGTGGATTAATAAACTGAGAGTGGCATCAGACATCTGGGTGAAACATCATCAGCATCGCCATCATCATTATCCTCTTCAAAACCGTAGATTTACGGTTCCTAGAGGTGAACTAGTTTAGTCTCCTCATGTCTCTGTTCCTTCTAGGATAAACTATAAATGCTGTTTGGCATTTAAAGCACTTCACGATCTGTAACCAACCTGCCTTCCCAGATTGGTTTTACTTTATTGCTCTTAAAAAATTCTCAGTTTCAGACACTGACCTGCTCAGTGTCCCCCATATACAACACAACAGTTCACTTCTCCTGCCTCCATGCCTAGAATTCTCGCTTTTTTTATCTCTGCCTTTTTGAATTCCTAATTCCAGTCAAGGTTGGAGCTCAAGTGCCCCCTTGTATACTAGGCCTTTCTTAGTTATTAGAATCCCCCCTTCCCTTTGTAAATACTTTATGTGTGTGCGTATGTAATGTATGTGTGTACATATGTAACTTCAAAGGATTTTAGGGCATAATTCTATAACCGATTCTGGTCTGCTAGCCACAGAGTGGACAATAGCCTCTGTAATTGGCTAAAGTTGGAGATCTGGAGCTAGGGGTGCATTCAAAAGTCCTTAATCAACCTCAGCATTCTACTCGCTAGGGAGACCTCAGCTCTTGGTTTAACTCATTTGCGGGTATTGTCTGAAGAGAAATTTTACTCTGTAGGGAGACCTTCGTTCTAGGTTTAGCTCATTTTCATTTATTGTCTGAAGAGAAATGATGCTGAAAGAGGAGAAGCCTTGGGACCTTTCTTACTGAGGTCAGCATATGACCCTGTAAAAATGAACCTCAGTCCTTTGTCTTGATATTTGTCTTTTCATTTTATTTTAGGTGGAGGAATTGAAGGCTTTGACATTGTGAGTTTTGAATGTTCAGGGTGTCTGGAGTTCCAGTCATCTTGGTGTCTGCCAATCTAAGAGCTGAGTCAGGTCTGGGTTTTATTGTGGCTATCCCAGCACTGATGCTTAGAGGATTGAGAAGTGAGGGACCTAGTCCAACGGAAGCTGAGACAAAGATTCGTCCTGCTATTAGACACTAGTTGGTGTCTAAGCCCAGCATCCCCAGATACTGAGGTTAGGTATAGTGGAGACTGAACTACCATGGTGTTGTAGGGAAGTGTTTGCATTTTTGCTATTGCTATGTCTTCAAAGTAAGTATCTTTTTGTAAAAGTTAAGTGGTTAATTGGAACTGAGGCACTAGTCAGTGGAACTGAATAGTAGGGTGAGGGGAATATACTTGGACCAACCTTGATCAGTGATAGTGAACCCAGAGCATACCTCCTCCCCCCACATATACATACACATATTTAGATATATTTCTATATAATCTATTATATACTTTACAATGATACAGCCACATATTTATAGTAATATATTTAAATATATAGTCATGTATCTATATATAGAATTTATAGAGAATATGTAACATATAATTACATATTTATACTGAATATTTTCATATTTATCGCATTCATATTTTTATATTTATATACATATTTTACTTATAATCTCTGAGTGTGTGATACTCTCCACTCTTCCCCCACAGTAGAATGTAAGTTACTTGAGGGCAGCAATTGTTTTCATTTTTATCTTTTCTATCTCTGTTGCCTAGCACAATTTCTGGCACAACAACCCTTGTTGAATTGAACTGAACCTGAAATCCTGAGAGGCTGAGAGAGTCCAGCAGATGAATGCAGGGACTTTCATTTCTTGTCTTTGTATTTTCCATACTTAGTGAGTTCCTAGCATATAGTAGGTGGTTAAATGGTGCGTCTTGATTGATCGATTGATAACAGACCCTGAATGGTTCATTATCTCCCATCTGTAAAGGTATTATTGACCCACAGAAACATTGTACTAAAGTGTATTTGTTTTGAATACTGCTACCTCACATTCATGCCTTGAGTTTTAACTCCCAGGAGAAATACAGAAAAAGGTTTGTGGTCTTTTTGGTTTTGGTTTTTTAATAAGAAGGTAAAAATATTGAAAGGTAGTTTAAATTCTGAATACTTTGGACTATGCAGCAGTTATTATGTGCTATCATGTATCATTGCCAGGGCCAAAATTTACTCCAGAGTGTTCATCTGTTACTAGATTATGTGCCAGTATGACTGAAATTTAGTTACTTTTACCTCTAATGAATGCATATTTTAAAAATGTATGGGGACTTGCAAATTCAACCAATAGGACTTCAAACAAAAAAAGGAACAGGGAGAAAGAATGCTGTGCATATGTATCTACTAAGCTATATATTAAAGACATTTACTTTGAAGGAGTAGCAACAATAAAAATGCAAACACTTCCCTGCAACACCCAGGGAATTCAGTCTCCACTATACCACCACAGGTCTGGGGATAGTGGGCTCAGACATCAAGCAGCATCTAATAGCAGGATAAGTCTTTGTCTCAGCTAACATCGGGCTGAGTCTCTCACTCCTCAGTCATCCAAGTATCAATGCTGGGATAACTGTAAAACCTAGAAAAAATCTGGTGTCTGATTGCTAGACACCAAGGTACCTGGATGCCTGGACACCTTGAACTTTCAAAACTCATTATGTTGTAGCTTTCAGTTCAGTTACATTATAGGAAGAAATGTTGAAGGAACTAGGAATGGTGAGACTGTAGGAGAAAAAGCATGTGTGTGAGGGATGGGGAGGGAAGAAGAGATGAAAGGGGAAGGAACAGACTGTCTTCAAATATTTGAAAGGATTGAAGGATTCCTCACATTTGTTCTGCTTGACCATAGAGGGAAAAACGAGGAAAAATGGGTTGAAGTTACAAAGGCAAATTGGGGTTTGATGTCATGAAAAACTACCTGAGCTCACTCAGTGAGTAGTAGGTCCCTCTTTGCTGGAGGTCTTCAATCCAAGTTTGAAAGATATATGTTGTAGAAGGGACTCCTATTCCAGTTATGAGTCAGCCTAGCTACCCACTGAAGTCTCTTGTAACTATGGAATTCCATGATTTTGTAATGTCTATAAAGGTTTTCTGTTCTCTGATAACTATCCATTTTTGGAAACACAAATGAATATTTGTGCAAGAAAAAATACCATCACACTGAATTTGTATAACACTAATGAGTTGTTAATTAATTTATGGAATTATGAAATGGGGAAAACACTTCCAGTTCTTTGGATACTTGCATGGAAAGACTCTGATGGCAGTGGGGAGTAATGCTTCAATCACCCTTTAATAAGGTATAGAGGGTGCAGGGTTTTCAAAAAGCAACAAAAAATGGTAGGGAAGGGATACAGGAGTGGGAATGGGCATAGAGTGGTGAAGGAAGGCAGGAAACATGGGAAAGAGGATCAGGAGGGGAAGAGATTGAGAGAACCTCTCATGTAACCATGGATTATAGTTGGGAGTACTTAGAAATATGAATTCAAATGGGAATGGAAGAGTGTTGGGGGTTGGGGTGGGGCAGGAGTTTGAGGTCTCATAGGGTTTTGGTGGGGGACAGATTAGTTCTTATCTGTGCCATCTTGGGTTCATTAACATTTCCAAATCATCTCAAAGTTGTCTGTACAGCTTTAAAGTTAACATGTCCACATTATCTCAAAACTATCAGCCCTATATGGGGTTCTTTTGGTCTTACTACAGATGTCTGGAGCTTATCTGAGATTTATGTATCATAAGACCAAGGGGTGTTGACAGTAAACAATAGATCGCTTCTCCTGACTTAGCACATAGTCTAAGGATATGAGTTTTGGTTTATAGATGATACAGTTTGCAATTTATGCTCCTTTGATCTTTGGAACAGTCTGTGACTTCTAGGTTTCCCTTTGTAATCTTTGTTGGTGAGTTATCTCAGTTGTGCCCCACTCTCCATGATCACTTCAAAGTCTTACTTCTTGTTGTTGTGACTTGAGGTAGCTAGGTGGAGTTCAGTGTTGGACCTGAAGTCAAGAAGACTCGTCTTCCTGAGTTCAAATCTAGCCTCAGACACTTACCAGCGGTGCGACCCTGGACAAGTCACTTAACCCTGTTTGCCTCTATTTCCTCAGCTATAAAATGAGGGAGAGAAGGAAATGGCAAACTACTTCAGTATCTTTGCAAAAAAAAAAAAAATCCTAAATGGGATCAGGCATGATTGAAAAATCGTTACCTTATAAACTTACTATACTAACTAGAAGGTGAGGTGATGGTCAGGTGTATCAAAACAAGATTCAATTTTAACACAGCTATCAATTCACGAATCAGTCCAAGCACATTTAAAAATAAGCAGCTTCTCTCTCTTGGTTTGACTCCTTTGCTGATGACATCTGTTGAAAGAAAATTCTGTAAGGGAAGAAGCAGTGGGTCTTTTCCCCTCTGAGGCCAATATGTGACCCTGTGAGCCTCCTTAATCCTTTTGCCTCACTGTTTAATCTACTTTATTAAGTAAATTAATCTGGAGGCTCTGACATTATGAGTTTCAAAAGGCAAGGAAAGTGAGCCACTGGGAATCTGATTCCACATCTGGTTTTGTAGTCATCTCATTGATGTCCTGTTGGAGCAAGGAGTGACTTTGAGGAGTGACCTTAGGTAACTAGCCCTTTGGTAGCTCAATGATTTATTTAGCAGTGATGCTACATTTGAATGAGAGCTTTGTGGGACTAATACTATGTAGAAATGATGTTAAGTAAAAGTTCACTCCCCCCAGACATCAAGGTAGGATAAGGAAATAGTATGCCCCAGAAATGTTCAGGGGAAATATTTATACTACTCTTCTTGCTATATCTTTGAAGTAAATATCCTTTTACAAAAGCTTTTAAAAAAATAAAAATATGCAAAGTAATGTATTAGCCCATATTTAGGGGTAAAAGTATCATCTAACTCATAGCTTACTTTCCAGAGCCTTCTGGTATGTCAACAAGATAAAGAAGGAAAAAGGAGGTAAAGAAATCTGGGAACCCGTAGCATCAATGCAATATTTACAGCACCCATGATCATGATAAAGACTGTGCCTATAAGTATCACATGATGTTCAATCACAAAATATATCAGATTATCTAGATAGAGGATAGAACTGAAGGATTTATTTAGACACCAGAAAACCGAATTCCCAAACCAGTAAGCTGATTCCATCATAGTACAAAGATATTCAGAAACCATAATAATGCTGAGAGCCATGCCATCCTTTAGCCTTCCCACAAACCAATACAAGATCAATATTTACTTACAAAACTCTCTATCTCCTTGCCTGGGCCTCCTCTCCCCACAGAGTCTGGCTAGCTCTCAACTAGCTTTCTGTGGGCTCTGTTTACCTTCAGCAAAACTCCTCCCACCACAGGCTCCATGTGACCACACTCAGCCTATTAGGGGGCAGAGTTTACTTTCAAAGCAGGGGAGATCTTCAGACTTCCCCCTAGGTCTATTAAGGGGCAGGGAAGATCTTTAAATTCCCATTTCCATTACATTCAGCCCCAAGATCTTTCATGTCCCTTACAGAGCAAAAATGCCTTAACAATAAATGAGAGTTCAGGGATAACTGGTGGAAAAACTGGTGTCAACAGAACTTTGCAAGAATGTAACAGGGTTAATAGAAAAACTTTGCATATAAAACAATAGCTTAGGATAATAGAAAAACTTTGCCCATAAAACAATGGCTTAGGGTGGATACTTGGGCATGAGCATTCTATCCTTCCCACCTCAAACGAATGGGGCTCAGAATCTGAGGGTGAGGGGCAAAGGTCTCTTCCTCAAAGCTGCTTCAAGCTGAAATTGGACATAGAGCTGTTCCTGACCCAAGAGGTCCCATTCGAGAGCTCAGTTCTTCAGCTATCATCTGGAGTTTGGGCAATGCCAGGTCCAGGAGGTCCTGTTCGAAAGATCATTTCTTTAGCAGTCATCTGGAACTTGGTTGATGCCAGGTCCAGAGGTAGCACACCACAGTCATGGAAAGAGGATGACATCTGGCTTAAGCAATCAGGTATCTGCAGGTGGAGGGTACCAATCCTGCAGAAAACAAATCTCACAAACAAGTTTAACAAACAAAAAGTTAAAAAGAAACAAATATAGGGTCAGTCATCCCACTGGAATCCATGAACTCACTTTCATAACCTCATTTGCAGCAGAATATATTATACTGTCCTCCTTGCTCTATTTCAGTGACTTGATACCCTGCCACCAGTTCAGCACATTGACCACTTCCACCTATCCCAGCACTTTCTTTAATGTGAGTTTCCCTGTACTTGTGACAAACTTGGATACAATGGTTCTGGAGAATCTGTAGGGGCAGTTTCACTTCTTTATTCTGTCTAACATCAAGCCCATTTTCTTGATACATTTTGTGTAGTTCATTAACTGGAAATTTTCCTAAAATCAACCCTTGCTCTTAATAGAGCAGTAAACAGTTCTTTTCTTGGCAATCTATTCTGACTTTGAATCCACTGGCTATTTACTCTTCTGTCTCAAAGATATTTATCATTTTCCCATTCTCCTAAGTAACTTCATTGTAAAATCTTATCCTGCACCTCTGAAAGAGGGCCCCGTATTTCACCAACTAGTAGAGTCAGAAGTAGGGGCTTATAAGCAGGAGGAGCTGTCTTCACCATGATATTTTTATGAGGAACTGCTAAAGGGATATCATGATATGTATCTGCATTTCCAATCCTGATAGCAGTTTTCATTACTTCTCCTTTCAACTTTCTCATGCAGTTTCTAAGTGAGTACCAGGATTTGTCTCCACTAGGCCACATAGAATCAGTGGGATACATTCTATTGTATCCATAAGCAGCTAAAGCTAATAGATTGGTCATATTGTTACGTCCTGCCAAATGAAAGTCTGTAAAAGCTGTCTGGACAAAAGAATTCTGGCAAATACTTAAAAATTTCAAGCAGTCCACTTTATCTTTCACTACCCCAGCAACTCCTTCTTCAATGATTCTTACCATTTATTCTCCCATCCTTTGGGTGAATTTACTCAAAATATCAGTGATCTCCTTTTGAGTGAAATCCTCAAGTATCTCTTTGAATACTGCTTGCCCCCTCTGACTCCTCTGCCCCCTTCTCAGTAGGGGGCAAGCTTCTGCCCCTAAAAGGCTTCACCATGAAACAATGTAACATTCAGTAACATTGTATCACCATTCTGTACAACACATGGAGTTTTTAGGGAGTCATTGACATGGCAACTAGGCTCAGACTCTACCAAAGCTATATGAACTTTCCTCCAGTTACTTTTTTGCTTCCTTTTCTGAGCCAAATTTGCAACAGCCCTCTCTGCTTTCAGAGACTCTCCAGTACTCTCTCCTTCCACCTGAGACTCCAGGTTGCTCTTCTAAAGGAGGCTGTGAATGCTGGCACTTAGCCAACTCTTGTAACAGTTTGTCTCTGCTTTTACACACAGTACAGTAGCCTGTTAGTAAATCCCAACCTTTTCTACTCACTGCCTCCAGCTCTCTCCCAGGTTTTATTGGTATTCTTTGCAAACATGTTTCTAAATATCTAGGCTCTCCCTGTTGCAGTCTCTGTTCTCAGTTTTCACAGAGCCCTGTACTTTTATATCACTCCCTTGCTAGGGGAGCACAAGGCAAATTCTCCAATCCTGGGATAGCCATTTCTTCTTCTGACTCCAACTAGAGGTCTGATATTTTGTGATCCCATCCTCATTGCCAAATGTAGTGCCAATATAATATTTACAGTGCCCAGGATCACAATAAAGACCGTGACTATAAGTGTCACATGACATTCAATCACAAACTATATAAGATTATCTAGATAGAGGATAGAACTGAAGGATTTATTTAGACACCAGAAAACCGAATCCCCAAACCAGTAAGCTGATTCCATCATAGTACAAAGATATTCAGAAGCCATAATAATGCTGAGAGCCATGCTATCTTTTAGTCTTCCCATAAACTAATACAAGATCAATATTTACTCACAAAACTCTCTATCTCCTTGCCTGAGGATCCTCTCCTCCCAGAGTCTGGCTAGCTCTCAAGCAGCTTCCTGTGGGCTCTGCTTCCCCTTCAGCAAAACTTCTCCCACCACAGGCTCCATGCAACCACACTCAGCCTATTAGGAGGCAGAGTTTACTTTCAAAGCAGGGGAGGTCTTCAAACTCCCCCCCAGGGGGATAAGGGGCAGGGAAGATCTTTAAATTCCCATTCCCATTATAGAACCACATCAGAAGCTTATGGAAAAGAGCAGCAATGCATTGCTGAACTCTAGACTAAGATAAATGCTAGTAGGCAGACCAATTAGAGTTCATGTTCAGTGTTCCAAATGACTGTGGGAAATGAATCTGTTCAAGATGGCTTATCCAAGTTCCTGAGTCATTGTTCTTGACTCTCTCCCATCCACATGTCTTGCTGGTCTGTTTGTACCAATAGTAAGGTCTTGGACTTCTATAGCTTTACAGATATGCTTCTAGTAAGACATTCAGCAGCAGAAGCACAGACTCTCAAAGTCTACATCTGGACTTCTACAACATATCCAACAAGTCATCACCCAGTCTTTGCTTGAAGACTTCCAGTGGGGGGAGGTAGCTACTACCTCCTGAGATAACCCGTTTTACTTTTGGATAATAGGTAGATTTCCCTGACATTAAGCCTAAACTTGCCTCTTGGCAACGCCCACTATTGCTACTAGTTTGTCCCCCTGGTACCAAGCAGAATTGGTTTAATTTCTCTTCTATGTGACAATACTTTAAATATTTGGCAGTAGGCTTAATGGCCTATGTATCCTTTATTCTCCAGGCTAAAAAGACCCATTTCTTTTAACAGAAAGTTGAAATATGGCATCAACTCAAGTTCTTTTACCACCTTTTTATTGTCTTCTGGATATTCTCTAGTTTATCAATGCCCTTCCTAAAATGTGGTGCTCAAATAGATGTAGTCTAACCCTATAGTATTAGGGTTGAATATAGTAGAACTATCACCTCCTGGTCTTGAACATTATAGAAAAAAAAGTAATTATAGCAGGTCTTTCGTTGTAGCAAGTAGCCTTAAAGTGAATATCCACCAATTGAGGAATGGCTAAAAAATAGAATATCATTATATCATAAGAAAGATGGAGATGATAAAGTTATAAATGGGATGGATGCAGAGGAACCTAGGAAGACTTTTATTAACTGACACAGGATAAAGTGAGAACCAGAAAGACAATTTATCAGTGACTACAACATCACAAAGGAAAACAATGGTAAGAGAATTAAGAACCATGAACAATGAAATAATCAGTCAGGACTATTGATAACACATCATGTTTCCAATCTCTTGGCAGAGTGGTGGTAGACTAGAGGTATATAATGAGACATACATTTTCAGATATAGCCAACATGTAGATTTATTTTGAATGCCTATACAAATGTAACCCTATACAAATGTGTTGCCATGAGGATACTCAGGTAAATGCCCCCTAGAATCTACCGGCTGGTGACATTTTGGCACTGGGACTTCTGGGATGACTTTGTGGAGATTTCTGAGAGAAAGACACAGAAGAGGAGCATAGCTCCAGAAATCTCCACAAAGCTGGCCCGGAGGTCCCAATTACAAAATATCTTTAGCTAGTGGATTTTGGGAGTGGGGGGCACCCAGCTGCTAGAGTGTCAACATGGCAATGCAGAGTTATCTCTATATATTTAAAAGCAATACTTTTATTTTTTTAGGGAGGTGGTAAAGAGTTAGGGAGGAGCAAGGGATATTGACAGGGATACTTTAAAAGGATAGAAAAGAAAAAAAGAGCATCAAGAAATCATTAAAATTAAATCACTTCAAAATAATTAAGAGTTATTTAAATCATTAAAAATACACAGGAAAGAGTGAAATGGACAGAACAATTTTTTTAAAATATTCAAAACAAGGTAGAAGAAAGGCCAGAAAGGGACAGAGACAAGTAGGGAAGTGTTAGAACTACCACGTTACATTTGAATTATTTTCCAAAACTGACCACTACGGAGATATATGCTTGTGTGTTGTGTGTGTGTGTGTGTGTGTGTGAAAGAGATTTTCAGTTTCATATGTAGTCCTCTTTTTCTGTCCTTGGTATACGGAAATGTTCTTTTTTTGCTGATATTGATCAAGTTCATAATTATAAAAAGAAAAAAAAACTACCTACTCCCAGAAGCTTTCTCAAAAAGCCCAATTTGATTCCAATTGTTATAGTAATTCTCCAGGACTTAGCGCAGTTCTTTGTATATATGTGGGGAGAGTTGATCAAAGGAGTCGATAAACTTATAAGTAAGTGAGTCAATTGTTCAACTGTTTAACTATATCTTCCAGTGGAGGGTATGAACATGAACCTTGGGGGCTCATCTCCCTTTATCAGAGAGTTCTTTGATCATTGCTGCTATACCAAATGAGTACGCAATTAATCTTAATTTCATAGAATTAAGCATATATAAGATATGAACACATTATGAGAAGTAGAAATTTGTAGGTATTAATGTTGTTACTACATGGGAGTGTTTTCATGGTCATTTTTTCCCCCTAACTTCCTGTTATTCTCTTTCCTTTGTTGTTGTTTGTCTTTTGCTTTTAAAGGGTCTAAGGACTTCATGGGTGATGTCTTCTGGACTTGCATGTAAATTGGCTTTAAGTGAGGCAGAGTTGCATAAAGTCATCAATCTTATTCTCTCTTCCAGAGCCATTGGAATCCAGTGGCAGCACAAAAGTCAAAATAACATCCTGGGCAATGGTCCAGAATGATCCCAGTGGATGATCCCAGCATCTTTGAAATCTGACCAAGCTCTAAATGCTTCACATACCTGTTTCAGCCACCTTTGGCTTTTGGAATAAATTGTTCTTATCTGCCCATTCTGCTGGGGGAAATCTTCACACGCTTGAGGAAGACAACTTCCTAATTCACCAGCAGGTTTGAGGTGGGTCAGCAACCATCAACCTGGTTTAGCCGGTCTGCTGAGATAATTTTACAAGGGCGTGGCCACTTGGAATGCTACAATTTAATGGAGCCACAGGTAAGAGTTGGGTGAAAGGTGAACATCAAAGGTGGATAAGCAGCCCTGAAAAGGGCTCAGCAAGCCCTCACACCAGAGGTGCTAGTCCTCCCTGAACACAATACTGCTCCTTTCCTTTATATCATCCCTCAAATCAGCATCCAATAGACTGTTCAGCATATATCTGACTGATTTCTAGCCTCCCTTCTCTACCTCTAATCCAACTGCTAACCATTTCTTAGCATAAATATAAGGTTATAATAATACAGTCAGGGTTTCCTGAGCGAAACCTCTGTATTTCCACTACCATGAAAAAAAATGATGCTTTTTATGAGAATAAGAACTTTCACAATGAATAAGTTCATGATTCCACACACTGACCTTACTCTAGAGTTTGGAAGTAAGAGAACCTAAGCAACTTCCATTTGAAACAGATAAGTGATGTGTACGTGTATTTGCCTTTTTTTTTTTTTTTTGTATCTCAGTGCTTAGTACCATGTCTTGTACATAATAGGCATATAATAAATGCTTGTTGTCTCGACTGATGGCAACAGGATATGAGATAGGAAGTACAGGTGATATTAGTCCTGTGATACTGACAAAGGAACCGAGGTTCAAAAAAAATCAAGTAGAAGCTAAGTTTCTTGAGGGCAGGAACTTTTTCACTTTGGGTTTGAATACCCAGTGCATAACACAGTGATTTGGACATAGAAGAAGCTTAGCAAATGTTTCTTGGATGAAAGTAATCTGCCCACAGTCACACAACTGTTAAGTGTTAGAATCAGAGCTCAAAGCCAGGTCTTCCTAGTCTAAGCACAAGGCTCTTTTGCCTAATCCAATAAAAGATCATAGGATTATAAATCTAGTGTTGAAAACAGGGGTGTGCTGAAGCCAGCAAGCTGATTGTAAAATTTTCAGTGTGAACATTTACACCTTGGAATTCAACAAATGTTACAAATCAGGACTTGGTTTACTGTTTCATTGATTGTCTAGGCTTAAGAATGTGATGGAAAAGATGTTAATAGTTCGGATTGACCTTAAAAGCATCCTAAACACATTTTCCCTGGAGAGAGCCAGTTGTTAAACATTTACTAGCACACCCCTGGAATGAACTTTAGAAACCATATGATCTAAACTTCTCAATTTAGAACAAAATTAGAAATAATTTATAGAAATAAATTAGAAGTAATAAATTAGAAACTTCTCTGTGTTCCAGAGAAGTTGTGATTTACCTAAGTCATACAGCAAGTAAATGGCAGAGTCAGCATTTGAACTCAGGTCACCCAAAGTCCAAGTTTATTCTTTTCACCAGACCTCATTGTCTCCATTGCTCTTTCAATCCAATGAAGAACAGAGATGTGACGGGGGGAGAGAGAAGACTTAGGGGATTCATTTCTCTCTGACTTGAGCTAGAGAAAGGCTGGACTTTGACTAAAGACGACAAAAATGCCATTCTCCTAACATAGTGAAGATGAAAAGGTGAATCAACATTCAAGTCTAGAGGAAGATTAAAGAGGTACAAAGTCTTCAGTATCACTGGATATTTGGCCTTATTTGACAGATAAGTACAGAGAACTGGGATGAATAAAGAGGACTGAACTGTCAAGAGGTAAGGCTTCCTTTACATTGCCACTAGCTAAAAAGTTTGTCTACCCAGTATGGTTCAATTTTAATAAAACTGAATTCAGAGCAAATCAGATCATTCTTGGGGAGCCTGCTTGGGGTTTTCCTTTGACCCACTATGATTCCACTGGTTCTATAAACTATACCCCATGCGAGACATCTTTATATATTTGTATATTTGTTGTTGTTTAATCATTTTTCAGCTATGTCTGACTCTTCAAGACCCTGTTTGGGGTTTTCTTGGCACAGATATGGGAGTAGTTTGCCATTTCCTTCAGCTCATTTTACAGATGAGGAAACTGAGGCAAATGGGCTTAAAGTGACTTGCCCAGGTTCATACCACTAATAAATATCTGAGACCAGATTTGAACTCAGGAAGAGAAGTGAAAATTCCAGGCCTGGTATTCCGTCCACTGTGCCACCTAGTTGCCTCTGTTCTTACCAGCCTCCAACCTGTCACAATGATCTTAATATGTTCTACTCAAATCCGTTTCCTTTTATTCAACTCCTCACAACTCCTTCCCTCCCATGAAGAAATCAATTGCAGATTCAGTCACCATTAGCCCTTATTCAAAGGCCTCAGAAAGATGTGATTCACATTATTTAAGAAGATTTGATCACTAGTGTAGTCATTACATAACTTGAAGATACAAAGACTAGACTCTGCTGGCTTCAGTTTTTATACTATAACACTAGGACCTAGAGGGCAAAACTTGGATGGGGAAAGACTGGACTAGTTTCAGGTCATTCCAATACCTTACTGCCTTTAAGACAAACAAGGGTCAGGACATACAGGACAGTAATCCCAAGAATGTGCATGCACCACAGTAGGCCCCCTTCAGTGGAGAGAATACCAGGCTTGGAGTAAAGAAAGACAGAGTTTAAATCCTACCTCAGATATTTACTAATTGTGTGACCCTAGGTAAGTCATGTACCCCCTCTCAGCCTCGATTTGGCAGAAAAGCAGAGCTCCCTTGGTCAGACTGTAAGATCCTTGAGAAGAGGGACTGCATTATTTTTTGTATGTGGAGCCCCAGTGCTGAGCACCTTGCTCACTGATTGGGTTGCAAAGAGTGAGAGGGACAGAGAGACAGAGACAGAGAAAGGTTGGGTACCTTCCTTAAATAACTGCATAGTAATGAGTCAGTAGGAACCTGAGTAATTTTACTCAGAGATAGTTGTTTGAATCATTAGACCACCCAGCCTTAAGGCTGAAAACCCATACAGTCAAAATTTAACCTAATCATCTGAGAAAAAAGCTGTCATTGTGGAAAACCAGTCCCATAACTCTACATGAATTCATAGGACTAGAAGTGCAGATTTATTCCAAACCCATTCTGAAAGATCCCCAGGCAAAGGGATTCCACAGTTTACCTTGGCACTCAATTCTGTTGTCTCATAGGACTTAGTGCTGGCAAGTTCTTCCTTGTGTCTAACTCAATTCTCACCCCTTACAATTTGATCCTATTTCTTATTTTCCTGAACATAGTAAAAATTGCATCCTGAGTAAACTTTTAGGCAACAAAAAGAAGTAAGATTTGTGTAAATCTGTATAAAAAGCAATGTGATATAATGGAAAGAATGCTTATGGTGGAATTGCAAGATGTGGTTCTGGATCCTGATTCTGCCATCCACTCGTTTTGTGACATCAGACAGGATGATTCTTTCTGAGTTCAGTTTCCTCATGTGTAAAATGGAGATAATTATACCTGCTCAACTGTCTTCATAGGATTTTATAAAAATCATATGATTCTTATATACAAATATATGAAAAACATCTTGAAAACCTTAAGGTCTACACAATTGTAAGCAATTATCATGGCTATAGAAAACTGATTAAGTCATCACAAGAATTACATATGGATTTCAGTAAGGCCTCAATTCTCAACAAATTATTTCATTCACCAATCAATCAATAAACATTTATTAAGTGCCCCCTACATGCCAGGCAGTATGCTAAGCACTGGGGATACAAAAAGAAGCAAAAGACAGTTCCTGCCTTCGTGGAGCTTATAATCTAACACAGAAGACAATAAATAAAGAAATATATACAAATAGGAAATAATTAACAGAGGGAAGGCACTAGGATTAAGAGGGATTGGGAAAGACTTCCTGTAGAATAAAAGATTTTAATTGGGACCTAGAAGATGCCGGGGAGGTCAGTAGACAGATTTGGGGAGAGAGAACACTCCAACCATGAGAGTCAACCAGGGAAAACGCCCAGAGCTCAGAGATGGAGTCTTATTATTATATAACAAGGAGGCCATCCTATTGGACTGAATAAAACATGTCTGAGAGTAAGGTATAAAGAAACTAGAAAGGTAGGAAGGGGCTAGTTTACAAAGGGCTTTAAATGCCAGTCAGAGGGTTTTATATTTGATTCTGGAGGTAATAGGAGTTTATTGGAGTTTATTGATTAGGGGGCCTACAATTTAGGAAAATCATTTTAGTGGCTGAATATTAAATGGATTGAAATGGGGCGAGACTAGAGGTAAGAAAACCTACAAGCAGGTTATTGCAGTAATCCAGGTATAGGTGATGAGGGCCTATGCTAGAATGATAAGAGTTTCAGAGGAGAGAAGGGGGCATATTTGAGGGATTTTGGAATGGTGAAATAGACAGGCCTTAGTAATAGGTTGGATATGGGAGGGTTAGAGATAGTGAGGAATCCAGGGTGATACCTTATGTTTCAAGCCTGTTAGACTGGGATGATGGAGTGGCCCTCTACAAAAATGGGGAAGGTAAAATCAGGGAAGGATTTAGAGGGAAAGATAATGAGTTTAGTTTTGGACCTGTTGAGTTTAACATGATTACTAGACATCCAGTTTGAGGTGTCTGAAAGGCAGGTGGAGGTGTGAGATTGGAGGTCAGATGGGTTCATAGTAAGTTCTTAATAAATGCTGGTTTATATCTTTTCCAGTCCCTAGCATCATGTTCTGTATAAAAGAGGAGCCCAATAAATGTTTATTTGTGCTGTATTGTATTCTGTTGTTTTCTAACTTGAATTTTTTTTTTTGTTTTGGAAAAGAAAAAAAGCCAACCAGGGGCAATCATGTACTTATAAATATTATAAAACATAATTCACATCACACAGATATAATAATGATAACGTATAATATTTGCATAGTACTTTAAGGCTTGCAAAAGTGCTTTGCAAGTATTATCCCATTTGCTATGGAAAAAATTCATTTGTTAAGGTAGTGGAAGGGCAAGCTAGATGGCAGTGAAGAGAGTGCCAGGCCTGGAATCAGGAAGACTCATCTTCCTGAGCTCAAATCTGGCCTCAGACACAAGCTGTGTGACCCTGGGCAAGTCACTTTAACCCTGTTTGCCTCAGTTTCCTCATCTGCAAAATGAGCTGGAGAAGGAAATGGCAAACCACTCCAGTATCTCTGCCAAGAAAACTTCTGGGAAAGATGGGGAGAAAATTTGTAACTCAAAATCTCGTGGAAATGAATGATGTAAACTAAACTAAATTAAATTAAATTAAATTAAAAAAAAAAAAAGAAAACTTCCAATGGGGCCACGAACATCATCAACAACCAAAGGTAGTTGGCGGAGGCAGGGAAGCAAATAGAAGTCCTGAATTAAAGGAGAAAAAACTTGAAGACTGAGGGACACTCTCTTACCGATAGTAGGTGCCTCCTGAAGATGGGATGATTGACATCACTTCCTCCATTGATTCTCCCCTGACAGCAGTCTTCAAACATTTGAAGAATTGTATTGAAGAGGGTCTTAGGTTTGGTTTGCTAGAACTCAGAGGGCAGAGCCAAGATCGTCGGGTGGATGTTTCAAAATGACAAATTTTAGTTTGCTATCAGGAAAACCTTGCTAACATTTAGATTTGCCCAAAAAAAGGAATGGGGATGGAGATAGAAAGATCACTTTTCCGTAACTTTATGTTGGAGATTTCTCCTAATTTTGTGTGTGCCACAGATCCTTTAGGCAGTCTGGCCAAGTCTATGGGTCCCTTCTCAGAAAAAAATGGTTTTTAATAATTAAGGGAAATGCTGAATTTCAGTTAGAGGTTAATAAACATAAAGATGTCATTTTTTTTCTCCCCATAAAAATTCACAGACATCCTAAAATCTATCCATGGACTCAGGCTAAGAAACCTTGCTTTAGATTAGAGGCTAAATTAATTAGATTACCATCAGATTGTAATATCCTTGAGGTTAGGGGTTATTTTTTCACCTCTTCTTGTATCCCCAATGCTTGGTACAAGGCCTGGCACAAAGTGGCACTTAATGAATGTTTATCGATTGGTTGATTGATTGATAGATGGCTGCTGAATCTCTTTCCAACTCCCCAAAAGTATGAAATTCTGTGTGATTCTTTCCTTTTCTCCTTCATATGCCTTACCCAATTTACCCCTCTGCTCAGAAATGACCTTTCTATCTTCAGACCTTGGGCTTCATGGCATAGTGAAAAGACCTTGGACTTGGAATCACAGAAGTTCTAGGTCTTTGGCTCTAAAACCCACTAATTGTTCAACTGTTGGTAAGTCACTGGGCCTCCCTGAACCTCAGCTCCTCATCTGGAGAAAATAAATAACATATATAATATTATATATTATTTATTTTCTTCATATTTATATTAATTTCATATCTATTTATATTAATATTATTTATATATTATAACATTATGTATAATATAGTAATAAATACTATTTGTATTTCTTTCCTCCCATGGTTGTCATGAAGAAAAAGCCTGGTAAAGAACTGTAGAAATGCACACGATTTCTAGAATTCTTTGAGCACATGTCTCATGTTCTATTTTGTATCTTTATTATTTATCTGTGTAATCACTAGATTGTAATAGCCATATGGGCAAGGACTGGTATTGTTAATGGGATAAGATCTTCCCCACCCATTAATAGGCCTCACGATGGAGCCCATTAAGGGAAGCTTACTTAGGGGAGGCTTGCTTGCAGTAAGGCTGTCAACACCTTTTGCTAATTTCTGATTAGTATCTGAGTCAGATGGGTTGTGATGCCTTTTGACTCTGAGAGGTGTATATCTACTCTGAGTTGGTATTTTGCTTTGGGGACTTGCTTATGAAAAGGACCTTGTGATTCCCTGGTTGAGATTCTGAGTGGCTCTATGTTCAGAGATCCCTGACTGCTCAGATGTAAAGGCTCTCTCCATCCAGGGGTATATGTAAAGTGTATAGTTGATTCAGGCAGTCAGAGCCCAGTCTTTATTTCTCTGCTTGTATTTCCTTTGTGTTTTCTCTGTATTCTCTCTGAAGTGCTGACTTTTCACTTGAACTAGTGAATGTAATTTAAAAAGATTGTTGACTCCTTAAACAGTGCTTTCCTAGTAAAGCAGATCTCAGAACCTGTGCTAGCAGCCATCCTGGGTATGCCAGTGTGGTTGCTGCTTCAGGACCTCCTCTACAGCATCACACGGCGCTCTGTATTTTTTGTTTTGTTTCATCATGGGCATGAGGAATCCATTCCTAGCGTGAAATTTTGTTGTTCAGTAGTGTCTGACTTTTCATGATCCCATTTAGGGTTTTCTTGACAAAGATACTGGAGTGGTTTGCCATTTTCTTCTCCAGCTTGTTTTACAGATGAAGAAATTGAGACAAAGAGGGTGACACAGCTAGTGTCTGAGGCTGGATTTGAACTTGGGTCTTCCTAACTCCAGGTCCACTACATTACCTAGCTGCTTCAATAAAAACCATGTGGCCTCCCAACCCAGTATATAAGAGGTACTTTAAAAATGGCTATTGAATTTCCAAACTTTTTATTAAGGCTGCTAGTTTATGTAGAGAAAAGACCCAGCAATTCAATTAGCTCTGGAGGGTGTGTGTGTGTCTGTGCTGTGTCTGTGTCTGTGTATGTCTGTGTATGTATGTGTGTGTGTGCCAGTTAAGAGTTGGCAGAAGAGGGGACGGCTAGGTGGCATAGTGAATAGAGCACCAGCCCTGGGGTCAGGAGGATCTGAGTTCAAATGCGGTCTCAGACACTTAACGCCTACTAGCTATGTGACCTTGGGCAAGTCACTTAACCCCCAATTGCCCTCCAAAAAGAAAAAAAAAAAAGAGTTGGGAGAAGAAAAAATAACACGCAGGTCCCAGAAAGGGACCTCAGAGGCTACTTAATCCAATCTTGAACCTATAAGCCTCATCAAAATCAATTATAAGCCATTTTCTCCCATACAAACACATGGTGTTATGACAGACTCCTGTAGGACTTCCATAAGATCATTGGTTTAAAGCTGGAGGAGAATGTTAGAGGTCATTTATTCTAAAATTCCTCATTTCACACACCAGGAAATGGAGTCCCAGGGAGGAAAAGTGATTTGCCCAAGGTCATACAAATAGTGGCCTAGCTGTTGTTGATGCTCCTTTCTCCAAAGAGCACTCATGACATGAGGAGGGCAATGTCTTAACTTGTATGTGAATTGGATTTAAGTGAGGCAAAGATGTGCAAAGTGTCAGCCTCATTCTCTCCTCCATCAGAGTCCAGTGGCAAGACAAAATTCAGGATAACCCGTGAAGGCCCCTAGGTGTAATGGATGACCTTGGACTTTCTGAGTTAAGGCCTTTCCCAGGTCTCAGCTTGTCTGAAGCAACACCCATTCAATGAGTAAGGGCTAAGTGAGAATTGAGACAAAAGATGGCCTAGTTTACTATCATAAAAATATTAATCTGGGAGGGGAGGACTCTGAAAGCCACCAGGGACCTCTTGAATCCAAATCCCCTGACTACAAATGCTCTTTTAATAGCACCACATGAGAGAAAAATACCAGCCACAGAGTGATTTGAGTTTTCTTTCCTCTTCCTTACCAGTCTCAAGGTGTGGGTGGGAAGCTAATAATAAGCAAAGAAGTGCCTTTAAAAAAGGAATAAAGAAAGGAGCAGCATAACCTGGAGGCTCATAAAGACAATGGTCAGCTCTTCAAACCCCAGTCATTCCATGCCTGCTTCCACTCTGGCCCAGGGAAGAGGTGGGGATGGGGAAGATGGGGAAGAAATATCAGCTATGGGACTTCTGGATATGCAGAGAGGGAGCAAATCTAATCTAATAAAACACCATGAGATACCCTGGACAGATCAAGAATGTGAATCATAGCATTAGACCACATTCTCTTGTGCCATGAGCAACATCAACAATGAGTAATAGCAAAGCCCAGAGGAAAAAATAATTAGTAGCAATACCTCTGCTGGGAATAAACACTGGATCATATCCTTCTGACAGGTTGTAGCAGTGGGTGGGTTTTTTTTTCTCTAATAACAAGTGCAATTTGAAAAGACACCAGTAAAATTGCTGTTCCCTCAAACCAATTGTACCAGTCACATTTCTACCAGACAGGTCTGACTTGTGACAAGATTCTCCAGGGAGAAGGAAGGAACATTCTGATGCTAGCTGAGCTAGGTTGCGGGTGTCAGACAAAAAGAGAATCGATTCCCCAGCCAGCCCCCAATCCTTGCTATTTAGGTGGAGGAGAACAAGAGAATTTCTCACCAACGCTAATGACTCGCTGCTCTTCAGAGGCTCTGAGATCATCAGAATCAGTCAAGGAAATAACTTCAGGGAACCTGGAATGAATTGTTGTCTTAATGTAAAGGCTCTGTAACAATTGTCACCCACCACACAATCAGCAAATTATGATACTCTATCAATGCACTGCAAGGAAACAGAAGGAATTCCCAGATATATGGTAGATACAGGTAATAACTAGCAGGTGAAAATATTCCTTGTTTTTCAGTCATTTCAGTCATGTCCAACTCTTCATGACCCCATCTGGGGTTTTCTTGGCAAAAATACTGGAGTGGTTTGCCATTTCCTCCTCCAACTTATTTGACAGATGATGAAACTGAGGTAAACAGGGTGAAGTGACTTGTGCAGGGTCACACAACTAGTATTTGAGTCTGGATTTGAATTCAGGTCTTCCTGAATCCAGGCCTGGCACTCTATCCACTGTACCACCTGGCTGCCCCCAAATACTTAACTCTTTACAATGCAAAGAAATGGAAGGACTCTTCCAATCAGAGGAAGCTTTGAGAGCATAGGATTCAGAGCTGGAAGGATTTGGAATAATTATTTTGGTCAACTTCTTTATTTTACAGATGATAAAAACGAAGTGCAAAGGACAAAGATGTCTTGCCCCAGGTCACACAGCCAATAAATGTCAGACCCAGGATTGGAAACCAGGTGTTCTCATTCCAAAGCCAGGACTCATTCCACCATCCCTTCCTATACACTAGGATCGTACCTTTGGACCTGGAAGAGAGCTTAGACATCAGTTAGTTAAAATTGTTCATTTTTCAGGTGGGCCAAGGTCACACAGATAATAATAATTAGCACAGCTGAGAACTGAACCCAGTTACTCTGACTACAAGTCCAGCATTCTTTCTGTTATACCATGCTACCTCCAGAGAACCTGTAAGTAAATCTTTGATTAAAGGTCAAACAAAAGTCAGATTAAACTTATATTTAACTTTTGTCAACTCTTTTGCACGTGTGTATGAAAAGCAAATATAAAACATTTGACTCAGTTGTTTTCCAAATGAAGAATAGAGAATGTAAAACCTGATTTAATAAACAGAACTTAAAAAAAAAATCTCTGAAATTTTTTGTTATTTTTCAGCTACGTCCAACTCTTTGTGATCCCATTTGGAGTTTTCTTGGCAAAGACACTGGAGTGGCTTGCCATTTCCTTCTCCAGCTCATTTTACAGAGGAAACTGAGCCAAACAGGGTAAAGTGACTTGCCCAGGGTCTCACAGCTAATAAGCATCTGAGATCAAATTATAACTCAGAAAGATGACTCTAGACCTGGCACTCTATTTACTGTGCCATCCAGCTGAATCCTCTCAAATACACACATGTGGAATTCATCTTCATGGAAATGAAGAAGGGTCAAGAGATAATTTTAAGAAAACTTGCATGGAAAGAGGCAGAAATGGAGAAATGACCCTTTTCATATAGCCACAGTCTTACTTCAGTAGAAGATTTATAAAAATAATTTACCACCTATACAGGTATCATGACCCCTTGGTCATGATAATATTCTAGGTGCCATGGTGACTATCATCTATCTGCCTTTCTGGAAATTATTGATGCAGCATCGGCTCAGCCAACACCCATGCAGTCAGTGTTCAAAATTTTGTCCCAAAAGTTACAGGATAGAAGAAAGAATAGGGAAAATAAGTCATAGTATATAAGGACTTGGAGGAAAGAAGATTTGATTAAAATCCTGGCTGTGATACTTACCATATGACCATGGACCAGACACGTAGCCTTTCTAGGCCTTACAAGCTGTGCGACTTAGAGGAAATTCCCAAACAAACAAAAAGTATCATGAAAAGAGCACTGGATTTTATTTTTGAAATGTATTTGTCCATTAATTTACTCTTCTTTGTTTATTTATTCATTTATTCTGATTCAAGAATTTATTTAATATATTATTACATAATATATTACATATATTATGTATATATAATATATACAGTAAATATATTTTATCCAAAGTTACACAGATCTAAGATGGAATTGTGAAGGGTACTGAATTTTACCTGGGTTAGGGGTTTATCAATTAATATCCATGTGACCTTAGGCAAATGATGTAACCTATCTGGGCTTCAATTTCTATATCAGCAATGTGGATAGGAGAAGAATCAAAGGTTCTTTACAGTTTTTTAAATTTTGCTTTGTTTTTGCTTCTTGGACCCCTTTGATAAGGGTAGAGAATCTTATGGACTCCTCAAAATAATTCTTTCAATACATTTTTTTTTAAAGAAATAGGATTTCATAGAAGACCAATTATAAAGAAATAGTTATCAAAATATTTAAAAAAATAAGTTAATGGACCCCAGGTTAGGAACCCCTGGTTGATTTCTAGTCCAATGAGGGGAATGTCTTATTTCTAAGATCCCTTCCAAGTCTACCAAACTATGAATCTTTGGATAAGATCAAATTTCAAGTATGATCTCATTTATCAAAAAAAAAAAACAAACATGCAACAAAAAACACTTTATGCCTGCACTTTTGTGGATGGACTTTTATTTTATTTAACCATTTGCTATGCTGGTGTTGTGATGCTATGCTGATCTTGAGGTATGGCTACATACTGCTGAATATTCAGGGTTAATAAAATATAAGCATCTGGTAGGCAAGAAGGGAATAGGATTAGTGTTTTGGGATCCTTGGGAAACAAAGGAAAGCTCAGAAACCAAGAGATAAGAAATAAGTTAGCATTATTAAAAGGCATATTTGTTGGGAATTCAGACATTCTGGACAGTATTTGTGAAATGATGGCTTGTCTCATGGTTGCACCCATATTTCTAAACTGGTAAAGCCAGTCTAAGGAGTATGACCCTAAATTAACCCTTGAAAGCTCCCAGAGAAATGTTTTAGTTGGCTAATTCCCACATACTCAAATATTTCTGGAAATTTTCTCAGATAACCTGGGGCAAGCATGAAAGGCGCCGACCTCAGAATAGAAGGTGAGAGACGGAGACCAAAGGACAATACAAAGCTACTATTGAATCAGGTTTCATTGGGGGAAGAAGTATAATGGGGGTTGGCTAGGGAGGAGTTTTTCTGTAGTAGCAGATCTTAGAATTCTGTCTTGATTAGTATATTCCAGATTCTACCTTTATGGAGTCATGGGTGATTTTCTGATTTAATATAAGTGACTTGGCCCTGTTGTCTCAGGTCCAGGCCAGCTAAATGGTCCCTCAGAGTTCTCTGCGACCTTAAAGGATTTGTGAGTGTCTCTTCAATACTGCCATTCATTCAAATTGCTTCCAGTTCTGTTCCCTTCCTTTGTTAGAGGGGTAATAATTAACATCCCCAGTTCCATTCAACCACTTAACATCAGGTACCTTTTACAAAAGGATAGTTTGAAGATATAGCAACAAACAAACAAATAAGCATTTTCCTCAATACCTTGATGTCTACTCTCCCCTGCACCACCTTTGTCTTTGGGGCAGTAGGCTCGAAACTTAGCTCAGTTCCTACATAGCATTGGTCCCATCAAGTTCACATCCAAAGGTGGAATTGCTGCCAAACACATCAGCTATCACTGGGCAGGGGTCCTTAAGGTTACTTCCAAAGGTCATTCCTTGCTCTTGGGGATGCTGTGTGATGACCAGCCTAAATTCTGACTCTTGGGTTCCTGTGATTTGCTCTCCTGACTTTGAAGATTCTCCTCCCTCTATCTAGAATAGAAATGAATGAATAAGAATGTCAAGGACCCAGGCCAGGTTCCCGGGGGTTATTTAGCCTCAGAAGGTTGATGGATTGTTGATTGAAGTAGAGGATCCTGTTAAGAGTATATAAAAAAGGAGTGTCGGTAGCCATCCGATGAAGGTCCTTGAGTCACAGCTTATGTTCGATATTCTAGGCGTGAGAGAACCACTGATGATTTGTGAGTAGTCATAAAGTTCACAGTGTGAATTGAATTGGTGCCTGCGAAACATTCAAGGTTCATTGTAAAGTATCCAGCAGATACCTAATGTGGACCCCTCCCATTCTCATCAATACACACACACACACGCACGCACGCATGCACGCATGCACGTGCACGTGCTCACAGACACTGGAAAACATCCGAGAACCATTAAATCAATTCATATGTTGTTAGATTTAAAAGGAATCTGAGAAATCATCTCATCCAACCCCCCTGATATGTGGGTGTCTCTTTATTACTGCTATCTATCCAAACCCCTAACAGTTCTGTTCCCCCCAAATGTTAGAGGAGCAGTAACTAACACCCCCAGTTCCATTTAACCACTTAACGTCAAGTAACTTTTACAAAGAAATATTTAATTAAAAAAGACAGTTATCTCTTCCTCATAGTGTTTTCGATACATCAATAGTTGGCATAAGAAGTTAAATGGGAATTTTGGGGGTTTTACAGAAGCTGTAGATCAGCGGTTCTCAACCTGTGGGTTATGTTCAATTTGTAACAATGAAAATACATCCTGCATATCAGATATTTACATTACAATTCATAACAGTACCAAAATTACAGTTACAAAGTAGAAATGAAAATAATTTTGTGGTTGGGGGTCACCACAACATGAGGAACTGTATTAAAGGGTCACGGCATTAGGAAGGTTGAGAACCACTGCCATAGATGATACATGAAGACCAGTAGACATCACAGATCCTATTACCAAATATTTAACCCAAATTTTACAGTAAGATATTATCAAGGTTCAGAGTTGGGAGAGCTGGTTCAGTTTTGAAAGAATTCAATCAGACCTTCTCTTTAGCCAAAGGGAGCTGTATTAATGCAAAAGCATGTGGGTCTGAGACTTAGCAAGGAGCTAAACAAAGGCATTGGTATAGGATAAGGACCAGACTTATATGGGCAGAAAGCTATACAGTTTTAGTATGATAATGTAATTTAAGGATTTCTAAAGGGGGTTGGAGATTTAAGGACAAGATAAGTCTTGCAAGATAAGGACATAGGATGAGGATGAGGAATGACACAAGATAAAGGAGACGAGCATTTTTATGACACAGGATGGGAGGAGACAAGGAATTTTGGGATAAGGGGAAGTTTTGTGATATTTCAGGATAAGGAGAGACTTTAGGATGCCAAGAAATGAGCAACTCAGCCCTTAGGGCACCTCTGTATTTTAGGGTGCCTTTAGAGGATAAACCAGGGAAAGGGCAACTCAACCTTTAGGGCACCTTTGTATCCACATCAATACCATATACACCCCATAAATGAAAAAGAAAAAATTCAGACTTCTCTGATATGAAGGGAGGGCCAAAATGTTTTACACAGATTTTCTAGATCGTTGTGGTGCAGCACCCCTAACACCCCGCAATGGGGAAGTGATAACTGTGGAGCAAAAACAACTAAATACACATTTCCCTCAATACCCCAACATTTACTCTCCCACAAGGGGAAACTGAGGCCCAGAGAGGTAAGTGCCTTGCCCAGGGTCACAAAGCTAGTGAGAGGCTGAGCCAAGATTTGAATTTGGCTCCTTTGATTGTGAAACCAACATATTTTCCACTGCACCAAGTACCAAGCATCTCTAAGGCTGTTGCAGTAGCTTTCTCTGGGGGAGAGTTTGCCTCCAAACACATTCAGTTGGAACCCCTCCAGATTTGTGTTGACTGAACAAGCATGAGAAGGATTTCGCCTCCGGGCGTCGGTAAATGATGACATCACCTTTTGGCTTTCCAATTACCGAACTGTTAAACTTGCAAAAACTCCAGCTCTGTGCTTTCCACCACCACACCAGGTTGAGGGAAATATCCATACAGATTTTCCAACTTGAATTAATTCATTAAAAAAAAAATCATGGCTGAACCATGAAGCCTCACTCTTTAGCTAAGAAAATACAAAGGGATGGACTTAAGGAGGTAGCTGGGTTTCATTTCCAGCCTCTCTTCCTTCATTCTTATTAAGGAGACGGGGATGATGCCATTCATACTCAGCAATGCAACCTTACGGTTCGTTTGTACTTTCTCAGTGGTTGAAGCTTTGCCTCACAGCCTGGGAGAACCGGCCAGCTTTGTCCTCTCAGCTGGAGAGGAGGCAGGCCCTGAAACCTGACACCAGACACCGCAGGGTGAGCTTGCCCCACCCCACTCCACCAAAAGGCACTGTTGCTGAATTTAATCCTGCTTCTGCTACTTGCTGGGCGTGCAGCCTTGGTTAGCCACAAACCCGCCTGTACAGCTCAGTTTCCTCACCACCAGGAGAATAACAGACAACACTTCTCCTTTCTTTATATACTCAAGCAAAACAAATTCCTGCATATTCTCTCTCTCTCTCTCTCTCTCTTTCTCCCTCCCCCCCCCTCTCTCTCGCTCGCTCTCCCTCTCTCTCTCTTTCTGTCTCTGTCTCTGTCTCTCTCTTTCTCTGTATCTCTCTGTCTCTATCTCCCTCTCTGCCTCTCTCTCTCTTTCTGTCTCCTTCTACGTCTCTGCCTCCCTCCCTCTCTCTGTCTCTATCTCTGTCTCTCTGTCTCTGTCTCTTCTCTCTGTCTCTCTGTCTCTCACTGTACCCTCTCTCTTTATCTCTGTCTCCCTCTCTGTCTCTGCCTCCCTCTCTGTCTCTGTCTCTTTCTCTGTCTCCATCTCTCTGTTTCTCTCATCTCTAAGTATATGTTTATTATATGTGCATGTGTGTATATTTCAAACAGAAGAATTTCCACTTTTTCCTAGAAGTAATAAGGACTCAATACTTCTTGAGCAAGGGACTGATAGAGTTATACCTGAGCTTTTGACAACCAGAGCAGTCATAAAGTTCCAAATATGAATTTAGTTGATGCTTGTGAAACATGAAAAGAACATTGATCAACAAAATGACCAACAACAATTCCAGGGGCATATATTTGTATATGTGTATCAATTCATATTTAATATTTATATTTGTAAACCCATGTATAAATGTACATATATGTACATATATACATATGCATATGCATATACTCACATGTATTCTTCAATCTGCCTTCTCCCTCTATTACCTTTCTATCTGGAGATGCATGTTTCATCATGAGTCCTCTGCAGTTGTGCTCAGTCATAGTTTTTATCAATGTTCTTTCCGTGTTTCACAAGCATCAGCTGATTTCACATAGGGAACTTGATGACTGCCCCAGCTGCCCTAAACTCAGGCATGACTATATCACTCCCCTGCTCAGCAAGTCTTGATGCCTTATGACTTACAGGACAAAATATAAACTGTTCTCTTTGACATTTTAAATCCTTCACGATCTGCTTTCTTCCCCTTTCTCCAGACTTTTTACACTACTTCCCTTCAAACTCCCCTCCCTCTGTGTTCTAGCCATTGTAGCCTATTTCCTGTTCCTTGTAAGTGCCACTTACATTTCTTTGCATGGGCTATCCCCAGTGCCTAGAATGCTCTGCCTTCTCAAGGCTCATATTACCTTTTGTTGTTGTCGTTAGTCTGTTGTTTCAGTCATGTATGACTCTTCATGATCCTATTTGGGGTTTTCTTGGCAAGGATACTAAAGCGTTTGGCCATTTCCTTTTCCAGCTCATTTTACAGATGAGGAAATAGTGGCAAACAGAGTTAAGTGACTTGTCCAGCGTCACACAATAAATCTCTGAGACTTGCCCAGGGTCACGCAATTAGCAAGTATTTGTAAGTAAGGTTGTATTTGAACTCAGATCTTCCTAACTCCAGGCCTGGAGCTCCATCCACTGCACCACTTACCTGCCTTGTATTGCCTACCTCCCTTGAATATTTAAATCATGTACCAATTCCTACAAGTATCCTTTTTTTGATTTCTCTCTGTTTTTAGAATACTCGTCCCATTTGAAATTATTTCATAATTATTTTTAATTTACTCATCTGCATACATCTTGTTTCCCCTCAATAGAAAGTAAGTTTTGTGAGGTCAGATACTCTTTTGTTTTTGTCTTTGTTTTCTCAGTGCCTAACACAGAACCTAACATAGAACGCTGTTCTACAGTCATTTTTCAGTCATTTCCAACTCTTCATGACCCTTTTTGGGGGTTTTGTTTTGCTTTTTGACACAGATACTGAAGTGATTTGCCATTTCTTTCTCTAGTTCCTTTTACAGAGTAGGAAACTGAGCCAAACAGGCTCAGGCTGGATTTGAATTCAGGAAGATGAGTCTTTGACAGCCCCACCTACTTGCCCCATAGTTAGGTGTTTAATAAATGCTTAATGTATTGAATGACTTCATCTTGATCAAGCTGATTTGAATAGGTGACAAAAAGGAAAAAACTCAGGAGGGGTGAATGTATGGACCAGGACATAGCACTTTTTAATGGACTGTATAATAGTTTTTACGGGTAGGTATTCTCCGATGGTCAGTAAGTGTCAGAGACAAGACCTAAGCTTGAATGTTCCAAGTCTAAACCAATTGCTCGGTATATACTACATAATGTGCCCTCTATCAACCATGTCATTCAGAAGGGATAGTAGGGGTAAGGGCTGGGAGTGAGGAAAGAAGAAAGTCTCTTTAGTTTCAATCTGTCATGAAACTGTGACCCTCCTTCAGAAACCACCCAGGTTGGAGTTTTGCTAGCACAGGTACATGACACCTCTGGAAAACTATGAATAAGTTAAAAGCCAGGTCAATTATTAAATTGTCTTGGAATGTGTACAATGCATAACCAATGCCTTAACTCTTCAAATCTACAAAGGTACCTCCTGGTGCTGGCAAGAAAATGAGCACCGAAAAAACAAAATTCACTCACACATATAATGCATCATTAGATACTTTGAAGGGAGAAAAATGCACCTGTTTGTTTAGAATCACAAAAGTTAGCAAGTGGTCAGTGTTTTACTCCTTGGTTTACATTTCTGTCCCCAAGAGCAAGGGAGCATGACTGTCTGCTTAAAGGATAACATTAGCCTCCCTGACTCACTGGTTCAATTCTGAGTTTTGTCCCTGGTTCAGTCATAATTAGGGTGGGTTGCCGGGGCTCTGTCCCAGATGCTGACGAGAAAGGCTCAGACTTCTCCCTCTCTGCCCCCCATCATAATCTGGAGACCAAAATTCCATGCCCCCATGGATACTGGGGCACGGAAGGAAGCAGGTCCCAGGAGAGAGTGAGTAAGTAGAGTCATGAATTAGCAGAGAATGAGGAATAATAATAAAATTCAGTTAGGTGGCACAGTGGATAAAGTGTCAAGTCTGGAGTCAGGAAGACTCATGTTTCCAAGTTCAAATCTGGCTTCAGACACTTACTAGCTGTGTGACCCTGAGCAAGTCACTTAACCCTGCTTGCCTCAGTTTCCTCATCTGTCAAATGAGCTGAAGAAGGAAATGGCAAACCACTCTAATATCTTTTTCAAGAAAATCCCAACTGGAAGCCCACAAAGAGTTGGACATGACTGAAATGATTGAACAACTAACAACAATAATGGTAATAGCTAATATTTATACATTTGAGCTATATATGATAATAGCTAATATTTATATAGTGCCTACTATCTTGCCAGGCAGTGTGCTAAGCACTTGAAGAATATTATCTTATTTGATTCTTACAACAACTCTGGGGGGTGGGGTGGGGTGCTATTTTTACCCCATTTTACATATACCCATTTTACAGTTAAGGAAACTGAGGCAAATAGGGCTTAAGTGAAGGAAGAGGGAAAGGGAGATGAGCTGCCTTTTTTTCCTGGCATGCAATCATTATATTAAGAATAACATAATGGCTACATCTATGGTTGGACTATCCTTTGTGTTAAATACCACCACTTGCCCCAGCCTCTGCTTGGGTCCCATTATTCTTCCCCTCAAAATGTTTTTGTACAAGGTGGGAAAAAAATCCTAGTTACATGTCTCTGGTTTTTTGTTTTTTGTTTTTTTATGACTTTGGCTATGGCCCTTCATTTTCCAGCACTCTTTGGATATCTTTTCTATTAGTACTATTGTAATTCTTGGAGGGAGGAGGAGGGTTAGGGAAGATGTAGTAGAGGAGAAATAATCAAAAAGTTATGGAGGATGGGAGAGATGCAGGAAACTCAAATGGTACAATGTAGCAACTACCTCAAAGGAATTTACCCTGTAGTGGGAGAATATTTTAAAACATGAAAAGATAGGTACGTAATGCAAGGCTGTGAAAAATATGAAAGCTAGATTATAATTCAGAGAAAGGAGAAGTCAATGAGTACTGGCATGAGTGGGCTTCATGAAGGTGGTAGAAGAACCTAAACTGGGCTTTGAAGGATGGATAGGAGCTGAAATTACTACTCTGAGTTTCGTTCGTGCTTTTAGCATCTAATTATGAGTTCCTATGAATCCTCTGCATCTTTTGCTTTTCTGTGAGATGAGATAATATTGTCCTATACCCAAAATGCACTTGTAACCTTTAGTGCTTGTATGGAAGCTAAGGATCTTGGTACCCACGTTTGAGAAAAGCTAGACATAAATTACACCGGGAGATTTTCCCAGAGTAAATTGTGAGTGGGTACAATAAGCTAAAAATAAAGTGATCTTTTGGATCAGTCTGAAGATTAAACATAGTCTTTTTGAGCTCAGAGTCTAGGGGAGGCCTAAGGACATAGGATACAAGAGGAAAGAGCTTTATAAGTCCTAAACATGCTAAATTAATGTGAGTTGTTATTATCCAGATACTCAAATGGATCTTTGGGGATGGTAGGTGGCACAGTAGACAGAGCACTGGGTCCTGAAGCAGGAGGACCTGAATTCAAATCTAGCCTCAAACATGTTTCAGTTGTATGACCCTGGTCAAGTCACTTAATTTCTGTTTGCTTCAGTTTCCTCAACTCTTTTAGAGTTGTTCTATTAAATAAGATAATATTTGCAAAGCGTTTAGCACATGGTTTGGCACATAGTGGATTAAGTGCCTGCTTTCTTCCTTCCTTTCTGTGATATTATTGTTGAGATGTTGCCTCTAAGAAGAACCACAAGCAGTTACTAAATTGCCTATTATGTGCCATTCTAGGTACAAGGAATATGAAGATTAAAAAAAGAAACAGTGCCTGCTTTCAAGGTGTTTATATTCCATTTTGGAAAACAAGTAAACGTAGAATATATATATATATATATATATATATATATATATATATATATAAGACTATATTAAAAGAGGAAAGAATAATATAAGAAAAATAATATATTAAAAAAAGGAAAAACATATATAAAGTGTCTTCAGGGTCCTAGATGGTCTTTAAGGTCTCTCCTGATACTGGCATCCTATGTCGTTAAGCCTCTGTTACTTCTAACATTCTCTGCTTCTATCTCTCACATATAAGGTGATGTTATGCCCTTGTCAATGGGGCACTCTTGTGACTTTATATCTTCAATGACCAAGGGATGGGTTATAAATCTTTTCTAGGCTCAGTTTTTGCTTCTCAGGGGAGGTATGTTCTCTGACTGGTGAGTAGGCTATTCATGAACCCTTGTAGGAACACACTGGTCAGAGAAAGACATATTGAAGACAACCTTTTCCAGGGTAAGACTCATGGAGTGGGGAACAGGGATGCAGTATATCAGACTGGTGGCTAGGAAGTGCTTGATGTGGCTCCTGGGATAGCTGGTTGGCTAACCCTAATCTGCCACCCTTCTCACTATAAATACAATTTAGACCTGGGAATCATATGGGACCAGGATTCAAGAGAATCTAGGTCTTCTCTCCATGGAGATTCCCTAACCCATTTAGATGAACGTCCATTTCTGTACTAAGAGCTTTGTGAGACCCACCTTCAGACTTCCTAAGAAGCATGGGAGTATAATAGAAAGAACTCTAGGCTAGAAGTTGAGACTTGGGTTAATCCTGTCTCTCTCTTTCTAATTTGTTGGGTGACTTTCGGCAAATCTCAACTTCTCTGGGCCTTTTTCCTCACAAGTAAGATGACATTGATAACAACTGATCATCTATGCCTTCTCAGGAGGCAACTAGGTGACTCAGTTCATAGAGTGCTGGGCCTAGAGTCAGAAAGACCTGAGTTCAAATATGGCCTCAGACATTTACTAGCTGTGTGATCCTGGGCAAGTCACTTAACCTCTATTTGCCTTACCCCACTGGAGAAGGAAATGGCAAACCATTCAGGTATCTTTACCAAGAAAATCCCATTGGGGTGGCTAGGTGGCACAGTGAATAGGGCACCGGCCCTGGAGTCAGGAGGACCTGAGTTCAAATCTGGCCTCAGACACTTAACACAAAACTAGCCGTGTGACCTTGGGCAAGTCACTTAACCCCAATTGCCCTACCTTCCCCCTCTAAAAAGCAAAAACAAACAAACCAAGAAAATCCCATGAGCAGTATGGTCCACGGGGTCATGAAGAGTCAGACATGACTGAATGACTGAACAATAACAATGTCCCTTCAGACTATGGGACTCATGCCTATTTTTCCACAGGTACACCCCAGGGGATCAACCCAAAGTACTTCCATCACCCTTTCCTGACCTCACAAGTATGCCAGTAGAACATATGGGAAGGGGGAGATGAAGGGAGCAAGTATTTTTGAAATGCCTACCTGCACCAGGTGCCACACTAAGTGTCTTACAAATCTCACATCAACATCTGTTGCTTACACCCCTCTCGCCATGTGAGCATGCTCATACATTTCTCTGATGAGAGCCTTTGTTCCAGGGCTCCTTTGTCATTCTTCCCTCATCATATGTTGCAGCTTCCTCACTCCATCAGAGGTCTCTCCACTGCCCCTTTGACTGATATTTGTATTTCTAGTTTGTGATTCTTTGAAGACCCTGGTGGTGGTAGGAGCAACATCTACTGAGGTCCCTACCATGTAGATTAGGCTTTCTTCCCTCCCCCTAAAAAACAATTAAACTTTCCTCAGAACTTAATTGTTCCAGAGGATAAAAACTCAGACTATTGGAGTGGATTCCAAGTCACCTAAGTACAAAATCCTATTACTGGAGGAGTTGAGGGGTTCTTTGGGCTTGACACATACAGAAGGCTGAGCCACACCATGACAAATATAGAGGCAGAGAAGCTGTGCCCAACTGAATCGGTGCTGTATTCTTGCTAAATATCCTTTCTGTGTTATTGTTAACAAAATTGCCTTTTGTTAGATGATTTACCAGTGTCTCTTCATTCTAATCTCAAACCAGAACCTCTAAATAATCTGAGTCAGGCATGGCCCAGAACAGAAGTTTTCTATCATTCATAGCCATATTGCAATGCTGGTAGAATATTGGTACTAAAAAAGATTGGAGGAGAAGCATGGGTTATCAAAGATGCTTTGCAGAGAAAGCAATCCAGTCTGCTATCCTCCTCTTCCTCATCCTGGGTCTAACTCATTGTCCACATGTACTGTTTTGCTTGACATGCACATACACATATGTATATATTAACATATATGCGCACACAAGCACACGTGTGGCATATGCCACAAACATGCACATATACATACATGTAGATGTACCAGATTGCTATTTTGTGATGGAAAATTAGACCATCTTTTGTCTCAATTCTTACCTAGCCCATAGCCTTTGAATGAGTTTTGTCTCAGACAAGCTGAGGTCTAGACAGACCTGAATTTAGAAAGGCCAAGGGGCTTGTATCCCAAGCCATTGCCAGCTATCTTGACTTTTGTCTTGCCACTGGACTTTGGTGACTCTGAAGGAGAGGGTGAGGCTGATGGTTTTGCCCAACTCTACCTCACTTGAACCAATTCACTAGCAAATCAAGACATCACTTCATGATGTCATTAGTCATCTTCAAGATTGAAGGACAAACAATTATTATATATGTATGCGTATATGCATATTTATATATATATATATATATATACACTCTCTATATAAGGGATAGCTAAGTGGTGCAGTGGATGGGGCACCAGGCTTAGAGGCAGAAAGATCAGAGTTCAAATCCTGACTCAGACACTTACTAGCTGTATGATCCTGGGCAAGTCACTTAACCCCTATTCGCCTTAGTTTCTCATCTGTAAAATGGGGACATACTGGAGAAGGAGATGGCAAACCACTCCATTACCTTTGCCAAGAAAACCCTATGGACAAAAGTACATGAGGTCACATAGAGTAGGATATGACTGAACAACTGAATAATAACAATACTTTATATCCTCTATATGTAAACTATATATAGTTATCCCTTCCACATCAGGACTTTCCCCATTGCAATTTCAATATATTGTGGGTTGACACAAGAAATTAAATGGGAATTTGAGGGAAGTTTTGCAGAAGCTATAGACAATACCCAAAACTTGCAGATGACATAGAGCCTATGACTAAATATTTAACCCAAATTTTGTGATAAAGTACCATATACACCTAATAAAAGACAAAGAAAAACTTCAGACTCCTTCTCTGATAAAAAGGGAGGGCCAAAAAATTTTATCCAGATTTTCCAAATCGTGGGAATGTCATGCCCCTAACCCCAGCAATGTGGAAGAAATAACTATATATATGATAAACTTGCTGTTTACAATATATACTACATATATATTGTGTGTACATACATATGTGTGTATATATGTGTATATACATTCTATATACTGATGCTGTAGACAATAAGGAGCAATAGGGTTTTGTGGCACAGTTGGATACGCACATATATACATGTGTATATACACACACATAAACATATGTGTACATATATTCACGTACATATATACACATATATATGTGTGTATGTATCTACTGTGCCACAAAACTCTATTGCTTCTTACTGCCTACAGCATCAGTGTATGTATATGTATAATACACACATATGTATGTTTGTGTATATATGTGTGTATATGTGTGTGCATGCTCTTTAAATTGTCCATATAATTGCATGCCATAATCTGGGCAGTAGGCATTCTTTATCTGCTTGATTCTTCCTGTGTTTAGGCTAAACTCTTTTGAATAGTCACAGACCTCTTCCAGAAGGCTCTGAAATGTGAGATGACTGGCATGAAGCCATTTACAAACAGAAGTAAATATCTGTAAACCCTTAACTTCCATAGGGAATGTACATTAACTTGGACTCTGAGTTGGTTCTCTTGCATCATCATGGTGGAGATCACCTTTGATGAGATGTCTCCCTGTTTTATGCCTTACTTGATATTAATGATGAGAAGATTGTTGAACAAGGTTGTCTCTGTGGTTGCATCATTCAAAGGACAACCTTGAGTGCCTTTGACATCGAGACTGAATATACTTTATTGGTTGAGAGCTTGTAGGACAGCTTTTCTTAGGGAAAAGGACAGAGCTGACTCTTGATAATTGCCACAGCCTGTATTTGCATCACATAATGCCTAAGGGGGAGAGGCAGCATGGTTTAAGGTGGATGTTCTAAATCTTTTTTTTTAAAGATGGACCTCTTTGGCAGTCTGTTGAATCCAGTGGGTCCCTTCTCAGAATGTTTTTAAATGCATAAAATAGCATTGCAAAAAAACCATTTTTGTTAAGTATATTTTAATGTAATTGGTTACATTATAATAAGAATTATATAGTATCTACTATATGCCAGCCACTATACTAAATGTTTTTTATAAATATTATCTCATTTGATCCTCACAATAACCCTACTAGGTAGGTAATATTATTATATCCATTTTACATTTGAGGAAACTCAGACAAACAGAGGTGAAGTTACAGGCCTAGGGTCACACAGCTAGTCAGTGTCTGAAGCCTCATTTGAACTCTTCCTGACTCCCGGTTGATTGCTCTATCCACTGTACCACCAAAACCTATTGCTCTTTAACTGCTCACAGCATCAACAAGGACATCATGATATACTAGAGTGAGTCCTGACCTAGAAGTCAGTGAGATGACTTAATTACACTAAAATGTACTTAACAAAATATTTTTTTAAGTGTCGTAAACCCCAAAATAAGAGTTTGTGGTGTTAGGGATTTGGAGTAGAGGACATGTGTAACCTTGTTCAAGTACCTTAACTTCTCTGGGTCTCAGTTTCATCATCTGTAAAGTGTGAGGGTTGGATAGCTCTTATCCTAACTGAACATTATGTCCTATTTTGAATTGACTTCTGATGGTTCCATGTGTGTAAGGTTTACTTTATCACATAGGTCATAAGCTCCTTGAAGGTAAGAATTCAGTTACAGGTTTTTTGTCATGGTATCTCTAGCACCTAGCAAAATGTCTTGCATATAGTAGTAACCTGATAAATGCTCGTATTTTAGGGAGCAATCTGGAATTATGCCCAAAGAGTTATTAAACTACCTATACCTTTGGACCCAGCAATACCACTATTTGGTTTATTTCCAAAGATGATTAGGGAAAAAGGAAAAGAACCTGTCTGTTAAAAAATGTTTATAGCAGCTCTCTCTGTGGTGGCAAAGAAATGGAAATTGCAGGGATGCTCATCAATTGGGAATGACTGAACAAATTGTGGTGTATGATTGAGATGGAATATTACTGTGCTACAAGAAATGATGAGCTCAATGATCTTAGAAAACCATGGAAAGACTTGCATGACATAATAAAGAGTGAAATGAACAGAACCAAGAGAACATTGTATACAACAACAGCAATGTTGTTTTAATAACAACTTTGAGTAAATAAGTTATTTTGGGTATAAATACCCAAAGTAACTATGAAGGGCATATGAAGAAAGATGCAATCTGCATCCAGAGGAAACAGTGATAAATAGAAGTATGTGTAGAATAAGTTTACATATTTATACCTATTTGTGTCTAATGGTAGTCATCTATAGGGTGGGGTGGGAAAGGGAAGAAAAAAGGAGAAATTTACATGATAATTTTGTTGTGTATTTGAAAGGAATAACAAGTTGTGCACAGTAGATTTGCAGTTTCATGTATAATCATCTTTTTAATTGTATTATGTTATGGAAACACAGGTTTTACTCCAGAAATTAAAAATAAAATTATTATTTTTTTAAAAGAATAAATGCTTGTTGAATTAAATTGAGTTGAATAGATAGAGGAGAGGGGAGAGGGCATTTCATGAAATAACAGAAAGATGAGCAAAGGTGCAGAGGTGAGATGGATACATAGATAGATGGAGACAGACAGACAGATAGATATAGATAGACAGATAGATAGACAGACAGATAGATGGGATAGATAGATAGAAAGACAGATAGATTAGATAGATAGATAGACGGACAGACAGACGTTTGTATGGTGTGTGTGCATCTGTGGAGTTGTGTGTGTGTGTGTGTGCGCACGTGTGTGTGTGTGTGTGTGTGTGCAAGACATTCACTGACAGTAAGGGCTCGGCTCTCACTAGAGTGGAGAGTGCACATTGGGGCACGGTGGTTGGAAACGTCAGGTGTGACAAGGTTATAGAAGGCCTTGAAAACTAGACAGAGTCGCTTAGGATCACATTATCATTGATTTAGAGCAGACATTATAAAGAACAATCTCCTCATTTTACAGATGAGAAAGTGAGGCCCAGAGAAATATGCTCAGGATCAAATGGATATTGAGTGGCCCAAGTGGAATTTGAATTCATCACACTGACTTCTAGGCCAAGGCTCAGTCTAGCACACCATGATGCCTCCCTTTGATGCGGCAGGCAGTTAAGGAGCAATAGGTTTTTGTGGCCCAGTGGATAGAGTAATGTGCCTGAAGTCAGGAAGTCCTGAGTTCAAACGAGGGTTCAGACACCAACTAAGTTGTGTGACCCTACTCCTACAGCTTAAACTCTGTTAGTCTTAGTTTCTTCAATTGTAAAATGGATGTAATAATATCACCTGCCTGAGTTGCTGTGAGGATCAAATGAGCTACTATTTATTAAAAAGCAACACTGAGCACAGTGGATGGCATATAGAACACACTATATAAATGCTCATTCCCTTTTCTCCCCCAAATCCAAAAAAAAACCACAAAACATGCTCAAGATAAATCATTTCAGCAGATATCTACAGAGGGAATGGAAGATCTGAATTTGGAAGTTCAGGGTGTGAAGTGGTGAGAGATCAGTTAGGTATAAGGGTGGAGAGGCAAGGAACTGTATAAGAGATATTTTGAAAAAGACTAAGGGCTTGGCAATTGAGACTTTAAGAAAATACACATGTATACATGTGAGAGTGCATACAGACCCACTCATCTTTATTTTGGACCCACATCGACCCTGTGAATGATTTTGTTGACCTAAAGGAACATGCTTGCTGGAGCCAAATCTCTAGGATCAAGTGGTTGTCATGGTACCTGGCTTTGTGCGAGGGCCATAATGACCAAATGTCAAACCACCTTTCCTTTCTCCATCTCTGCAGTTGGATGCTATTGAGATTGACAAAATCTCACCCATTTGCACAATGGGTCTAATGAGAGGCTGGCAGATACAGGTTCGACTGGAACTCTGGGATTCAGGACCAAAAGGTGCCATTAGGAACAGAAATAGTGTGTTTGTAAAGACTCATATAAATCCTGGTCCATGAAGGTCAATGAAGAAATAATCCTTGTTGCCTTTTTGCCTTTATAAAAAAGAGATGGTGGACTATTGGGGTAGAATGAGGTATACACCACCAGATACGACTAATGTGTTGATTTATTTTATATAAATATACTTCTTTCATGCAAGGGGAAATTCTATGGGAGTATAGACTGTTGAGGTAGTCATTGGAAAGTGACAGTTATGGAAAAAAAATAAGAGCGTCATTTAAAAGGAGAATTAATACTCTCAGGTCAGCTATTCACATTAGAAAAAGGAAAAAGAGGAGGGTGTGTTTGGTTAAACAACTCAATATTACTCATGCATTCTGGGTAAAAATAATAATGGCTTCCATTTATATGGTACATTATGGTTTACACAGATCTTTATATGTTTTCACACTCAGTCCTCACAACAACCCTGTGATACAGTTGTGTAAGCAGGATGATTTGTTTTATTTTGTGTTTTTTATTTCAACCATATCAGGAAGTCCTGGTGAGAAACACTGTCTACCAATAAAGGTTGTCTCCCGCCCTACAACTGAGAGTCTCAGAGAGTTTCCTGGAACCACTAAGAGGTTATATGACTTGTCTAAGATCCCACCACTAGCACATAAGATTTCAACCCAGCTGGTCTTGTCTCCAAAGCTAGTTCTCTATCTCGTACATATTCTCTGCTTTACAGATAGAGAAACTGAGACCTAGACAGGTAAAAGGACTTGTCCATAGCTAACTATATCCGTACCAAAGGGACATTTTCAAGATGCCCACATGATGCTCTGATCTAAGAGAACTGGCAAATAAGCATTTGTTCACCAGCTGTTTGAAAGAACTAACAATGGCCCCTGCAGGTCCACCCTGAGATTTTCATTAGAGCGGTTTCCCAAAGGCCCAGGATGACTCTAAAGCATCCCAGAATCTTGTGTGCCTTTTCCAAAAGAAGCTGAAATCTAAGCTGATTATTTTTCTTTCTTTTTGGTCTATACTTTAGACTGGACCTCTGATTTCATTGGAATGAGGTGCTCACAATACAGTTCAGCAACTCATCTACAACTTAGCACCATAGAGAGTTGCATAGGATTTTGAGAAGTCAGATGACTTGCCCAAGTCAATATGTGTCAGAGTTAGGACTTGAACTCAGATCTTCCAGGCTCTGAGGTCAGTCCTTATCCATTAATACCACATTGCTCAGTTGAAATACCAGGGTTTTAGTACTAATGGGGGCAGCTTTGGTCATAAAGCCCCTCAAATAACCTTTGTGACATAATCACTGGGTGTCCTAAAAGTCTCAATGCCACAGTGCCATTTTTAATTACTTAAGCTATTCAAACTAACTGTTAAACTATTAAAGTTTAAAACAACAATAAAACTTTCAGGATACCTTATATATTCAGCTTTTGATCCAGGTGAAAGATAAAACTTTGGGGACAGAATGAACCAGGAAGCTGGTATATAGGCAACTTTTTTAACCATTGCTTTCCAAGGGAGTTGGTTCCCTGTCAATATAGCTGGGAAATGAAAATGTTACCTGGTTTAATCTGAAACTATTCACACAGCATATTGAATTTCTTCTCTCTTACCTCCGTCCACCCTCACCACACTCAACATAGTCAGGTCAAAATTCACAAATTTATGTACTTCAGGAGAGCCAACATATGTGTCTGGATGTCTCTGGGGATAAAATTAGGAATCACAAGGGATATAGATTCATGAGAGCCCGTAGTTTGTAACTAAGTTGGCTTTTGCCTCATCATCAGCTTCTTGGCGAGGTTAAGGTTGGGACGGTGATTAAAAGGAATGCTTAATGGGTACACAATGTGGGTTCTGATGCAAATGGAGCTCTGTGAAGAGGAAAGGAAAGACAAATTTGCCCAGCTACGCCCAGAAGAGGGAGAGGGATGATCAGAGACCTATGAGCCGCTCAGCAATAAGAGACCATGTTGGACACAGAAAAGTAGTCACCAACCCAACGATAACAGGAAAAAGGAACCAATGGGATAGTGCCAGGTATAGATGCATAGCCTTAAATAGCATAGACCAATGTGACTAGGCTGTCTACAGACCTGGATCCTAGAGGCAGACTTAGATATTCCGGGATCTTTGGATCCCAGCTGTGGGCGTGAATAGCAAAGCCATGCTTACCTGATCAACTTCAGAAGGCTTTGAGATCCTGGCCCCAGACCTGAAAGATCTGTCTCCAGAGGAAGCAAAAGTGGATTTGAAAATGAATAGATGCCAGACCCAAGGAGTACTGAAGGTGAAGAGATGAACTAGGATAGTAAGAACATAATTTGATTTATGGAGAGAGATAGGATGTGGGAAAGAGAAAAAAGATCAAAGGATTCGATGAAAGAGATTAAAGGAGAGGGAAGAACAAAGAAGGGAGAAATAATAAGAAAGATTGGATGGGCGGAAAGAAAATGAACCTGATACACAGATTGAAGAGACTTGGGGGTGGGCAGATGGTCATGACCCTTGAGGCCCAATGGAATGGAATAAATAAGGAGTGTAGAGTGTGATCTGTGAAAAGGAAAGTGGCATATGAGTTTTGAATGTAAAAAGGAGAAGGGAAGAGAATGCGGAGCAGAAGGCCCAGAGGGATGAGTGGACTAGCAAATGGAAAGGGCAAAGATTGGGAAAGGGCATCAGTGTAGGCAGAGAAAGGAGAGGAGACAGAAGAATAGAGAAGGTATATATATGAACAGAGAGAAACTAGAAGGTTGGGGGTATGTGAGAGAGGAAAATAGAAGCAAAAAGAAAGTGATTAGAGTGAAACTGAGAGTGAAAGAGGAAGAAATGAGAGATGAAAAAATTCTGAAGACAGATATAAGAGATAAAGAGATTAGACGGATAGATGGATAGATATAGACATCCAAAAAGAAAAAAAAAAGAATAGTTTGGGGGTGGCTAGGTGGCACAGTGAATAGAGCACCAGCCCTGGAGTCAGGAGGACCTGAGTTCAAATCAGGTCTCAGACACTTAACACTAACTAGCTGTGTGGCCTTGGGCAAGTCACTTAACCCTAATTGCCCCTCCAAAAAAAAAAAAGCAAAAAAAAATGTCTGTGTGAGAATACTAGCTCTCAAACTTGGGGGTCTGGGTTTAAGTCTCACATTTGATACTACCTGTGTATGTAATTTAATTAAGTAATTATTTAAGTAAGTAATTTAACCTCCCCAGGGCCCTGGTTGCTCATCTGTAAAATGAGGGGTTTGAAGTAGGGGCTCTTTTGAGATCTCTCCTAATTCTAAATTTATGATCCTCTAGTGTTGAAGGGGAAAGGAGAGTGGGAAGTGGTGGGGAGGAGTGTGCAAAATTAAGCAGACCCAGGCAAGGTTTTTCTGGGCTGGTCTTTGGGATCCACAGTAAGGAGGTTGGAGCAGTGACTTAGATCACTGGCAGGATAATTCATGACTAGACAGAAATTGGTCATGGGGTATGACAGATAGTTTATGGGTGGCAAGTGGGTCCTTCATGGCTGGCCATGTTAGGAAGAAGTAAACAGAGGGGGGTTTCCTACATTGTTACACTGAGAAGGTCTCAGTCCTGTAGATGATTCCCAGGGGGCCATACCAGTTGTTTTTTTTTTTCTTTTACAGGAATCCTAAGCCACTGCGGATGCTTGATTTTGCCAGTCTGGATGTCCTGTGTGTCTTAGCAGTCCTGAAGCACGTGCCAGAACTCAGTAGCAGAAGGAACCACTTTTCTCTATTTCCATACTTTCTTACAAGGGTGTCCAGTAGCCAAAGGGACATACTGTCCCCATAAAGGACACACCGAGAAGAGGAAGTTATATGAGGGTATATGTTTTGCTCTGTTGTCAGTTACATGTGAGTGGTGGGACATTTACATTTACACAATTACAGTCAATGAAGACACCCGTTTCCTCATTATATTCAGACATAGCAAGTGCCAGTGAAATACTTTGTTCACTTACTGTGCTAATCTAAATATGTCTTGTGGATTGGGGTCAATGTGGGTTTAAGTCTTAGCCACTCTAAGACAAGAAACCAGGGGTGCTACACCTATTTGGTATATCTGGTATCATGCCCATCAAAGGGAGTGTCTGGCTCTAGTGAAAGAAGAGGCCCTCTTGGAAATAGCCAAGGCCATTGCCATATTTGTGAAAATTTGATTCCAAAAAATCCCTCAAATTTTGTTCTGGCTATACAGGACTGAGTAAGTTTGTAAGAATGTCCTCAGCAGTTCTATATGGCCAATAGAAATGAGAACCATGTAATGGGAGGCCTAGAACATAAAATCTAGTTTGAGAAACTCCTATTTCTCAAGGGTTTTTTGAAGGGCCAGTGTCCCAGAGTCCTTACTTAAAATCTGGACAGCCTTGCTAATGACCCCCACAGAAGTAATCTATACCCTGTACCATTCATGGGTCATCATGACCAATCAACTGCTGGGTTAGATGGACCTTTATCATATGTTATAGCTTAATCTTAGTCATTTCCACTCAATTATACCAAGGTGTATACTACCCTTATGGTCTCCATGGAGAATCTGAAAGATAAGAATGTAGTTTGGGCCAAATGGAATGGGACTGACTGGATCTCATGGGAGCCCTGTTGGTGCCTACAGAAAGACAAAGATTGGTTCTGCTCCCCTTGGGATTCCATGCCATTCCTGAAACTTGAGTCAGTCCAAATGGAGTCTCTGTCAAACTGTTTCTTAATTCATGAACAAAGGAAAGCCTTTATTGCTTTGATCATCATTTCATTATCGATTACTGGGCTTGTGGTGCTATGCTGTTTGTTCATGAAAAAGTATCGCCAGAGGAAGTTGGGATTACAGCGTATCTTGAACTTTTAAACCACTCTTTGTGTCTTAAAGGTGGAGGTTAGAGAACAGGATGGGGCTGTTTAGCCCTGGATTTTATCTGCTTTAGTAATGTGTATTAAATGAGGGAGCTTTGATTGAATAGTTGAAAGAAATATTCGATAAGTAGAATGTTGATTGGGGAAGGGAATTTTGGAGGGGAGGCACATCTGGACAAAAAGTGAAGAAGGAGGCTAACCTGCCTGGTAACCATAGCAACATCTATAAGGGTGAGCTGGACAAGCACCCTCAGTACTTTGTTGATTACAGCAGTCAATCACCAGCCCAAATCAGACAGAAAGGGAGCCACTGGGGACTTGGGAATTTGTGGATCTCTGAGTAGCAAAGCCAGGCAGACTCTTGCCTCTGAGGTATCTCCTGAAAATAGGTTGCATGTAAACCCTGAAGAGGGGAGAACAAACCTCTCCCAAAATGCCTCTGCCCAGAATAGGGGATACTGACAAATAAACCTTTACTCTGGAATCCCCACAGCCTTTGGACATTTCTTTTCAACCCAAGGGAACTGCCCAGTTCCAGAGGGAAAGGTTCTAAGGAGGGAGGGAAAGCTGATCCAAACGAAACAAAACAAAACAAGACTCTGGACTACTTTGAATTTGCCTTTTGCTAAATAATTTTTGTCATCCTTGTCCAAATTGTTCCTTGTTTCAAGGAAACCGTCCCAGATTACATCAAGGTAGCTTTGTGTAATAAATATTTTGTTTTGTTTTGTTTCTGTGGAGGGGGGAGGCAAGGCAATTGGAGTCAAGTGACTTACCCAAGATCACACAGCTAGTACTCAGATCCTTCTGACTCTAGGGCAGGTGCCCTATTGACTACACCACCTAACTGCCCCTGTAATAAATATTTTAAAAGGACTGGATTTGAAGTTGGAGAATCTAGGTTCAAATTCTGATGGCACAATCTCTGTGTCTCCTGTTCCTTAACCTGTAAAAGGAGGCAATTGAACAGATGACATCTAAGGTCCATTCTAAAGCAATATAGGTATCGACTCCAAAACACAGAAGAAACTTGTTAGCCCTTCACTTTTCTGGAAATGAAACTAAGCTTCTCTGTCCTGCCCACCCACTCACAACCACCTAACCCAAGCCTCAAGAACCAGAGTTCCCTCTTAACTGTGGTGAAACAGAGACTGCATCGGAAAGACAAGATTTCCTTGATTTGAATAGAAACAACTTTCTCTCAAACTGGCTTTTGGAGAGAGAATTCAGCAAATCTAAAGCAGCCTGAGAAGGTCATATTTCCTGCTATCTTCTGATTGGCTTTTGAGATAATTAACCAATATGAAAGCCTCCCCCTTAAACAGTAATTGCATTCTTGGAGAGAAGGGGGGGGGGGGGGAGGGGGCGGGAGGGGGAGGGGGGGCGGGAAGAATGAGAGCATAGGATCCGTCCTAGGCTACCTTGTTGACGCTGAGCAGTTCCTTTGGCTCAGACTGCCAGTTACCGGTATGATCCAGTGGTGAGCATTTGACACAGGTGACAGCCTTGAGACACCAGGGACCGGATTTTGCTACTTGCCTGGGGTTTTACTTAATCACTTAGCACATTATTATCTATCGTTCCCTCTCTGACTCACTCTTTCCCTTAGTTGAGAGAAAAATTGGCTCTCCCCATTGCACAGAGGGGAAAATTGATACCTGCTTAGAAACAACAAAAGGAACTCATAAAAGTAAAACTTCAGCACTCCGCTTTAGGCAGGAGTCTGAGCTCAGCATTAATATGGTACAGTTGCTTCCTGCATGATGATAATTAGGGGTCATATTTACTTTATAGTCAATCAAGGGTCTTATTTTCTTCCAATTTCATGAATTATGGAGCCAAGCCAACATATTGAGAGGCAGCCTTGTATAATTAAGGACTAGACTTGGAGTCAGGAAGACCTGAGCCCCAATCCTGACTCTCATTCTTAGCTGTGTGACCATAGGAAAGTCACTTAATTTCTTAGAGCCTCAGATAACTTTTTTTAAAATCATTTTTATCATTAAAAAAAATAAATTTCATTTTATCTTTGGATCCTCATTCTCTCCCACCACCTACCACACCTTCCACTGAGAAAGCAAGAAAAAAGAAGACACCTAAAGGAAACTTGTATAGTCAAGCAAAACAAATTCCCATGTTGGTCACATCCAAAGAAGTGTTTCTATCTGCACTCTTGAGCCCATCATCTCTCTGTAGATAGCATGTTTCTTCTTGAGTCTTCTGGAATTGTGGTTACTCATGGTGCTGATAAGAGTTGCTAAATCTTTCAAGGTTATCTTTAGGGTATTACTTTTAGTGTAAACTGTTCTCAATTCATTCTGCATCAGTTCAGTCTTCCCGGGTTTCTCTAAAACTATTTCATTCATCATTTTTATAGCACAATATGCAGTATTCTATCATATTTTTATACCATAATTTCTTCAGCTATTCTCCAATTGACAAACACCCTCTCAGTTTTCAATTCTTTGCCACCACAAAAGGTAGTGATATAAATGTTCTTGGGTCCTTTCCTATGGATCGTTTTGCTTTTTTAAAAATTTATTTAGGGTATAGACTTAAGAGTGGTATTGCTAGGTCAGAGTATATGCACAGTTTAATAGCTTTTGGGGCATAGTTCCAAATTGCTTTCCAGAATGGCTAGACCTATCACTTGCTCTACCAATAGAGTATTAATGTACCAGTTTTCTCCCAGCCCCTCCAGCATTTGTCAATTTCCCTTTTTGTCAGCTTTGCCAGTCTGATAGGTCTGGATTGAAACTCAGAGTTGTTTTAATTTGCAATTAATTATTAGTGATTTAGAACATTTTTTATACGGCTTCTGAATTACTTCCTCTGAAAACTCCTATTTCTATCCTTTTATATAATTAGAGAATGGCTCTTATTTTCACAAATTTGAGTCAGTTCTCTTTGTATCAAAAGTGGTTGGTTTGGTTTTTTGCCGTTTACTTGCTTTTCTTCTCATTTTAGCTGAACTGGTTTTGTTTGTACAGAAACTTTTAAATGTTTTATAATCAGAATTGTCCGTTTTGCCTCCTGTGAACCTCTCTGTCTCTTGTTTGGTCAGTAACTCTTTTCCATTCATAGATCTGACAGATGATTTAATAATAATATTAATAATTTGCATTAAGCACCTACTATATGCTATGTGCTGTACTAAATAAACACTTTACAAGTATTATCTTATTAGATCTTCACAACAATCTTCTGAGGTAAGTGTTATTATTATCCCCAATTTATAGTTTATAGAAACCAAGGCATCAGAGGTTAAGTGACTTGACCAAAGTAATACTGTCTGCAGTATTTGTGTCTGCAGCTGCATTTGAACTCAGAGTTTCCTGACTCCAGGCCCAGTATTCTATTCACAGTACCTCTTAGTTCCCTAGAATTTTTTCCATATTCCTCTAATTTATGATGTCATTTTGTGTCTAAGTCATGTATGCATTTGGAGCTTGTCTTGATACATGGTGTGAGAAGTTGGTCTATACCTAGTTTCTGCCAGACTGCTTTCCAATTTTCCAAATAGTTTTTATCAAATAGTAAGCTCTTGCCCCAATCTGGAATCTTAGGGTTGATCAAACACTAGGCTATCATGCTCCTTTGATTTCTATTTAACTGTTTTCCAACTCTGCTTCACTGATCAACCTCTATTTCTTACCTAGTATCAATATGTTTTGTTGATTACTTCAAGGTCTCTTTCCTTCCCCCTTTTTTCCATTAATTTAATTTTTCATTAATTCCTTTGATATTCTTGGTCTCTTGTTCCACCAGTTGAATTTTGACATTAAATTTTCTAGCTCTATAAAATAATCCTTTGATAGTCAGATTGGTCAGGTAACTGAATAAGCAAATTAATTTAAGTAGTTATTGTCTTTTTTATTGTATTGTCATGGCTTACCCATGAATAATTGATATTTTTTCCATTATTTAAATGTCTTTATTTGTATAAAGATTATTTTGGGGGTGGCTAGGTGGCACAGTGAATAGAGCACAGAACTTGAGTTCAAATCCGGCTTCAAACACTTAACACAAAAAAACTAGTCATGTGAACTTGGGTAAGTCACAACCCCAATTGCCCTACCTTCCCCCCTCTAAAAAGCAAAAAAAAAAAAAAGATTATTTTGTAATTGTGTTAACATAATTTCAGCATGTGTCTTGGCAGGTAGATTCCCAAATATTTTATACTTTCTGTAATAATCTTAAATGGAATTTCTTTGTCTCTATCTTCCTATTGGATTTTGTTGATAACATAGAAAAATCCTGTGTATTTATGTAGGTTTATTTTATATCCTGCAATGTTGCAGAACTTGTTAATTGTTTCAATTAGTTTTTAATTGACTCTCTAAGGTTCTCTTTAAAAAATCATCACATCATCTGCAAAATGTGATAATTTTTTTCCTCATAGTTATACTTCTTCCTTCAAATTCTTTTTCTTATTTTATTGCTATAGCTAGCATTTCCAGTACTATTACTGAATAGTAATGGTGATCATGGATATCCTTGCCTTGCCCTGGATCCTATTAGAGAGACCTTTAGTTTAGCTCTAACAGATGATACTGGCTCTTGGTTTTAGATAAATACTACTTACCATATTGAAGAAAGTTCTGTTTATTTCTAGTGTATTTATTTTAGTTTTTTGGAGGGGGAATAATCAATTCATTGTTTTCCTTTTTTTTGGAGAGGGGAAGGCAGGGCAATTGGGATTAAGTGACTTGCCCAAGGTCACATGGCCAGTAAGTATTAAATGTCTGAGGCTTGGTTTGAACTCAGGTCCTCCTGACTCCAGGGCCAGTGCTCTATTCACTGTGCCACCTAAATTCCCCAACTTCTAGTGTTTTTTAACAGAAGCAGGTATATCTTGTCAAATGTTTATTTTGCTTGACTAATCCCTCCCTTAACTTATCCTTCCTATTATTATTATTCCCTTTTCTTTCTCCCCTTTCCTTCCCGTTTTTCTATTGAGTGAAATGTATTTCTGTACTTGAATGTGCATGCATATGGATATATTCTTCTTTCCTTTTACCAATTCAGATGCCTATCTTTGTATACACATCTACTTTGACACCCTAATTATTTGAAATCATTTTTTACCATCCTTCCTTTCTCATTCTTTCCCTAGTGTATTAATCTTCGCCCTCTCTTTCCAGTCTTCTTAAACATAACATTAAATAGAACAGAAGGACATCCAGGCCCTATGTCTAATTAGGCCTCCCTCCCTCTTAATAGCTCCTAAAGTTCTAAGGGGATATATGTATTATCTCCCCACATTAGAAAGTAAACAGTTTACCTTTTTTGGAGGGTCCCTTATGATTGTTCACTTAGGCTTACAGTTTAATTCTTCTCTTAACTCCTGTGTTTTTATTTCAAAATGTCTACTGATCTCTGTTAAGGAATGCTTAGAAGTTCTCTATTTCATTAAAAATCCATTTATTTCCCTGTAGGATTTTACTCAGTTGCTGAGTAAATTATTCTTGGCTGTAAGCCAAGATGTTTTGCCTCCTGTAATATTGTATTCTAAATTCTCCCCTTTTTTATAGTGGTAATTGCTAAACTGTGTATGATCCTTAGTAGTCGAATGCTTTCTTTCTGGCTGCTTGTAGTATGTTTTCTTTGACCTAGAAGCTCTGGATTTGGGCTATGTTATTCCTAGGAGTTTTTCTTTGGCATCTTCTATCAGGAGGTGACCTAAGGATTCTTTCTATTTTTATTATACCCTCTGAACCAGAAATGGAGGTATTTTTCGTTTAGGTTTCCTGAAACAGAAGTCAGGCTCTTTTTTTGGTTATGATTTTCAAATACTCCAATGATTGTTAAATTTTCTCTCCTCAATCAATTTTTAAGTCTTTACTATGAGAAATTTCTCATTTTCTTCTATGTTTTTGATATTTTGATTTTGATTTATAACATTTCTTTTTGTTTGGTGGCGTCATTAGCTTCTATTTTGTTCATTTTAATTTTCAGGGAGTTTATTTCTTGAGTAAAGTTTTATTGCTCTTGTGCCAAACTGCTAATTCACTGTCCAAATCTTTCTTCTACTATTTCCCCCCCACCATTTTTTCCTCTAGCACTCTTAATTCGTCTTTTTTTAAAAAAATCATTAGCCTTTTTATTTTTTTAATTCTTGTTGCATCTCTTTAAGGAATTCTGGTTGGATTGTGCTAAAGCTGTTTTTCTTTGGGGCTTTGCTTATAACTGTTTTAGAGTCATTCTCTTTTTCTGGATTTGCATCTTGTGTATCTCTGTTCTGATAATAACTTTTTTTTAAAAAAATTTTTTTATTTACTCATTTACTTTTAATTTACAAGATTCAGTTCCACAATCACTTGAGTTTCAGATTTTCTCCCCTCCC